>VZQC01009134.1:509633-619272 GCA_009823505.1 Rhizomys pruinosus
AAAAAAAAAAAAAAAAAAAAAAGATGTTCTGCATAAAATACACAAAATTCAATAAGAATTTTACAGAGAAAAACCCTGGAAAAAGAGGTTAAAAAGGAGAGAAAGGGTAAACAAAAGAAGATTTTTGTTTGTTTGTTTGTTTGTTTGTTTGTTTTATTTTTTGACTCAGGAGACCCTGAAATATACTACCTGTATCCTAGGTAATGCCAAGACCAAGATATATAAACCTTGACCCAGTTCTCCTGGCCGTCTTTTAATTTTTTAGATTTATTTTTGTTTTATGTGTATGAGCGTTTTACCTGCATGTAACTGCATCCATGCATGTGTTCAATGCCTGCAGAAGCCAGAGGCATTGGATTCCCTGGCAGGAGGTATGGATGGTTGTTAGCCACCATGTGGGCGCTTGGAATCAAACTTGGGTCCTCTTGGAAAGCAACCAGTAATATTAACTGTTGAGCCATCTCTTTAGAAAGAAAAATACCCTCTTTTAGAAAGAAAAACACAAAACTATTAGTAATCTTACACATAAGCCTGAGAAGCAATTTATGTAACTTAGTGGTCCTGAGACTTAGACTTCATTAGCTTATGAAGAAACAAAGTCTGGGTCCAGGTAGAATTTCCAGCATCCCTGTAATTAGTTACTAAGGCTGCAACACAGGAAACAAAGTTTACATCCCACTTCAGCAGTCCATGTCTGGTTCCCTGTTATACACCCACTTATACCAGATCTTATACATGCTTCTCCTCCCTGACGCACTTCCATCATTACAGGCTGGAAAACTGCAACCACCCCATTCATTGCTCCTTTAGCACATTTTCCTCTATAGCTACTCAGGAGCAAATCAAGCTTCTGGTGTTCAGCTGCTTATATACACTTGGAAGGTGGCTGGGGTGGGTTAGTAAAGCAAGATGGGAGCAGGAAAAGAGATGTGAGCTCTAAGCACTTGAAGCAGCACTGCTTTGACTGAGGAGAAAAACAAAGCTAAAACGAACCCCAGGAAAGGACTGGGACATGATTGAAGCTCATATAATTTGTCATTGTCCTCCAGCCTCACCAGAAATGTCAGCAGTTCTATCAATCGTGCACAGACACTGCACTGGAGGTAAATTCTCTTTTTTTCCTTTTTACAAAGTATATTACATCATAAAAATTCCCCCTACAACTTAGGGAGATTGATGAACTCATTAAACTTGGTTATGTGTGTAATTCTTAATCTCTACATTATGAACAAATACCTCTCACTTGATCTATACTTTACCAGCTTTACTTTATCTTCATTCTATCTTCCTTTCTTGTTCCATTCTTTACTTTCTTTAAATAAATATTTTGTTTCATATGAATACTCTAATTCTTCTTTTCATAGAACACTAGTGGAAGGAGACGTAAAAAGTTGCAATGTACTTGTTATTTTTTATTCTCTTAGGTATTTAATTTAAAAATAAGTTCTCATTTTTTTAATTAGTTTTTATTGATGCTTTGTGCATTTCATACATTTTCCCCAATTCAGTTCAGGCTTATTTCCCTTTCCCTCCCCCGCCACCCCCACCCCATCCCAGATCATGCATTCTGCCATAACTGTCCTGCATCTTTCTCTCGTTTTTTTTTTTTTTCATTTTTAGCTATAAGTGATAATCCATGAGTACAAGCATCCTTCATGCAAAACCTATCTGCAGGCTGTTGTGCCCAAACACCTACAGCCCCACCATCCAGTGGGGGGTGACAGGTTGTTTGTTCAATCAAGTTGATCAAATGAGTGTCCAGACTACATTGCTGTAGTTTCACCATTCACCCCAATCGCAGCCCTTACATTCTGCTTTGTGCATTTCATACATCATTTTCCAATTCAGTTCAGGCGTATTTCCCTTTTCCTTCCCCCCCCACCACCCACACCATCCCAGATCATGCATTCTGCCATAACTGTCCTGCATCTTTCTCTCAGTTTTTTTTTCATTTTTTAGTTATAAGTGACAATCCATGAGTACAAGCATCCTTCATGCAAAACCTATCTGCAGGCTGTTGTGCCCAAACACCTACAGCCCCACCATCCAGTGGGGGGTGACAGGTTGTTTGTTCAATCAAGTTGATCAAATGAGTGTCCAGACTACATTGCTGTAGTTTCACCATTCACCCCAATCGCAGCCCTTACATTCTACCACGCCCCCTCTTCCGCAGGTTGTTCCCTAGGCTTAGAAAAGGGGCACGTCTATGACTGCATGTGTATGAGTGCACGCATATTATGCAAGGCCCAGAGAGGTCAGCAGGGGGCATCAGATTCCCTTGGAACTAGAGTTACAAATGGCTGCTAGCCACCAAATGGGTACTGGAAATTGAATCCAGGTCCCTCTGTTACCATATGCTCTGCCAGTGCATATGGTCCGTTCTTTGGTACCTAGTACACGTTCATGGGTTGGAATGACTGCCTCAGGAGGTGTGAACATGAGCAAACAAGATGAAAAGTACCTGCAGAGGCTCTCACAGGCAATGTCAGGAAAGATTTCATGCATAGCTAAGGAATTGGAACTGTCCTTTCCTGGGTAGTGAGAAATTCACTAAATAGCTTTAGGAGGGGACATGATACAAATAGATTTTGATTTTTACAACATCACTTTACCTGCTATGCAGATAATAGATTATGAGATGGCAATGTTCTGTGGAGGGAAATAATTTGAAGTCCATTAACAGTAATTTAGGAGAAAAGTTTTTTGTTTTTCTTTTTTGTCTTTTTGAGACAGGGTCTCCCTGTAGCCCCAGGTGTCCTGGAACTCACTCTGTAGACCAGGCTGGCCTTGAACTCACAAAGATCCACCTGCCTCTGCCTCCCAAGTGCTGGGATTAAAGGCGTGCGCCACCACGCCCGGCAGGAGAAAAGTATTTCTTTTTCTTTTTCTTTTTTTTTTAATTGATGCTTTGTGTATTTCATACATCATTTTCCAATTCAGTTATTTTTAAAACTGAAGAAGGCAGGGAAGTAGAAACAAAACTGTGACAATGGACTGTCGCTTTGGAAACTGTTTAATGAACAGAGTAAGGAACAATAAAGTATAATTTATAATTTCAGTCTTCCCAAATTGTGAAATGGAAGAATTTGGCATTACTTCAGAGTCAAGAGAAAAACCAGGTAGAATATGTTTAATGCTAACTACTGATAACATGTCAAGGAGATGCTAAGCACTTAACATGCATTATGTAATGTTTATGTTACCATAGGTAGATACTGTGTTCTTCACTTTGAAAAGGACAGAATCCAGGTTAAAAACATCTTGTGCAATATCCCACAATGGTAAAGTGATAGAGTTGGAATTTATACATAAGTGGCTGACACAGAACCCTGGTTCTTAGCTAACAATATATCAATGTTAACTGAAGTATGATTCAGAGGCTACCCAAGTCACACTCATTTAGAGTACTTGCTAAATACTTCCCAGAATGTTAAAATAGAATTTTGTATGGGTGGGGACTGAACTCATCGGGTATTCCTTTCTCATGCATTTTGAAATATATATTATTGCTTTGTGGAAAAAAAATCTTTTTAATACAGGCATCTTGATTTATTCTTAAGATTCCTCTATTTCACTTGCTTGATACATAATAACTGTCAGTGTATTTATGTCTCACGTAAAGAAAAATTGTACAATATAAACAATTTTTACAGAAATATTTGACCATAAGTTGTCAACTTAATCCTTTATAATCTCATACAAATAGAGACATTCTCCTTCATAATTATAATTCTACTATTAAAATGGGGAAATTAGTATGGAGACTTTATTATATAATGCTCAAATTCCACTCTAGCTTTATCAAAAGTCCAACTACTCTTTTCCATAGAAGAATCATTTAGTTTGGGTGGCATTAGGAGTCAGACCTATTTAGTCTCCATAAAGCTGCCTTTCTTCCTCTAATTCTCATGAAAACTTTAGATAGGATACACCAGTTTCTTGCAGAGTGCCCCTCAACTTGTATTTGCTGATATTTTCTCATAGTTAGATTACTTTAATTGTAATTTTATTGAAGTCAACCTTTCCTTGCTTAGAACCACTGTATTAATTACTTTCTTCATTGATGTGATTGAATATCTGACAAGGAGTAACTTAAAGGGGAGTGGACAAAACAAAAGCCAGACTACAAAACACCCACACCTGTCCCCAGTGATCCACTTTCTTTCTCCAACTGAGTGATTCCACAGCTTTTCCAAACAGCGCCATCAGCTAGGGACCAAGTGTTCAAACACATGAGCCTATGGTGAACATTTTCTATTCAAGCCACCTAATGGATTTAGGACTAAACTATTCAGGAAAGGAAATAAAAGGAAAGAGGAAAATGTACTATTCAATATGTTAAGTGAGAGAATCTTATGAATCATCATTTAGATGATATCTTAACAAGTAGTTGGATAGATGGATCTGAAATTCACATGGGCATTCACAGCTGAAGACAGAATTTTAGACTCATCAAAGTATAAAGATAGTTGAAGTAAGCTGCATTTGTGAATTTACTCACTAAGTACTTGGTGTAAGATTGGAAGAGGAAACAAAAAAGACCTTGAGTTAGTCTTTAAGGAACTGAAAAAGGAAGAACATATAAAGGGAAGTGAAGAGGAAAAGATGGCAGAAGACCATAAAATAGCCAAACAAGATTAAGAATACTAATCGATATGAAGATTTCCTCCCCAGGAGAATTCCTATTGACCTTTCCCAGAGCTACCCTTCCATTTATTCCCCTATCCATGAAAATGTGGATTCTTTTAGAATTTTCTGAGAGAAGGCCAATTCTTTTCTCCTACCCTTAAGTAAACCAATAAAACAAAGGTACATTTGCAGACAGCTTATCTTTGATACCTCTTTCCCTGTAGCAGGCAGTCTACTATGTTTTTGCTTATCAAAATTAGTTAGTAATCTGCTAAGCAGTTTATTTTCTCCCAATACCAAAGAAAATCAATTGTCTTTTAAATAAATATTTCACTTTGTTTGGTTTTTTTGTTTTTGTTTTTGTTTTTTTTGAGAGAGTATCTCCCTGCTGTCCCAGCCAGTCTGGAACTTGCTATGTAGACCAGACTGCCCTTGATCCTTACAGAGACCTTACAGAGATCCACCTCCCTCTGCCTCCTGAGTGCTGGGACTAAAGGTATATGTCACCATACCCAGCTCTATTTTTTCATATTTTAATACCCAACATTATCTAGGATCCTCCCACTTAAACCTAATGAATAAAGAATGGGGCATATGTATTTATTTAGGAGATGATTTACCGAGAAAAGCTGAATTGCAGCCTTGAATCCAGCAAATCAGTATTCACTATTTGTGGGACTGGAGCACAGCCCTGGGTTTTTTCAAAACTTTTGTCTATACTTGCTCCTTCAGAACTGTCATCTATCCTCAGCATCAAAAATCCTCATAAGCTAATATGTCATACACTGATCATCACCAATCTGATCTGCCTCTGAAGCCTAACCTCATATTGAACTTACATATACTTATATTGACCTGACAGCAGAGAGAGAGAGAGAGAGAGAGAGAGAGAGAGAGAGAGAATGAATCATGTTTGGGTTGGCTGATTGCCTGGACCATAAACTGACTTTAATATTTGGTAGCCACATGAGAAAGAAGACTCAAAGTGCACATGAAGCTGTGGCTGGGATCTTCTATGGAGAACAACCAGGATGGTCAAGCAGCAGAGCGCAGTGTTTTTTCAATGTTATGGATGAATCCACAAACCTTCCTGTGGCTTGGCTTGGATAAAGAATAACATTGGCAGACGGTTAAAAAGAACATCACCACCCTCAGCCAACCTTCCCAACCCCTCAGCCAACTCACCATCCCACCACACCAAACAGCATGTTCAATGGACATTTGGCCAAACCTCTCAAATTTCCTTTAAATCTGAAATGTCTTTGGTGTTTTTCCTAAAGTCGCTTACAGCTTTACTCATGAGATCACAAATGTACCGTATAAAGTTTTTTTTATTTTTTTTTTTTTTTTTTTTTGTAGACAGGGTCTCCATGTAGCCCAGCTGGCCTGGAACTCACTCTGTAGACCAGGCTGGCCTTGTATACTTCATTATGTAACAGGAGGTGAAACAGACACTGGCAGAAGCTACTCTGTGACTTTCTTACCTCTATTTCCCTTCAAGGACACAAAATCCTGTTTCTGAGATAAGAAGTGCATTTACAAAACACAGTTTGTATAATCCACACCTTTCCCCGCACCTCTTGCAGTGTTCTATATTCCTGTGTTCTTCACAATATTTTCTTTAGCGTTTATCATTGTTTTATTTGTTTCCAATAAAACAAGTAATGAACTTGGAAGGGAAGCATTCAAAAGATATAAGGAGTATGAGAGTACATGATGGTAAGTATTGGGTTAGAGAAGCCAATCTATTCTGGAAGTACATCATTAGGAATCTGCTCTTGCCCCTTTCGATGGAGTGGAATGACCATTGAGCAGAGGATGCAGTGAACCCTTCCATATTCACTCAAAATTAGTGACTTCCAGAAAAATGGGCTTCACGTGGCTTGGACTTGATTTCTCAAATAAGAGAAGGAAAAGGAGTTTCCTTGGAGTTTTGGTGTCAAGCTACCTCTCACAATACCCGGAAGCATCAAAATGTCCCCACTCTGCAATATCTCACCAGCCTCACTTCCCTCACGTTGCTGTAACTTCAATGCCTACAGTCCTCTTCAGTTTTGAATAACTAACTTTGTATCTGTGTTCTGGTTATGTAAAAGGAAGAGTGTTGCATCAAGTATTCCTGCATTTTTTTCAGAAAATAGTTTATAGATATTATTTTTATTATATGTGTATGAGTATTACACATATAATAAAAATAAAAATAACATTAAAAAATTCCTGAGTGTACGTAAGTATACCTGTGTTGTACAATACCCACAGACATCAGAAGATGACATCAGATACCCGTGGAAATGGACTCACAAATGGTTGTTAGCCATTATGTGAGTGCTGGAAACTGAACCCAGCTCCTCTACAAAAGTAGCCAGTGCTTTTAACCAGTGAGCCAACTCTCCAGCCCCAGAAAATAAATTTCAAAAAGGTCATTTAACTTCCATATAATGTTGCCTACCTGTAGACATTCTTTTTCCATTTGACTTGATTCTGTTAATATTTATTTCTTCCCCAATGCATGGGAGGCAAGAGGTAGATTGCTACACAGGAATCTGTTTGTGTGGCTTCTGATTGAAGAACACATTTGGTTCCTTCTTGGAAATGTGGTCTTCTTGACCTCTATGGCCTTTGCCAGTTTGAAAATCCTAAACATAATCCTCTGTGAGGATTTGTGCAGGTGTCTATTAGGGCTTGCAATCTGAGATATGGTTTCCAGTTTTTTGCTGTGGAAAGGTTAAGCTACCCTGTCTTTATTGTTTGGATAAAAAAAAATGTCCACAGGGTGTTAGTACTGTCAGAGAGCAGATTGAAACAAGCTGTAACCTCACTCAGACCTTAAGCCTGTGTCTGCACTGGAGAAGAAAGTCCACAAGGAACAAAGGGTTCTCTTAGAAAATGGAACAATCACTTTTTAACTCCAAAGTTGTAAAACCAAAGATTTAGGAGGCTGAGAGAGAAGGATCATGAGTTTGAAGCTAGCCTAAGCCACAGAGAGGCTTCTAGGATAGTCTAAGCTACACAGTAAGACCCTCTCTCAAAAAATAAAGTTATAAAACAAAACATTTTGTCCCTTTTTTAGAATACTATAGTTTTAAATTAGAATTTGAGATTTGTGCTTTTACAAATTCTTAGATACCCTTGTCCCAACTGTTTCTGAATATCTAACATTAGTATTGTCCCATAATATCCAGGCTGTGTTGTTCACTATGGATACAACTGCCATTAAGACTCAAAGTACTAATTCAGACATATTACAAATTGAGACTGTACTGCAGTTTGTAGAGACCACTGCACTTTATGTCTTGAAGACCAGTGGGCAATTGGGAATGTATTGGCTCTGGGCCTTTCCTCTCTAGGATAGAGTATATCTTTTTGTCTGTGCCCACTAGATGTTGCCAGAGTCTTCATGTTGAAGGTGCTGATATTTAGGTTTCAGACTTCTTGAATGATGTGGTCTCTCTTGAATCTTACTGCTTCTGGCTCTCATTTTCTTTTGTCTCTCCTGAATGCCAATAGAAAGGCTGCGAACGAAGGCATCTCACTCTGGCCTTTGAACACCAGCTCCCATTTCAGGGGAGTCTTGGTGACTTTAGAGAACTCATGAAGCCGGGCTTCCATGTATGAGTCAAGAAAGAGTTGAATGTAGGATGTTGGGCGGGAGAAGTTCCAAGGAGGGTCTGGCCATGGAAATCTTTCCATCAAGAATTGCACCTCTGATATAAAGCTATCACTCACCAGCCTCCCAGAAACTGGGAACTTGGTACACTCCCAGGGAGACAGTAAAAGTAGAAAGGAATGCCAAAGTCTATCAGTTAAAACATGCCCCAGGCTCATGGTTATTCCATGGATATGCCAGTTTTGGCATTCTTTAAATGCCTTTAACTGGCAAATCCCTAAGGCATAGAGTACAGGGCAGGAATACCATCCTATAGTGCTGCTTCTGCCTTTATGTGTCAAACTTCCACTGACCAGTACAAGCAAAGATTAACCAGACACAGATGTGAGGATCTCTGTTTTCCAAGATGTGTTTTAATGTGAACCCAAATGCCATCTTGACATGTAACTCACAGCAACTTAAAGTAGCAACTTTGCCTGAACCTCTATTTCCAACTGCAATCCCAATAGTTTGGTAATATGCAAACCTTGGAAGGACAAGGTCAAACTGATAGAACTACAAATTTTATAGTAATGCTGAGTATTTAGGATTTCTTTATAACTCTGAAGGACCTAACAAATCTTAGGTGAAAGGATGTCCTTTCAAAATACCAATTGCCAGAAGGAAAACACCTTCCATCCATTGAAACAGGGGCAGTGTGTCTTAAATTGTATTTATCCCTCGAATTCTGAAAGCTCATTAAGGAAGAATAACAACATTCCACTCTGGCAACAAATTGTTAATTAATAAGTAATTTCAATTATCCCAGAGGTAAAATATTAACATTTTAATGAAATTAAGCACTGCCAATGTTCTAATTATTATAAAAATATTTAGTAGCAATATCTGTTTAATTATTTAGGCATCCCTTAGTGGTGTAAATACCCTCTGCATAGTCATAAATTTTTCCTGCTTTTCCATGGATAAAGGATCTGTTGCTTGTAAGGCTCAAATCAAGATCTACTCTAGACTGCCTGCTGGCCAGAGAATAACTACATACAGTGCCAGAATCTGTAAGATTTGAAGCAAGAAACGTTCTTTGTTTTTAAGTCGGAAAAGTTGTTTCTTCTTATCTAAATTCCATTGTTGATGTTATTAAAAAGGATTAAGGTGGAGTTGAAGTAGTCTAGAATTTAATTAACCTAATCCCTTTAACAAGAATTGTTTTCATATTGATAATTCTCTATAACAACAGTATTACATACCACATCCACGTGAAATATTTACACTAAATATTTTAATATATAATCTCCTCCAGCTCTCTCTGTCGGGAATGGTGAGATTTTCATTTCTTCAGCTTTCTGTTTTCTTTCCCTCTCACCGACATATAAGACAGGAATGAGATCCTCTCGCACCTCCCTTTTATTTTGCCCTCTGCTAATTTTCTCCTAATATCATTCTCTCTCTCGGTAAATTATATTAATAATCATCAAATCATTAATCTCCTGAAACAGTATAAGTTCTATGAAATAATGAAAGCAGTCAATTGATTTTTTTTTTTTTTTTGGTATCAGGAGTCGTTTGGTGTAGATTCTCATCTCAAATGATTTGTTTATCCATCGATTGCAATAAATTGTTATGCTGCTGAAAATGCCCCTAGGAGGAGAGTCCAGTGAGGGACAACACTGCCATTCTGGTCACCTCCTCTGGTGATCTCCTGTGTAAATTACAAATTGTTCTTAATCTGCTCAAATGTCATGTTATCAGGGAGACCTTCCCTGACCTCCTCGTATAAAATTACAATCAGCCTCTCTCTCCCAGTGCCACTCTCTCCTTTAATTGGCTTTATTTTCCCTTAGCATCTATCATCACATAACATTATACAGCATTAGGTACTTGTTTGTTTCATATATTTCCTCCAGCTGGGATGGAAGTACCATAGAAGACAAGGCCTGGGATTTGTTCACTGCTGTGTTTTATGAGTCAAGAAAAGTGCCTTAAATACAATCACATAGTGGGTGATCAATATAAATTGCTGAATTTATGAAACTTTTCTCTCATTTTTCAGGTGCTTGAAACACCAGATCTGTGTGAAGCTGTGAGAAACTAGATGATATTCAGACCTTCACACAGAGCTGGCTTTCCTGCTGAGCCAAGGTGAAGGGTGCCTTTACCTGCAGGACAAATTACAGACCCAGGGTTTTCTGTGGCTATGTTTTCCTTGAAGGACTAAAGCCAAGTTGTGAAGTGCTCCTGGCCTTCACCTGTTTACAGCTCTAAGAATAACAAAGTCAATCTCAAAGGATGTCCTCTAGGACACTAGTACTGTGGCACATAAATAGCAGTTATGAAATTAAAGAGACACTCCACAGTCAAATAAGTTAGTGAAAGCAGGTGTATCTTGGGAGGGGAAGCAAGCGTTCTGTTTTGTTTTTCGAGCTAAGACAAAATCTTTGGCTCTTTCTGTTCCCAAACTAATGATATTAAACATCTTCTTATGACCAGGCAATGTTGTTTTTTGCGGTTCTTAGCCTCAGCCTTTAACGGCTGCGCTATCCCCACAGCCCAATTTTTTTTTTTAATTTTTATTGTATGTGTATGAATGTACTGTCTGCATGCAAGTCTGTGCACCCATGTCGTGCAATGCCGTGGAGGTCAGAAGAGGGTCTCGGATTCCCCTGGAACTGGAGTTCTCCTGGAATTGGAGTTTCAGATGGTTCTCAGCCGCCATGTGGGTGCTGGGGATCGAACCCGGGTCCTCTGCAAGAGCGGTCGGCGCTCTTAACCGCTAGGCCATCTCTCCAGCCCCGGCAATGTTGTTTTTAAGAAATGGTTGCAACATGGGACTCAGGATTGATTTAAACACCCAAGGGGTCATGCCTCTGCTTCTTACACACTTTAAGTGACCTTAGGAAGCTTCTTCACACTTTTTTAATGCCTGATTTCCTTTTCTATGAGGGAGAAATGACAGGGATTGCTGAGGCTGTGTAAAACACCCACACCTAGATGGAAGCTAAATGGATGATGCTGCCAACACCTTCTGGAACATGTGGAAGTGAATGTCTTTTAGATTAGCGTTTTGTCAAGCATATTTTCTAGGACAGGTCTGACGCATCCTCAGAGTCACTCTGATAGGCCTTTGTCATCCTCTGGTCGCATCACTTATCACCATCTGAGAAGCTCTTTAAGCTGAAGGCAGACAAATGTTATCTTCAACCAGGAGTTAATACAAATGCATGATGTCTCACTTTGGTGTATCCAGCAGTGCTGATGGCCATTGTTCCCACAGTCCTGACCTCAAGTTGAAGATGCTTTTGCCAGGAGGGTGGTAGCATTGAAATTAATGATTGTTCAGATGGCTGCATGATGAGGGGTTTTGAATTGACCATATTTTAAAATTAAATTTCAAACGAAGGTATGATCTGTGTAAATCTGACCCCTCCTGGTAAACTGTGCATTTACATGTATTTAGAATTTATAAATCCTGACAGATTCCACAATATTTATAGCCCTCCATAAAAAGCCTTTGCCGGTTTGCAGAGCTTTGCATTTGGCTCTCCAGTATGCTTAAGAAAGTTTAAATAATAATAAATTTGGTGATTTATTCCACCTGGAACAGAAGCTCACCCACCCCTCCCCGCTCATTTTGAAGGGGATGCCTATAAATAGTGCCACAGACGCTGGGATCAGGAATAGGGAATTGAAATTTGAGAGAGAAGTACAGCAACATTTCCATTATCACTGATTTCTTGAGAATATTTTTAAAACAGTTCTGTTCCTCAAATACGATCCCTTCTCTCCTTTCTCCTGCCTCATCTCAATTATACCCCAGTCTCCCAAACCTGTTGCCAATGTTCGGATTCAATTGCATTAATGGGCAAGGAGGAGTAAGATTATTAGCTGACTAGGTGGGAGCAAGCTGCCTCTAGGGAGGCCAGAGCAATTCTCCATTTCTCCTCTTGTATTTCACAGAGTAAGCAGGTAACTGAGTGTTTATAGCTAAAGTGTAAATTCATTATTTAAGACCCATCTCATGCATCCAACAGGTATGATAAAAGGCTCACAGTTCAGGCTGGAGAGATGGCCTAGCGGTTAAGAGCGCCGACCGCTCTAGCAGAGGACCCGGGTTCGATCCCCAGCACCCACATGGCGGCCGAGAGCCGTCTAAAGCTCCAGTTCCAGGAGGGCTCCAGCTCCAGGGGAATCCAAGACCCTCTTCTGACCTCCGCGGCATTGCACGACACGGGTGCACAGACTTGCATGCAGACAGTACATTCATACACATACAGAAATAAATAATAATAAAAAAAAAATTTAAAAAAAAAGGCTCACAGTTCAAGGAAAGAATAAAGAGGGCTGGAGAGATGGCCTAGCGGTTAAGAGCACCGACCGCTCTTACAGAGGACCCGGGTTCGATCCCCAGAACCCACATGGCGGTCGAGAACCATCTGAAACTCCAATTCCAGGAGAACTCCAGTTCCAGGGGAATCCAACACCCTCTTCTGACCTCCGCAGCATTGCACCACACGGGTGCACAGACCTACATGCAGACAGTACATTTATACACATACAGAAATAAATAATTAAAAAAATAATAAAAAAAAAGAATAAAGAAAGAATTCTATGTGTAATTCCAAGAGAGATACTCGGGCCAATGTGGGCAAGTTGGTTCTTTCACCCAGCCATTCTTCTGATTGCCTAGAAGAGGGAAAGAGAAATACAGTAATACTTCTTATCCATAGTTTCATCGTGCATAACTTCTTTTTAAAATATTTTATTTATGTACTATTTTTTACTTTTTATGTGTATGAGTGTATTGTTTGTATGTATGTAAGTGCACTCATGTCATACAATGCCCTCAGTAATAGGAGGAGGGCGTTGGATACCCTGGAACTTGAGTTACAGATGGTCGTGAACCTCCATGTGACTGTTGGGAACCAAAACCCAGGTCCTCTGCAAGAGCAGTTGGTGCTCTTAACCACTGAGCCATCTCTCCAGGCCCCATTTTGCATAATTTCAGTTATTCATTGTTAGTAGGGGTCCAAAAATGTTGGATTAAAAACTACAGAAATAATTTGTATGTTTTACAATATGCACTGTTCTAAGTAATAACATCATATTCTCAGTGGGTCCATCCCAGCCTTTATGCATTCAGTGAATAGCCCTTTGTTTCTTTAAAAATGATTTACTTATTTTAATTTTATGTGTATAAATGTTTTGTCTATGTAACATAATTGTACCATATGCATGCAGTGCCTAAGGAGACCAGAAGTGGATGCCAGATCCCCTGGAATTGGAGATACAGAGATCGTGAGCCTCCATGTGGATGTTGGGAAACAAACCCAGGTCCTCTGCAAGTGCAGCCAGTGCTGCTTCTTCATATCCACACTGTAGGTGCTACCCCCCCTGGTAGTCACTAATTCAGTCTTAGTTCTTGGGCAGCAGTCCCTACTATGGTAATACTCAACTTCCACTAGTCCAACAGTGCATCATCCTATGGCATCCATTTGCTGCATCTCATCATATAGGCTCTATGCTATTCACATCCTGCTGAGAAGGATGAGTACATCAGAATATTTTGAGAGTAACTGTAGTCACATAATTTTCATTACATCGTTCTATTTTTTTTTAATTTTATTTATTTTCTATGTGTATGAATGTACTGTCTGCTTGTAGGTTTGTGCACCTGTGTTGTGCAATGCCGCAGAGGTCAGAAGAGGGTGTCTGATTCCCCTGGAACTGGAGTTCTCCTGGAATTGGAGTTACAGATGGTTCTCAGCTGCCATGTGGGTGCTGGGGATTGAACCCGGGTCCTCTGCAAGAGCAGTCGGCGCTCTTAACAGCTAGGCTATCTCTCCAGCCCTTACATTGTTCTATTTTATTTGGAGTCACTGTTAATATTTTATTGTGCATAATTGCAAGTTAAAATTTATCCATAGTTTAATTATGTGTCGAAAAAAACTCCATTAGGTTTAGTGTAATCAATAGCTTCAAATATTCCTTAAAGGTCTTGGAACATAGTCCCTGCAAATAAGGAGGAACACTTGTAGTGGACTCTGTGCAATTCTATTTGTTTTTCTTTAAGAAAAAGAATGTAAAAAAAAAAAAAGAGCTGGGTGTGGTGATGCACACCTTTAATCCTAGCACTTGGGAGGCAGAGGCAGGCGGATCTCTGTGAGTTCAAGGCCAGCCTGGTCTACAGAGTGAGTTCCAGGACAGCTGGGGCTACAGGGAGATCCTGTCTCAAAAATACCAAAAAAAAAAAAAAATGTAATAATGCTAATTAATATCCAGTGAGAGACTATGGGTGGGTGCAGAGTAAAAACAAGTAGCTCTTGAAATTTGGTGTACAACGCCTTCTTTGAAAAGAGCTGGCCTTTCACATCTGCAGATTCAGCCAACCCTGGAGTGAAGGTATGGGGGAGCAGGCAGAAAGTGTCCAACGCTGTGTGGAGTGACACCAGCACACCTTGCAGCACACAGTCTCCCATCGTGCACAGGTCCTCGGTCTTCCAGCACTGTTCTTTGTTTGATCACATTCATGTGCTATATAGTCAGGTCCAAGATGGTTACATCTCTACTGCGTATATTTATTATTTCTTGTCAATGTTCCCTGAAGGATGTACTATAATAACTATTTACATAGCATTTGCATTTAAATAATCTCCAGGTGATTTAAAGTGGAGAGTATGTGTAAATTATATGCAAATACTATGCCATTTTATATAAGACAGATTTGGGTACCCACGGGGAACCGGGAACCAATCCCTCAAAGATATTGAGAAAGGACTGTAGTGGGCTTGTTTGTCCCATTGCTTGGAACACACCGTCAGCCCTAAGACAATCCTGAGCAATCATCTTATCACTAGCTATTAGGATGCCAAGTGTTTGGACCAAGCCCCAGAGTCTGCAATATAGTACACTTTAATGATTTGTGGTAAATAAAGTAAATGTTTTAAAACCAAACTTTATGAAGCAGGGACCCAGTTAAGTGTGATGGATTGGAGGTGAAGCAGGACAAAGCTGAATGCTGATGGGAGTCTCCTTGGCTGCACAGGACATGGGGTCCAGGGTTCGTTGCTGATTCTAAAGCCCTGCTTGAAAAGTGACTTCTTAAAGAACTATGTTCTTAAGGAATGTCTTTGAGACAGGGAGGAATTTGCTTTGCCTTCCTTGCTTCTCTGTAACATTTTTTTTTAAAGAAGAGGTGTTGAGCTGTTAGACACTTGTTCTGTATCTTTGCGCCTCTGTGACCACATTATAGGTCTAACACATATGGGATAAATAAGCTGTTCTCATCCTTAATTGTCTATGCAAAGACAAGAAAATTTCCAAATTACTTTCTTTTAAGGCTACAATAGAGAAGAATCCAGTTAGGAAAAATAAAAATGTTTAGTTTTTTGCCACCTTGCTAACAAACAGCAATGTTATAACACTCATTTCAAGCCAGGGTTTTAATGCACCCTGTCTCCTTCTTCTTCTTCCATAGGGAAACCCCTACATGTGCAATAATGAGTGTGATGCAAGTACCCCTGAACTGGCACACCCTCCGGAGCTGATGTTCGATTTTGAAGGAAGGCATCCCTCCACATTTTGGCAGTCTGCTACTTGGAAGGAGTACCCCAAACCTCTCCAAGTTAACATCACTCTGTCTTGGAGCAAAACCATTGAGCTCACGGACAACATAGTTATTACCTTTGAATCGGGGCGTCCAGACCAAATGATCCTGGAGAAATCTCTCGATTACGGACGAACGTGGCAACCCTATCAGTATTATGCCACAGACTGCCTAGATGCTTTTCACATGGACCCAAAATCCGTGAAGGATTTATCCCAGCACACAGTCTTGGAAATCATTTGCACAGAAGAGTACTCCACGGGATATACGACCAATAGCAAAATAATCCACTTTGAAATCAAAGACAGGTTTGCATTTTTTGCTGGACCCCGGCTACGAAATATGGCTTCCCTTTATGGACAGCTGGATACAACCAAGAAACTCAGAGATTTCTTTACAGTCACAGACCTGAGGATCAGGCTATTGAGACCTGCCGTTGGGGAAATATTTGTAGATGAACTACACTTGGCACGCTACTTTTATGCAATCTCAGACATAAAGGTGCGAGGAAGGTAAGAGAACAGGCTGCCTATCTTGCATGGAAATGGGTGTGTTCATAGAAAAAGCCCCAGGGTTAGTTATAAAGTGATGTTGGTCAATTTTTTATTGCATTATTTTTTGAGGAACATCAGTAGGGAAATAGGTTCTAAAGCATGCAGATGCAGTAATCTGTAATCCCGCACTTGCTGTCAGTCTTCAGGATTCTTTAGTATTTAAACAAATGATTTAAAAAAAAGGAAAAGCATCTTATCCAAAGCAAAGGAACTCCCTTGGTGAGGAGTTACTAGAGTTGTTAAGGAAATGAAGCTAGGGAGAAAAGCTGTGTTATGATGAACAGACAAGGACTGTATCGGTCATCATCTAATGGAAGCAAGCATCATAACATGAGAGGGCAATCCCTTAAAATTCATTGTTTCAACCAAAAGAATCTTGAAAAATAAATCATTTCTTAAAAAGGAGTATGCTTTACTCCTTTAAAAGTTTTGGATGCTTTTGTATTAACATGATGTTTAGTATTTCAAATACAGGCTTAGGCCAGGAATTCTTTACTTCGTAGGTCAATTATAGATGGACAAGAGTTGTAACATTCAGGGTAATTGTTGAGGATGCTTGGTTTTGATAATATACCAAAACCATGATTGAGTTGTCAAGAATTTTGAAGATGTTTAAATGACAAACTTCCCTGAGACCCAAAACTACCAACATAGAGGTTCCAAGCCACCAAAGCATGCTTTCAAAATAGCCAACCAATGGAAGTAGAATCATGAGACTGTGGGTAGAGTTATAGTAAATGGAAAAGAAGAAAAGATAAGCAAAGAAATGATCACCCTTAAAATATCAAAATACAGGGGATAAGAATAAATGGTTCATCTGGCATGTAGCTATAAGTAAGCCTAAATTTAAACAGAGCAGGATTCATGCAATTGGATGGCTTTTCTGAGTCCATAGGGCTGCCCAGTCCTCAGAAACTGGAGGGACTGGAACTCCTGTTCTTCAGAGAGTTGCCCATACCATGTGAACTTGGAGGAAAGGGAGGTCACACACAAAGAAGTGGTGAGTTCATAAGAAGGGTACTCGTAGTTTCAGGATGTTAGATATGGAAAAGTAGCAGGAGCTGATGACAGTCTTCCATGTTATGCTTTCTGTTCCTTATGGAAACGTGAAGAATCTTTAGCTCTGAAGACTTAGTGTATTAGCCAAGGTGTTAGCAACAGAGATTATAATATCTTTAAAGCAAATTAATAATTCTAAAAGACTTAAGTACTGATGCATTGGTATTTATACTGAGCTTGGAGGTTCCAATGTTTATTGAGCAGCAGGAGACTATGGCGGGACAATAGGACTCCCCCATCTTAAACTTCATTGGTATTTATAGCAAAATGCATCCATTATACTTACAAATATTTTAGTAAAATATTATCAATTTATAGCATCATATTATTTATCCATGAGAATATATATGAAACTGAATTTTTAACAAAGGCACACCACGATCAAATACATAATATTCCATATATCTGGAAGAATGAAAGTCAAGATTAATAAGGTAAGAATTTTATGATTTTATATGACTACATTCAGATTGGTTAGCTTAATCTGAACCCAAACTGCTATAGACTACCTCATACCAAATGCTCTGACTTGCCCCTGCCAGCAAGGTAACCTTCAGAAGCTTTTTTGTTGCAAAGTAACCATTGTTGTGACTTACTTTTGTTATTGGGTTTTCATTTCTCTCTTCTCTCATTCTTTTAAAGAAAGTGTAAAACACACTTCGGAGCTAAGGAGAGCTTTATGCACACTTTCTTGGAATTAGACAGGCTGCTTCCTAAGGGTAGCTTGCTAAGAACATGAACTCCCTCTAGATTGATTATTTTTCTTTTATCCCTCATCCTAGCAATGACCTCAGCCTTCATTTCAGTGGCTCCGAGAAGTTTACAGAAGCCAGGTCCCTTAGAGCTGCCTTCTCTGAGTCTCACCTCCACTGTCTTTTCCTGGTCACCAGTCAGCTGCAAGCTGTTGAAAGGCAGCTGGGCAAAGGGAAAGGTCCAGTAGAGGTGAGCCCCTTCCATACGGTGCCACTCTGCCACCTCCACATGCTGTCCAAACTCCTCAGGGCAAACTGATGCTGGCATGTACTGCTCTAGGCACCAGATGGCAGAAGTATTTTTAGTCCTGAGGGAGGGACTGAAGAAGCAAGGCCTGATGGCTCAGGCCTGTCTCCAGCTTTCAAGTTATGTAAGGAAGGTCTGGTCATGATGGAGCCACTGAAGGGAAGGCTGAACAGAGTGGTTCCTGAGGTCTTTCAGCTTAGAGACCGCTATGATTATTTTATCCTTGAAAATTTCAGAAGGACTAATAGCTTTAGATATTTGTCTTATACCACAAACCAAATACAGAAAGATTGCATACCGATTGATGATTTCTAAGAGAAAGTCCTAATCTTTCCAAAATATTACAGAGGCCTTTGTTTCCTGCACTTTATTTCAGCATCTTACATGAGTATGCATGTCTGAATCCGATAATAACAATAATGATATTTTTTTACTTTCATTTCCAATACTGTCCAAGCAAAATGTGGGAATTTATGTGAGTAAATTTATGAAAAAAAGAAATGGAAACCAGCTATAACTATCTATTAAACAGTCCAAAGAAATGATAAATATTCTTGAAAAATTGTATTATGAAATGAAAATAGTTGAGATGATATTCAAATTGAGTGTAATTTCCAAGTCGCTATAGCCTTGTGCACATATAGATTTTAGAATGACTACTAGTGTATATTACACATATGCATATGTAAATTTTACAGAAATAAATAAACATATATATGTAGAATGGGTACTGATTAGTGTTGTTTCCCCTGAAAGTGATGTTTGATTATCATTAGCCTAATGGAGCATTTAGCATGTGATATATCAGATATCTATTTAACTGGTAACAAAAACTCTGATCTCATCATAAAAATATATTTCTCATTTGCTTCATGTTTATTTTGCTTGCACTTACTCCTTCTCATTGAGTATTTATTAAGATAATGGAGGAAAAGGAGGAAGCATGACTATTGGCAGTCTCGGCGACTCCATGGCACTTACATTGTTCAATAAACCTAATAATCTTCATGGACTAATTCTGACTTATGGCTGTCCTGCTTCAGTAAATCAGGGTGATTTTCTCTAGTGAATAATAGACGAGTGCAGTGTGCCAGTACCTTAATTAAAGAGCTACTCTCTTAGTCTTGATCTCATTTTAATTTACAGGGTAATACTACAATAATATCACTAATGGAAGGTACATTAAAGGGCATCAAGTAGCATTAACTGTATTAAATTATGGTACTTGTGTTAATTAACTGCCGAAGCAAGATGGTTCTAATGGCCAAAAAGTTCGTCTAGTGCATAAATAAAACCAACTCAGATGAAAGGTGAGAGAGGAAATGAAGAGTGTTATGTTTGTTCTGAACTTTTTTTTCCCATGCAGACAGGGGTTTAAATTTGAAAGTAGTTAAATAAAGATAATGTCCAAAATGTTTCTCACTTACACAGTTGAAAGTTGATTTTTAAATACTATGTCTCTTTCTAAGCTGTCCATAATTAAGTTAATTAAAAGCTGCACACTTTGTCAGGTGTAAAGATTTTATTAGAATGTAAACTCAAACATTCTTTATTTATCATTGAGGTGAGTTCAAGGAAGTAATTTGATTTAGTATGAGAGTTTTTTTCAATCTGAAAGATAAATGAGAATTTGGCAATAAGCTCATTTATTTTAAGATATATGATCAGTAATGTTTTATGCTACTGGTTTTGGACATCAGATAATAATACAATTTCCCCTTTAACAACACAAATGTTTAGACAGAATTGAAAGAATTATTCACCTCTGATGGACATCTCAATTACTCAGCTTTTTACAATATATTCTTAGAAGTACCTCTCAGTATTTTTTCAGTGGCATTTACTCATTTTTTTTATCCTGTGCAATGCCTACTCTAGTTCCTTTGCAGTTTAGCTTTCAAAATAATGAATAATCTATAGTTTAACTTATCTATAGTTTAGCTTTCTGAAGTTTTAGTTGACTCAGGTCCAATAAATTAAGTGGAAAATTCCAGTATTAAGTAATTAATAAATTTTAAGTAGATTTTATAGACTGTTGTTATAATTTTTTTAGATACTTTCATTGATGTTTTGTGCATTTCAGGCATCATTTTTCAGTTCAATTTAGACATATTCCCCTTTCCCTTCTTCCCACCCCACCCCAGTTCATGAATTCTGCCATACATGTCCTGTATCTTTCTCTCAGTCTTTTTCTCTGCAGAGGTTTATTGTTTGGGGCAGAATTTAACTGTGTCAATCTGTTCTTTGACCCAGTCCTCATGTTGTTGTTGTTCCCTCCCACTTTTATTGTTCCAAAATATTCCTATATAAACATCCTATATGTATGAGAATTATGTCCTCCGGGAATAAACTGTATGTTAACTCCATGAATGATAATTGTAAACACTTACTGCACCCAATTAAACATTGTAGGCATTCATACAGAAGAAAAACATATACTATAATGGGACTTGATACTATAATTGATTTCAGATATCCTTGGAGGGGTTAGAATAAACACTTGCCTAGGGTACAAGAATGTAGTGTGATTTTTTTTTTTTTTAATTTCCTAGCTCCATTGCTTTCCTGGGAAGCATTAGCACAGAAGCTCCACTTCAGTGCATTTTTTGAGCATTCTTCACTTTTGGTCAGGCCAGTCTCCTTTTTCTATATGCCAGCCTGAAAGAGGCCAGAGACAAAGCTGCTTTGCCAGGGCGTTCAAGTGAGAAAGACCATGTTACTTTCACTCTCAGTCTCAGAAATTGAACTGAAACTTCAACATTTCTGAATCCTGAGTGTTTGAAAGCCACCATCTTGGGTGTTTTGGGTTTTGTTTGTTTGCTTGTTTTTGTAATTAGGTCAATGTGAAGAGGTTGGTGGACAAATGAGTAATGTTTGCTAAGCAGGAGTATTTGTGGAGCTTTGAAAGTATATAGGAAATTTTGAATTTAAAAACTTTTTTGGCCAGGTGTGGTGGCACACGCCTTTTAATCCTAGCACCTGGGAGGCAGAGGCAGGCAGATCTTTGTGAGTTCAAGGCCAGCCTGGTCTACAGAGTGAGTTCCAGGATAGCTGGGGCTACAGGGAGACCCTGTCTCAAAAAGACCAAAAAAAAAAAACAAAACAAAACAAAACAAAAAACAACATTAAGCTGGGCATGGTGGTGTGCAACTTTAATCCTAGCATTCAGGAGGCAGAGGCAGGTGGATCTTTGTGAGTTCAAGGCCAGCCTGGTGAGTTCCAGAACAGCTGGGGCTACAGGGAGACCCTGTCTTGAAAAGACAAAAAAAAACAAAAAAACACCTTTTTTTGGAAAATGTCACATCATACAAAGTTGATTTTCTGTTATAAAAAGTGTGTCCGGTTTTCTGCCACAACTCAAATAAACTTACCAAATGTTTCCTTTTTGCTTTTCATATAAGAGGCATCCTGCTACATGCTTGTAGACCATGTGTGACTTTACCTGTTTTTCCTCAGTTAGTCCTAACAACCAAAGCTGGGCTTTTTTAGTAGATTCTGCTTGTAAAGCATCTTCTTCCTTTTCTCAGTCAACAATAAACCCTTGTTCTTGTCCATTGTGGTATAGATACTGTGTTTGGCAATATATATGTAGGAGACACAGCAAGGCAATCTGTGCTCTTCAAAGATCTCATAACCAGGAAGGACTCACATGACATGGGCTAAGTGCTTTTAGTGCTTTAATTTTGCTTTAGTATGCTTTCAGTTATTACAACAAATTCGAGGTCAGTTAACTTTAAAGAAAATTGGGTCCTAGGGTTCTAGGTTCTGCATCTGGGAGAGACTTCTTGGAGGCATGGGCGAAACGCAGCACAGGACATCACATGGACTACAACAGGACTGTGCATCTTTTCTGGTCTCGTTTTCTCTTCTTGTGAAACCACCAGTATTTGCTGTGGAATCTCACCTCTGAGCACTTTATCTAATCCTAACCACTTCCAAAGATCTTGTCTCTAAATGCCACAGTTGGATTAGTTCTACCCTCTTAAAACTACACAATGGATTAAAGTTCAGTACATGAACCCCTAGGGGGGATACATTCGAACCTTATCTAATCCTTAGCACTGTGTGAATCCTTAAAGAGCTAAAGGAACTACTAATTTAATGTGGAAAGTCTAGTAAAAACCTTGATCTGATTTGACATTTGATTGGTATCTTGAAGTGTGTGCTTTAGTATGCCAGGCAGCCTCAGTAGAATGCACAGTAGAATGCACGTTCTAGGGAGATAACTTATGCATAAAACACCACATTTTTTCCCCTATGAATCCTCCTCATCTCAGAGAAACATTAAGAGATTTCTGCTTCTTGCCTTCTGAGTGGCCTATGTTTTAATAAGTCTGTATTTATATATTTTAGCATCTCAATTGAGTACAGATGAAAAATACTTTGAGAAAACGGTAGTAGCAACTACTCCATTGTTTCCCTAACTGAAATTGAGAGTCAAGAAAAGCTCTTCAAACCCTACAGAAGCCTTCAGGGGGCAGTGATTTGAGATTTGCTCATAGAGTCTGTCGGACTTGGGGTTCCAAGCATTAAGGGAAAGTTGAACAGATGGCAAGGCAAATGGATGATAGGACTCTAACATAGGGTATAAATACTGAAAGGTTTTAGGTAATGATTGGTTTAGCTAGTTATTTAGGTTGTACCACCTAAAGTATAACATGGACTCCCTCTAAGGGGTAATTCCAGTTAAGAATTTTTTAATAAAATATTTTATTATTTTTATCTTATGTATATGTATATATTGCCTGCACATGTGTAAGTGCACCAGTGTCATACAATGCTGGTGGAGGACAGAGGAAGGCATAAAATTTCCTGAAACTAGAGTTACCAGCAGTTGCTAGTCACCATGTGGGTGCTGGGAATCAAACCCATGTTCTCTGCAATAGCAGCCAGTGTTCATAACCTGTGAGCCACTTCTCCTGCTCCCTAGTTAAGGACTTTATAAATATTTTACTTATTATTTTATTTTATCCATATGAGTGTATTGCCTGCATGTATGTAGGTGCACCCATGTTGTACAATGCCCACAGAGGTCAGAGGATATTGGATACTCTGGATCTGGAGTTAAAGAGGGTTGTTAGCCATCATATGGATGTGGGAATTGAACACAGGTCCTGTGCAAGACCAGTCAGTGCTCTTAACTGCTGAGCCATCTCTCCAGCCCCCCCACCCCCCAGTTAAGAATTTTAAATGGGGGCTTTGATGTTACAAAAAGGTCTGAGCTAGAAATCATCACATTATATGCAATGGTTGAAGTTTGGGGGAAGAATCCCATCTATAAAGAAAGGTTATTTATAAAACACTCACTGAACCCTATGAAATACTGTTTGAAGTGTGTTTTGAGAAGTGCATTGAGAAATAATCTTATGAAATCAAGTTAGAGGCAACTGTGACAGTCTCTATTAAGACATGAGAAATAACTTTTTCTGGAACTTACTATGTAGACCAGGTTGTCCTTGAACTCCCAGAGACCTGACTGGCTCTGCCTCCTGAGTGCTGGGATTAAAGGCATGCACCACCATGACCACCAGCTTCTTGTTTGTTTTATAGATCATATATCATCAGCAATAAGGACTTGCCAGCCAGTAAGAGCATGGGCTCTGACTCTTAATTATTTTTCTCATTTAAAGGTGAGATGACTTTACTTTACTATCCTAGATATAAGTATTTTACTGCTGAAATCAAATTATGATGAAACCTCCCCATTTTCTGAGAGAAGAAATGAATTAGATATTCTGAATATTAATTTTTCTCTTATGATTTTCTGAAAATTTAAACATGTGAAACTGCATTTAATTAATAGAAATAATCAAAACTATCATAGATCACTAATGTTAATCAATAAACTTGGAAATGGAAAATTAAACTAGCTAATTTTAAGTAAGCTCAACCTTCGAGTGAAGGCACTCAGTTTTCTTTTTGCTTTCCTTGCATAATGATACAATTTTTAAGAAGTCTATTAAGTGTGCTCTTCTTTTTGTAACATACAGCATCATAAGTTTATGGTCAATGATCCACCAGCTTGATTTCAAGCTAAATGGACTTTTAACCATTCTACCATAAAAATTTGAATTTGCTCTTGTTTAAAAGTAATAATAAACTCCAATAAATAAGAATATGCAAATTTTAAAGTCTTAATAACTATAATTTTAACTGTAAAAAGGAACACTGAACATTGATACTTAGCTTCAGTGGAAATATTTGAAATAAAAATGTATGTATCCACTGTAGTGGACAACTGAGTACCATTGTGATTTCAAGCATATTTTTTAAATCCTTGAGAATTTTTAATTATGAAGTGAATATATGCATAAGCAGCTCAACATCCTTTGAGATTTCTGCCATTACAAGCAGAGATTGTATCTAATTATTCTTTTACTTAAACTATGGACATCATTAGCATGCAGAAACACAGCCCAGTGTAAGAATGTGTCTCTATCCTTAATTCCCCAGTGCCAAAGTTTTTTTTTTTTTTTTTTTTTTTTTAGCTACTGGATCATTAAAGGAATGATGTCTCCTTTTCAAGAAACATAGAGATTCTTAGAGAAAATAACACATAATGAAGAAATAAAAGTATTCTCTTCTTCACTTAGCTTAGCATTTGTATGGCAAGCTCCAGTCAAGCTCCATATCCAGGTCCAAACAACAGAACCAGAGATAAATTGAAATTTTCTGTCTGATGTGTGGAGCCATATTCTTAATTTAGAGGTTGGCATATAGTCTCTCTTTCTCTCTCTCTCTCTCTCTCTCTCTCTCTCTCTCATGAGTGGGGGCTATCTTAGGATCAGAAACATTTCTTGAAGCATTCAGAGATGATGGGCTTAGCCTAATATTTGCTATGAGAATTTTGAAGAACTATATGCAATGGGGCAGGAAAGACAACATTCTGATTAGTGTCCAAATGCAAATATAAAGAGGTTATTGTTGCAATATGATTCTTTGAGATGATAGATTCAGTAAGTCACTCTAAGAACAAAATATGTTAGTTTAGTCAGAAGTGACCCCAGTGCTCACAAATTCATGGTTGTTATTTTCTGCCTTCTTTTTTATAGATTATGAGATTAATCAGTAAGTATCAATCAGAGATCGATAAATTTATAAATTGCTTTGTTGGCCTACGAAGTTGTTTTTTAACTTGAAGAAACTGAATGGAGAGCCAGGATTTCAGGACACAGGAACTCTGGCTCAAAAGACTTATTTGTCCAAAGATCCTGACCCCAAGCATTGAGATGAGAATAGTTACTGTGTTGACTCTTTTTCACACTGTGGTTGTGCCTAGGAGAACAGATACTGTGCTAGAAATAAACGGAGAGTAAAGAAGAAAAATCATGAGGATTCCAAATTATTATTTGTCTTATTGTTGCATTGGCTTTGTATCAAAAGAAATAGTTCCTGTCCTTACAAGTCCTTGTGAACTCAGAACAAGTCAAAAAAAACAGAAGCATAGTCTCCTCAAAATAAAAGTATTTAAGTAGATTATGTTTCTCTGAATTAATCCATAAATAAACATCTAACATATAAATTCACTGGAAAAATTATCACAGTTATTTCTTTCTGTGAGGATCACAATGCTGAGTCTAGAAAAACATCTATAATCAGGAGAGGGGGGGAGAGAGAGAGAGATAGAGAGAGAGAGAGAAAGATTCAATTTATGCAGTGCGAAGAACAGACTGATTTTCACAGCAAACTAATTTTAGGTATCATCTTCTCTATATTGTTACTATATTAAGTGAAAAAGGCACTTTTAAAGAAAGGCTAGCTTTGATGATCCTTCATCCATTTTTGTTCCATTTTATAATTACCTTGGAAATTACTGAATGTCCTTCAAGAATTATAAGAAATTAAGTACCAAATTGTAATACATAGAGATTTTTCTTGTTGTGTTTTGGGTTTAAGCAAGAGAAATTAGGATGGAAATCTCGGCATAGACATAAAATATGAAATGCCAAGTGGTACAATCTGGTGCATTTGGAGATAAATAGAGTTGCTAAAGGCTTTTGATCTCTTTGCATGTAAGCTCTTCATAGCCTAATTATAGCAATAAGCTAAAATTGTGTTTTTAAAGGAAAATAAGATTAACTGCTAATCAATATATATTCAATTGCTTTGGATGATATTCTTAAGCTCACAGGTTAATTTTAGTTAAATGCACAAAGTCAAGCACAGCCCAGCTGAGGGGCATCACCTTGTCTAGGAATCATATTGCTGTCTTAGTTGCTTTTACTCATTTGATGCCACCAGAATATCAGGGAAGCAAAGCTGTTACAACATATTGGTGACATCCATGTATAATTATAGATTCTCCAGTGCTGCTGGGAACAGGGAACAGATGGGGGGAGGGTGGGCCAAGAAAGTATGGGAGGGGGAGTCTAAGAGGTCAGAGATTTGGCAGGTTGGAGAAAGACAGCATGATGAACTCCTGTACTGGATTTATATAGGCAGCATGTATGCCAACTAGGGAGTCAAAACATTACACAATCATCTATTTTAGCCCTTAAAGAAATCATAGAAATAATTTAACTCCTTTTTAAGATATGAAATAGAACAGAATTAAATTAATTAGCTAAGAATAATGTTGTATCTCTAGAATCTGAGCTCAGAATGGACTTGTGTTTAACTTATTGAGCTTACACATAAGTTCAACAGGCCTTACACATATTAGAAACTCAGTTAATATTTATTAAAGGAATGGGAGAATTGTTGGGAATACAACTTTGAGAATCACAAAAATAATTATTCAGGGTATCTACACCTTTAGGCACTGTGTAACCACCTTTGCATAGTACATACACAAGACCAAGAGAACTGGAAAACAGCTTATTGCTTTTGATTATGGGCCAGATTTTCAAAGCTTCTGAGTTTCAGCTGTTGTCAAAAATTAAGGAGAAAAATTTAACTACCCCAAGTATCAAAGTAAATGGAAAACTGGATAAATGAATACAGCCAACCAGTTACAACTTGTGTGATTCATCCTTTCAAGTCCAGAAAAGTTCTCTCTTGATTCCCTCCCTGGGTGAGGAAGAAATGGACTCTTCTGCTCACCTGCAAGCAGTATCCACCAAAAATCATAATCAGCACAGGTCCCAATGCTGTCTTCAGAGAAGTTGGTCTGGGTTCAGAAGCTTAGAAATTTAAACACATTTTTCAAGCATCTTAAATTTTATAAATGAGGTATTTCCATGTTTATAGAGTCAGCTTGGTGTGATAATGTTTGAACTAAGGAAATGAAAAGAGGTGCGGACTAAACTCAGCTATATAAATTTACCTATGCTATCTTTACTAAACATTTCTTTACAAAAATAATACAAGTTTGTTATGAACTCTTTTTAATTAATTCTTTGGGAATTTCATGCATGTGTACAATGTATTTCAAGTATATTTACCACATTCCTTCTTCTACAACTCCTTAAGGATTGTCAATTCATGCCCTCCCCCTCCCAACTTCATGTCTTCTTTTTTTTTAAATAACTCAATGAGACCAAGTAGTGCTCCCCATAGATTCTGGAATATTGGGCCATCCACTGGCACACTGTCAACCTAGTAGAGGCCACATCCTTAGAGAAAACTGACTCTCCATCCCCTAGCAGCAGTCAACTGTCAATAGCTCCTCCACTAAGAGTGGGTGGGGGCTCGTGTGTTCCCCCAACATCCAGGCTGGAATATTGACTGGCTTCATCTTCTGCAAGTCTTTTGCAAGTCTTCTGTAAGTAAATCCAGCTATTGCAGGTTCATGATTGCAGTGTCCTGTCCTGCCATGTCCAGGAGACACTGATTTACCTCAGTCCTCCCCATCTGTGCTGGATAGTTTTAGTGTCAACTTGACACACCTGGGTTGAGGGAGCCTCAATTGGGGAATTGGCTCCATTGGACTAGCCTGTGGCTATGTCTGTGGAGTACTGTCTTGATTGTCGAGCAATGTGGGAGGGCCCAGCCCACTATGGGTGGTGCCACCCTCAGCAGGTTGTTGTGTATGGTATAAGAGGGCAGGCTGGGCATGGGCCAGGGGAGCAAGCCAGTGAACAGCGTTCCTCCATGGCCTGTGCTTCAGCTCCTGACTCCAGGTTCCTGCCCTGAATTCCTGCCTTGGGCTCCCTAAGTGATGAACTGTGACCCAGGAAATGTAAGCTGAATAAACCCTTTCCTCCCCAAGTTGGTGTCGGTCAGAGTGTTTTGTCACAGCAATGGAAGACAAACTAGAACAGAAATTGGTACAGAGAGTGGGGTATTGCTGTGACAGACCTGACCTTGGTGTTTTGGGGAAGGATTGTGGAAGCATTTGGAATTTTGGGCTAGAAAAATCATTGAATGCCTAAAGATCATGGCTGTGGAACTTGGAACAGTTTTGCTGAGAGAGTTGTAGATGATGGAGGTCTGGCTTGTGAAGTTTCTAGTTTCAAAGGGAAGCAGAGATCATCAGGACTGTTTAATCTGTGGGTTCTGATCAGCTGGGGCTGAAAAATCAGCTGTAAATAACAAGAGACCAGAACCTGAAGTGAAATCTTTGCTTTACTGGGGCAATCGATGCTGGTTAGCTGGGGCTGAAAAATTAGCTGTAAGTAACAAGAAACCAGCATCACTGTGGTGAAATCTTCTGGGAAGAATTTCTTCAGGGTCAGCACACAGAAGCTGTGTTCCAGAAGGGGCCCGAGCATTCATGTCAAGCCAGAAGCAGGACTTGGTAAAGTGTAAGAGTCTCCTATATGGTTCCGGTGTTGAAAGCATGAAGGGGTCACAGAGAGCAGCTGAGGCCTGGCACTATGAGAGGCCAGGAAAGGCCACTGGTCAGAGTGCCGCCTTGGTTGCAGTAAAGACCCCAAGATTCCAGGGGTCAGGAAGAGAAGTTGAGGTTTTGCATGAGGAGAGGTCAGAAGCAACCTCAGTTTCAGTGGCGACCCCAGCTTTTTGGAGATGCCTGGACCATGGGACGGCCACCAAGAGCAGTGGCAGGTGTGGAATGACATTGGCCTGGGCCTGCGAGATGAGCTGTGTGTGCCAAGGATAGCAGAGTCAGAGAAGGGGAGCTGCCAAAACCCTTTGGAGCCCAGAAGACCGTGAGTGAGTCCCAGGTGTCCAGCCTTGAGCTACTTGCTGGACTTAGGTTTTGTTTGAGTGTGCCTGATTCTTCCCTTTGAAATAAGACAGTACGTATTTTGGATTTTACAGCAGCCCACAGTTAAGAGACTTTTAATAGACTCAACTTTTAAGTATTTGGACATTTTAAGGACTGTGGGGGCTTTTAAGGTTGCACTGTCTTAGGTTGTGATTAATCATCATACTCTGGGGGATAAGAATTGGAAAGGTGGTGGTTTAATAGTGAGGTGTTTTGTGTGTCAAGTTAACAAGGGGTCAATTGTGCTGGATAGCTTTAGTGTCAACTTGACACACCTGGGTTGAGGGAGCCTCAATTGGGGAATTGGCTTCGTTGGATTGGCCTGTGGTCACATCTGTGGAGTATTGTCTTGATTGTCGAGCAATGTGGAAGGGCCCAGCCCACAAGAGTGGTGCAACCCTGGGCAGGTTGTTGTGTACAGTATAAGAAGTCAGGCTGGGCATGAGCCAGGGGAGCAAGCCAGTAAACAGCATTCCTCCATGCCCTGTGCTTCAAATTCTGCCTCCATCTTCCTGCCCTGAGTTCCTGCCTTGGGCTCCCTAAGTGATGAACTGTGACCCAGGAGATGTAAGCTGAATAAACCCTTTCCTCCCCAAGTTGGTGTTGGTCAGAGTGTTTTGTCACAGCAATGGAAGACAAACTAGAACACCATCTCTGCCTCTTATAGTCTTTCAGCTCCTCTTACACAATGCTCCCCTACCCTAAGAAGTTGTGATGGATCCACTTATGGCTGAGCATGCAAATGAACTCATAAGTGGAAAAATGAAATAAAAACTCTTAATCCTATGAAGTTAATCATGAGAAGACAGGAGAAAGAGGAAGAACACAGTGCCTATCAAGTTCACCATAGTAGAAATATAATTTTTACTTCTTTCTTGATGAATGTCTAATTTTTAAATATTTTTGGAATTAATTGAGAATTTCAGACAATGTATTTTGATTATAGTCACCCCAAATACTCAATATAGCTCCCTCCAGATGCACTCCTGCATCCCTACACCTCAGACATGGTGTCCTCTTTTATTTTAATGACCCATGGACTCCAATTTATGCTTCTGTGTACTCCTGGGTATGGAATCATTCATTGCAGAGTAGCCAACCTTCCAGGAGCCACATTCTTAAGGAAAACTGGCTCTTCTTGCCCGAGAAGCCATCAACTCTCCATAAATCCTCATAGGCAAGAGGGCTCTTGAATGCTTTCCCACATGATGGGCTATAATGTTGACTGGTTTGATCTTGGTCAAGTCTTGAGTTTATGTGTGCAGTGGTCTGGAAGACACAGTTTTGTTCTGCTCCTCCCCAATATCTGACTCTTAGTCTTTCTGCCCCCCCTTCTTCTGCAGTGGTCCCTGAATGTTGGGGAGGAAGCATGATATAGGTGTTCTGTTTGTGGCTGAGCACTCTAAAATCACATATACTCTGCACTTTGACCAGCTGTGAGTTTCTATATTAAGTACCATCCACTGCACAAAAACTCCTTTGATGAGGTCTGAGAGCTGAACTAATCTATTAGCAGAGGTATACAAATTTAGAGGACAGTTTACTACTATGTTTATTTAGCAAAATAATAATAGTTAAGTTTATCCTTGGGGACCTTGAGCTCCTCAACCATGGGGACCTGGCTAGACTTGCAGTATTAGACATTTGCCTCCTTCTGAGGAGAGGGGCTTAAATCTAATCAGAAAGCACTTGGTTACCTCCATGGCATTTGTGCCACTCTTGTATCCATGGACATATCACACCATGTTGGTCATTATTTTACTTCACAGGGTTCACAACTGTGTAAGAATGTTGATAATATTTTTTTCCAGCAGCCTACGTAACAACCTTCTTGTACTATGAAACTAGTCATCAATGACAATTTGATTTCTTCATGACTTGTGAACAAAGAGTATGGTGGTTTCAGCAATAGGGTCTTTCCATCAAGTTCTGGTAGTCAACCAACAACAATAGTATGAGCTTGAATTGTTTGAGGGTCTCTGGTCTACCTCTAAACAGTAGCTTGAAGAGAGCTATCCCACACATGGCACTAGGCTTTTTATTTGGTGATCTGTGGCTTCTGGGATGAGCCTAATCCTCTGTATAGGATAACTACAATTAAACTCTTTTATATAAATATGTATGCTATTTTATAAGCTTCCTAAATACATACATATATATATATACATATATATATACATATATACATATATATACATATATGTATATATATGTATATATATATGTATACATGTATATATACATATATATATGTATATACATATATACATATATATACATATATATATGTATATATGTATATATGTATATATATATGTATGTATTTAGGAATATATATATATGTATGTATTTAGGAAGCTTATAAAATAGCAAGTTTCCATATGGCTTTTCAGACGTCCTTTGTTTTAGTTATACCTTCCTCCACCGGGTTTTCTGCCCTACCCTCCCATCCTTCATCCCACGAAAACCTTCTTCCCCATTATTCCCTCTTTCCCCTTCATATCAGCTATAGAGCTTCTAACTTTGACAATTGATCATTGACCTATCTTCAGAAAAAAATTTTAAATGTAGTTTAAATTTAGCTACATTTCAGGATTCAAAAGCAACATACAAATATCAGCTGTTTCTAAAAACTAACAATTAAAAAATCTAAGGAAGAAACTTAAAATAATACCACTTATGATCACATACCAATGATAAAATATTTTGTAATAAATGTAACTAATAAACCCAACAACTTCTACTCTAAAATATACAAAACATTGCTATCATGTAATCATGGACAAAAGAACCAAAAAAAATCTATGACATCATAGCACATCTATAATATCCCATTTTCATAGATTGAAAGGATTAAAGTGAAGGTGTCAGTCCTACCTAAAGTGGTATACAGTTGAATTTAATCTCTACCCAAATTTCAAGGATGGATTATGTAGAAGTAGAGATATTCTTCATAAAATTCACATAAAATCTCAAGAGTTCTTAACAAGCTTAAGCAATCTCAAAGAAGTTGGAGGTTTCTTTTCTTTTCTTTTTTTTTTTTTTGGTGCTTTTTGAGACAGGGTCTCCATGTAGCCCCAGATGTCCTGCAACTCACTATGTAGACCAGGCTGGCCTTGAACTCACAGAGATCTGGCTGCTTCTGCCTCCCCAGTGCTGGGATTAAAGGCATGCACCACCCTGCCTAGCCCCAAAAAGTTTCATTTTTTTTATAAATTTCCAAAATTACTCCCAAACTATAATCATAGAAATAATGTATCACTAACATAAAGACAGATATACAAACATGAAAAACAAATTAGACAGCCAAGAAGCAAACCCTCAGAAATAGTGTAACACTATCATCAGTAAGGGTGTTAAGACTATTCAGGGAAGATAGGCAGCATTTTCAACAAATGATCCTGGGAAAACTGGACGTCTACAAGTGGAGAAGGGAGGAAGAAGAGGAGGAAGGGGGACTCACACCCTTATCTTAGATCAGATACAAAAATTAACTCCACATGCATCAAAGATCTAGAACTAAAGGGCTGCATTTGGTTCATAAACTTAACTATTGTGTTCTAGAGGAAAATATGGGGCAAAATTGTAGGGCTTTGAATTGGGCAACAATTTCTTTAGTATAACACTACATGCTTCACCAACAACTAATAAAAGAAAAAAATGTGGCTTGAATTTCATCAAAATTTAAAACTTTTCTGCCTCAGAGGATGCTGTCAATACAGTAGAAAATCGGCTCATGGAATGAGAGTAATTATTGGAAATGCTGCAAAATACACCAATAATGTAAGCATAAAATGAGGACTATGGCTGGAGAATGTGCTACAAAATAAATTGAAGGTGTTTTTATTTCTTTTGGAAAAGTGTTTTGTAAGGAAGGGAAGGAGGAAAGTAGGGAGGGCAGGAAAGAGAGCGGGATGTTTCTCAGGAATCTTTTTTAAAATGCCAGGGAAATCTTTAATAGAACATTGCACTTTTCAGACTGGGTCACATGGGAAGTTTTGCCCCAGAGGTGGGTATCCTGCTCCACTAATGCTTCTCAGATCCTCCTTGGTTCCCAGAGCTCTGCCTACTTCTTTAGATATCATGAATTCAGGAAGTCAGCAGGTCACAGACCTTGATGGAGCCTTTTCTGTATCTTAGTAGGATTAGTTGAAAGAAACAGAAAAAGGAAATCTGCTGAAATGTATGTAGTAAAGGAATCAAAGAAGAATTCAGTGACCAGATTCTTCACCTCAGCACTACAGAGAATGTAAAATACATAAAATCCTGAAAGGTATAACGGAATCACTGAAATAGGATGAGAGGTCTGGAGTGCTCTGTAATTATAGAGAAAAAGAGGTCTGTTTTGCATATTGCAATAACCATTTGATTGAAGCTGTTAATACCATGAAGACATTTTGCTATCTTAAGAATACCTTTGGTGGAAGCTGGAGAGATAGCCTAGGAGTTAAGAATGCTGACTGCTCTTGCAGAGGACCCGGGTTTGATCCCCAGCACCCACATGATGGATAAGAACCGTTTGTAACTCCAATTCCAGGAGAACTCCAGTTCCAGGGTGTATTAGTCACTTTTCTGTTGCTGTGATAAATCCACCATGACCAAGGGAATTTATAAAAGCAAGAGTTTATTTGAGCTTATGATTGATGGTTCCAGGGAATTCGAGTCCATTGTGGTGGAAAGAATGGTGGCAGAGGCTGGAGCAGCAAGCCAAGGTCACATCTTGCAATGAGCACCAGAAGCAGAGAGAGTGACTGGAGACAGCAAGGCTTGTTAAACTCACTAAGCCTGCCCCCAGTGACATACTTCCTCTAGCATGGCCACACCTTCTAAGACCTCCAAGAACAGTGCCACCAACTGGAGACAAAATGTCTGAATACTTAAAGCCTATGTGGGACACTCATTCAAACCACCACACAGGGGAATCTGAGACCCTCTTCTGACCTCTGCAGCATTGCAGGACATGGGTTCACAGACCTACATATAGACAGTACACTCATACACATACAAAAATAAATAAAATTACAAAAAAGAATACCTTTGGCTAGGGAGATGTTTCAGCAAGTAAAGCATTTGCTTCCACGACTTGAGGAGTAGTGTTTGTATTCCAGATCCACAGAAAAATTGAGTCAAAGTGGTAGCCTTCCAGTATTCCAGACGACTGGAGGCAGAGATAGGAGCCCCAAAGAGCAAGCAGGCTAGCCAAAAAGGATCAGAGATACGCTCTCAATGTATAGTATGGAAACTGATGGAGGAAGACACTCAAAGCCAACTTTGGTCCTCTACATGCATGTGCTATGCACTCACACAGACTTATGCCCAGCCACCCCACCACGTGTATGTGTGTATATGCATACATATACACACATACACATGGTCAAAAAATTAAAGGCATAACTTGAGTTTGGATTGAGAAACAAAAGAATAACTGGTTGTTTTGGTTTACTTTAAATAGTACACATTTTGTGAGGACAAAGGGAATTGGTGGATTATAAAGGAATAAAGTGTCACTTAACTTGGAATCACACATGACTTCATGGCTTTTGATCTCTGATGGAAAATAATGATATCTGCCCTATTTCCCTTTGGGGAATTTGCTTTAAATGTAAACACAATGCAAACAGATACAAACACTTGCATATTTAGTGCTTACTAGTCTCAGCAAAGTGCCAGGCACTACAGCTAAAGATGAAAAGCCAGTAATCCAGTCTTCAACTTGGCACCATCTGGATGGACTGATAGATATTTCAACAGGAAAATATAAGGCAACATGGCCCGGGCTGTGATAAGGTTGCTGTGGCAACAGTGAAAAGGAGGAAGGGTAACAGCTCACACCTCTGGGATGAAAGAAGCTTGCCAGAGGAAAACATGCTATTCTCCTTTCCATCAAGCTTTCACTGTTAACTACCTCCATAGTAGAGTGTAGTCATATGAAACTGTCATTATTACATCCTTAAAATAGTTGAGTATTACATAATGGGTGAAAATATCTACTGCCCTGTTTTGGTGCCAGATCTTAAAAGGACACATGTTCCTTCTCTTTTCTCCAACAGGCATATCCAGAAAACTGGTTCACAATACAGTTGTTTCAGATATACAGAAATACCGAGACAAGTGTGGACTGGCAAGCCTGGATGCTGTTTAATCACATTGAAAGACAGGCTCAATTTTCAATACAAAGTTAATCCCATTTTCATTAAATATAAATGTTCTTTATGGAAAACAAGAGTTCCGTAGAAGCAGAGGGATCTCTCTCAGGGTTACACCTTGCATATTTGTTTAGCATTGATGCATTTAAAGCAAGAGGTTTCTTTGTGATTTTGTTATTTGCTCCTCTCCTTGATATTGATTATTCTATTACATTTTGCTACCAACAACAGCACACATAAAGATTCCAGTATTAGTCTGTTTCCAAAATAGATGCCAAAGGAAATTATATATCACAGGTGAATTTTTAACACAAACTAAAATAAGAAAACATTAGACTGTTATATGTATGTTAACCATCTCTGGTTCACATGGAGGGGATGCAGAGGTGGCCTTTTGCCCCCTAGGTCTAGGTATTAACCTTAGTTCCTCCATTCACTGCTATATAGAATGTAGAAAATTGCATATCTGGAATATCTTAGCATACCAGCCCTCAACTATAAAGATGGAACAAAGGCTACCAAAGTTGATGTTCTATATTAAAGTTTATTAACATGAGTAAAAGGCAAATACATACTAAATATGTGTTTTTATTTTATCATGGCACTCATGAATGGTACCCACAATGTTATATCATTAGTTTGAAATAGGCTGATTATTATTATTATTATTATTATTATTATTATTTTGTTCTTTTTGACACAGGGCCTCCCTGTAGCTACAGCTAGTCTGTAACTCACTATGTAGACCAGGCTGGCTTCAATCTCATGAAGATCTTCTGCCTGCCTGTGTTCACCAAGGGTTGGAATTAAAAATGTGAGCCACCATATCAGGATCTAATTATTATAATAATTATTTTAATATTTTATTTACTTTTTTTTTATGTGTGTGAGTGTATTGCCTTCATGTAGGTAGGTGCACCAGTGTCATGCAATGCCCGTGGAGGTCAGGAAAAGGTGTCAGATGCCCTGGAACTGGAGTTATGGATGGTTGTTAACCAACATGTGGGTATTAGGATTTGAACCCAGATCCTCTTCAAGAGCACCCAGTGCACTTAACCTCTGAGCCCTCTCTCCAGCCCCAGATATTCATTTTTGTGTCTTTTTTTGAGTCAGGGTTTCCCTGTATCCCCAACTGACCTGGGACTCGATATATAGACCACCCTGGCCTTGGCCTTGAACTCAGGGATTCACCTGCCTCTGCCTTGGGAGTGCTGAGATTAAAGGCATGTGCCACCATGCCAGGCAGTACAATACTATTTATTTATTTTTATTATTTTATTATTTATTTTTGTTTGTGTATGAATGTACTGTCTGCATGTAGGTTTTTTCACCCGTGTCGTACAATGCCGCAGAGGTCAGAAGAGGGTCTCGGATTCCCCTGGAACTGGAGTTCTCCTGGAATTGGAGTTACAGATGGTTCTTAGCTGCCCTGTGGGCAATGGGGATCGAACCCAGGTCCTCTGCAAGAGCAGTCGGTGCTCTTAACTGCTAGGCCATCTCTCCAGCCCCAATATTATTTTTTATATCAGTCTCACAACAAGATATTTCACTTATCAGTCTCAACCAGATGATTGTTTTATCTTGCTACACTATTTCCACTTTTCTATACTTCTGGCCTGAGTTTACATTTATACTAAATTATGACTCCTATTACATTGTTTTTAAAAAATATTTTCTTTATTATTTTTATTTTATGTGTATAAGTGTATTGCCTGCATATGTATGGAAGTTCACCCATGACCTTCAGTGTCTGTGGAGGTCAGAAGATGGGTTAGATCCCCTGGAACTGGTATGACTCTTACTTTATAGTATCTTCCTTAATAGACTCTATGTGTCTTAATTATTTCCTTCCCCTTTAAATCCTCAGCAGGCTAAATTCATTATTACCAAATTTCTACAATACACTTTGGGCAGAAACCCTTATGAAATTAAAACTTGCAGTTACAAAGAAAGGTGGTTCCTAGAATCCTGGTGGGATCTGGTTATACTGTACTCCATTTCTCTGGGTTACAGATGTGCGTTTATCCTCACTGTTGATGGATGGCTACTTTGACATTTTGCATGGACGGCTCCTGAGAATGAAAATCATACTTGTAAAAGATTCATCGGTTCAGTCTACAGCCCTTACATTGTCACCTTGAAACACAGTGACAGTATCAAGATATGCATTGATCCTGATGAGAGGGGAAGAGAGTTTGGGATTTCTTTTCCACAGGATGCAGTAACTAATACAATTTTTAGTTGTTTCTCCTTTCCCTTTAGCAAAGCTGCTTCTGAAAGGCAACAAAACTCCAGTGTCCTGGGGAAGGTCAGAGATCACTAATTTGAGAAGCTTATCCAGGATAGAGGGGAATCCATGAGCTGTAAGGAACTGGAATAGAGCTTTAGCAGGTGAAGGGGGAAATTATACGAGTGCATTACAGTATACAGTTCATTGAAAAAGACAAGATTAGACAAGAATCATGTTGTTAATAAATGTGATATTCAAAACCCAATTAAGATTAGCCATCATATGTAAATCACTTTTTTCATCAGTAGTTTATTTCGTATCTGCTTTGTATGGAGTATAGTGTATTTTAAAGGCAGAATAGACCCCTTAAAATGAGTAATTTAGAGGGTTTGGTAATGACTTACAAGTATTCTAGCCATTTAAAAATATAATGTGGCTGACCTATCCTTGTCCTAGGAAATTCTAGCATACCAATGTTAAGTTCCCAGATGAATAAAGGAAAAAAAGGATGACTGAAGAATTAATAGAACCATAATTACAGAGGCATTGCCATAATCATCAGAGGAATGTCACAGTTCAGATTTAACTGCTTTGTACAAATAAAATGGTAAACTATAAAAACTGTAAAACATAGAGGAGGGCTCTGCACATTGAGATATGTGTCTTTACACTCAACTAATTAGTTGCTACTGAATGTTTTTGCTTTGCTCAGTGGCATGTGGTACATAAATCATTGCAATATGTTAAATGCAAACGGCTGTTAATAGAGGAACCATCTGCTCTGCTGCGGAGAGTTTGTTCAAAAGAATGTGGCGAGCCTACTTGGGATAATGTTGAAAAACTCAAATATCAAATTTCTAAAATGAGCTGCCTCTGTTAACCCCAACATTACTAAGACTCCCCTGGCCTTTCAAATTCTACAAATGCATCACAAAACCACTCCTCACAGACTGTGCTGTGTTCAGCAGCCCCAGTGGCTACTTCTAAAGGCAGAACACCTCATTGATGTATCATACTGCACTGACACTTGCAATGTCTTAAAATTGTGCTCAGAAATTTAGAACGACCAATAAATAATCAAACTGTCCTCACCAAAGCATCTCTGCCACCATGAATAAGACGGGCTCTCCATCCCCATTCCTCCTGGAAGCTACTCATTTATGACTGCACATCACTGGCATGCTGCTGGCTGATGATGAATTACCATGGGTATCATCAGTGTTTGCAACCTCCACCTCCTGTAATCTACAATACTGTATTTCTCCCAAAGATCATCAGTGCAAAGGGGAGCAATGATTTCTCTCCCAACATACTTTATTAGATGCTGTCACCTGGCATCCTAATAATGTCCTCCAGCCTCACCAGTGACAGTGTAAAACATGGGGAAATTAGTAATAGGACAAGACTCAGAGGCTACAGGTTTCCAGGACCATGTTCCACTTTCCCGCAGAAGGGAGGACACCTTAATCCTGCCCTTTCTAATCAGCTCCTGGTCAAGGTTGCTATCAGGATATTTAAGAGGAAGTTGCCATGCCATGGTGATCTATTATATTAATCTCCATTGGAAAGGTGTTCAAATGATGCAATAGTGGAACAGAAACTTGACCATGAAAGAAAACGCTTAGAAATTAACTATGTGGATGAAAAATCTTCAAGCACACAACCTCACGGAAGCCAGACATGAGGTATGATTCTCTGACCATTGCTAACTTGGCTTTCTTGACACTACTTTTCTTCCTTTCATCCCCCTCTCCATCTTTTTTTTTTTTCTTTAGCTTTTACAGTATCTGATTTAAGACTGTGCTTTTGGGGATTCGCCTGCGGGAGAAGAGGCTGCAGGAGAGCTCATTAGCCCAGCAGATGCTCTATCCCTGGACGAATTATACAATGAAAAAGCCCTTCTGAGGGCCACCAAAAGGGAGCCAGGGCTTTGTGGAGGTGGGCAGCCCTGCAGTGCAATACAAGTTCTGTATTTGTTAAAAAGGGATTTTGTACTAAAAACATTTTCCTTTGTTTGTTCTCATGAAAAGAGGAGCCTCCTGAAGGCTGAACGCATTTGATGACTCCATTTCAAAACGAACACTTGTCCGTTTCCAAACGGGGCTGCTTCACTTGAAAGTTACACAAAACCATTTTGAGATAGAGAGACTGGCAGCATAATCAGACAAGGAATACCTTAAAGGCAGAGCACACTGGCTGTGAAGTTGAGAAAATAGAATATTGAATTGGCTTCTAACAGTGATCCCGGGCTGGGAGAAAGCTCATGTTTTAGACTGCAGCCTTGAAAAAAAAAATCTTACATTGTCTAATTACATTAGTTTATTGAGCTCTATTACCACTCTGGTTCCCAGAACACCACTTTAATTTAATTTAGATTTTGTTACTTCTTTCTCTCCAAAAGTAAAACTTCACCATAGAGGCATATTTATTGTTTTTAACGCGTATGTTTGGAAACATTTACTAATTCACTTTTCCACTTAATTACAAGGAAAAGGAGGATTGATTCTTAGAACCTACAGATGATATTTACCAAAGTTTTTATGGAAATAGAAGTGGAAAGTTTCTTTGATCTAAAATAATTATTTGCTTTTTTTTTTTTAAAGAGGAGGACAGGCCACCCAGGGAGATACTATGAGCTAAGGAAAGCCAGCTGCATTCATCAGCCTCCAGTCCTCTGTGGAGGGAGGTGAATTTGGGTCACCGCTGTCATGGCGGGATCATGTGGGGACTCCTTGGTGCACTCTGCTGATATTTAGTGATATTTAGTGACACGCACAACACCAGGAGGGAGGGGATTCAAATACATCCCATCTGTTGGCGTTTTAAGTTCTGTTTTAAATCCATTTGATGAGTTCATTGTCAGCAAAGATATCACCCTGCTAAGTTTTTGAGAATCAGGCCATTGTCTTAGGCCCAAATGACACTCCTCAATTCCAAAGCACTAATCTTTTTGTTCTGAGACTCTTCTGGGTTATAAAGTTGCAGCCATGTCACTGAACAAAGGCAGAGGTGTATTTATTGTCAAATTTTGGGAGTGGGACTAGGAAGATAGCTTTTTTTGGTAAAATGATTGTCACACTAATCAGAGGACCTTACTTCAATTCACCAGAACCCATGCTAACAAAATCTAGGTGTGGTGGTGGATCTATAACCCCCATGCTAGATAGCTAGAGATAGCAGGACCACAGGGGCTCCTGGACAGACAGCTAGATGAACAGGCAAGATCAGGTTTAGTCAGAGAACCTGTCCCCAAAACTGAAGTGGAGGATGATTGAAGTAGACACCCATTGTCAACTTGAAGCTTCCACATGTATGCATAGTTGAGGATACCATGCCTGCTACTCGTGTGCACACACATGCAAATACATACACACATACACAAAATAGTTTTTTCAGTGCAGGCCTTGAGAAGGTATTAATCCATTGAGCTATATTTCCAGCTTAAAGAGAAGAATAAATTTTCATGCCTCATCTTTGTGTGGCAGTGCTTTAAAACACAAGAAAAGTTTGACCTGTAGATAAAATATCATTATCTTTAACATGGATCAAAACAATGTACTCTTGGAGTAGTTCTAAAATATCATGTATAATATTTTTTGTCTTTCTAAGAAGACAAAAGTCTCATAAGACTCAATAATTCCAAGAGAGACTAGGGATCCTGTTGTATGGTAGGTCTGATCATGAAAATCTCTCCAAATGTTTGATAGTCTCGTGTATTTACCTGGGAATTGAAACCTAATGTTCAAGCGTTATATGAGAATCTGGGAAATATTAGATATCTTATGTATACACTGCTGGGTGCCAGAATTCATTATTAACATAAGGAGGTGTTAATATTTTGAAGCCAGCTATAAGCTAGAACTGCTCGTTAGCTAATGCTCTGAATCACAAGTGTTTATTGTTCTTTGTGGGAATCTGAAGAGCCCAGAGGATGATTTTCAAAGTTTGTAGTCAATGCTAGGAGGCGAGCACTCCACGGGCTGCTAGGCAGGTGTAGACTGCTGTGGCACAGAAGTTACAGCAACACTGGGAAGATTTCTTGGGCTTTCTTCCTATAAAAAGTATGATTTTCTCCGATGGGGAATTCAGGTGGTATTTCATATTATTCATGAGGGCAGCCCCTCTGTCTGGATCTATTGTGCAGAATGATAATGGTTCTTATCCTAAGGATGCTGAATGCCATCCACTGATTTATATGCAGCCTTCCCAGTACCTTAGAGATTCTTTACCCTCAGTGAATCCCCATATGAAAAGTGTGCTGCCTGCCTTGGACTTTTGCTTTTCTTTCCTCCACAGACTTTGTGGAAACTTTTCATTCCTCATTATGCACCTGTTTTCCAGACTGAAGGTAGAGTCTTCTCTGAATAGGAACTGTTCAGCAGTTCACTTGCTATGGGTTGTATAACTTACAGGTCTGTTTTCTCAAAATGTGTTTTTCTCAGAAGTCTCAGGTCCTGAAAATGTGCCTGATATACATAAAGGTGCACTTGTGACACCAGAACAAGCCAAAAGGGCACACCATAAAAGCTTGCTTGGGCTGCAGGGTGGCGTGTCCCAGCTTTCATGAATGTGATCTGATGGGCTTCAATCATGAGGAAATGATCCAAACTGCACAGAAGGGAACTGTACCCACAAATTCTAAACATGATAAACTAACAAGACCTTCATAATAACACCACCAGTTGAGATGCCAACTCAAATAGGGGATATTTCACAAGGTCCCAGGCCTGGATGGAGGCAATTAATGGCTGCTGAGAGGGAGAGAATCAGTTTTGATTTTTACATGGACAGGCTCCTTGAGAATTTATCCAGACCCAAGTACTCAGTCCCAAACACATGTACATACAAACAAGCAGCACTAAATGGACTCAGTAGATGTGTGTGTGTGTGTGTGTGTGTGTGTGTGTGTGTGAAACAATGATAATTAAAGCAGAGGTCACAGAATTGAGAGGGAGAGAAGAAATGGAGACAGAGTGGGAAGGGTGGAAATGTTATAAATCCAGTACACCTTTATAAAATTCTCATAATAATAATAAATTTAATTTATGAAAATGAACACAGCTTTGGAAGAATCTATGAGGAAACTGTCCTTGTACCTTGAGTAGGAGTTTGGTTTAGTGGGCTGGCCAGGGTCACAATGGTGTTTCAGAAAGCTCTTTGGGCACCATGGACACTGCAGAAAAACCCACTCACTTGAGAGCATACCTGAAGCTGGGTGAGTGTTTAGCCAGGAAGAATGTTCCAGGCAGGCCCAGATGTGGCACTTTTGGCTTCTTCCCTGACAACCTGATTCCATGGAGTGTGGTGGCTACTACTGAGCTCAGATAAATTTCTCTCAAGGTAGATTCACAAATATGTTATATATTTAGATCTCCCCACACCTTGGTGAGTTTTTTAAAAAGCTCCTCAGAGATGTCAAAACAAGTGAAATATTTATATCCAAGATAAAATGTTCAGGAGTTTTCAAAAGCAGCTGATGTGGCTGTGGAACTGGAAGAGCATCTGGAAGATGACTGCACAGTACTCCTTATTTTATACATTCCCTGAACGTTGCTTAAAGATCACTGTGCTATCACCCCCAGGGTAGCCAGGACTTTACGTTCTGTGTGCATTTGTAAAGAACCAAAACATACTAGTACTTTTCATAAAGGAAAAATTTCAGCAATTCCATTTTAATCCTCTGCCTCCCCAGCCATATTCTCTTTCCTATCCTAGAAAAAAAGTTTCTTTCTTGAAAGGTGCACTGACCCTGGAAAATAGTGGAGCAGGAGTCCTGGCGGAATACTGTAGAGATGGAAGGTGAGGAAAATGCAAAGGAACAAAGAAGAGCAAGCAGGAGAAGCAGACTCTTAGTGCTAGCAGAACAGCCACAGCAGAGCTTCTTAGACCTGGCAAGCATCTTTATGGTCAGGCAGAGTAGATTCAAATCAGCCTCTCTATCATCTACATTGTCTGAATCTTGGGAAGATACCCTATCTCTCTGAGTGACAGTTTTCCAATCAGTAGAGTAGAAATAATAACCTGTCTTATGAGATTGTTGGGAGACTTAATATAGACTTGAAGGCTTCAGGAGGTCTTAGACACATGCATGGTGTGCAACTGTAATTTGTTGCTATTCATCTGTAGTCTTGTCATGATTACCCTTTAATTCCCTCTCATCTGCTATCCCTCTATGGGTACCCTTATTAAATTCTATATTAATATCCCTATTACCCCAGGTTCCATGTAGGGCCATTTTCATACAGTCATTCCTTATTATCAAAGATTGTCCGTTCCTATCCTACCACTGTTACCTGTACTGCCAACCCTCCTTGCCCCCACCCCTTTCACCTCCCTCCCATCTCTGTTCACTGTCATGATGTGAATCTCATTACCCCTGCTGATGACAATGGATGGTAATCCTTTTAATTACTTAATTCAAACATATGGGGTTTGCTTCTCTTTAAGAAATCTAGGGAAGTGTTTATAATGTGCTCTGCCCAGTGCATAGAAAGCACGCAATAAACCTCAGCTAATGGTGGTGTTGTTATCATAGTCCATTGGAAACTTATATTAACCTCTCCTCTTTTCCTTAGGGCTCACTAAATTCTCACTATGCAGACTTTTAGGAATTTGCACCATACCATGTTCATGCGAAACACCCTCTACTGGGTTCCAGTATGTCTGAAATATCTTACAGACTCACCTTGAGATCTAGCACTGGGCCCCTGCTTCTCACCTCTGCCTCCTCCAGAAATATCTTTTAAAAATATTTTATTTGTTATTTTATTTTATGTGTATGAGTGTATTGCCTGCATGTTGTGCAAAGGTCAGAAGGTATTGGGTCCCCTGGAACTGGAGTTACGCCATACGAGTGCCAAGAATCATCAAAACTGGGTCGCCTGTAATATTAGTCAGTGCTCTTAACCACTGAGCCATCTCTTCAGCACATCCTCCAGGCTTATTAACCCTATGGCTCCTTAGCAATAATCACAGAGACTTCTTTCTGTTCCTCAAATGCCAAGCTTGTTCTTCTGCAGTATTTCCTTTCTAGCCTCTAACTTTTCTGTCTGGATTTCATTTGACCAGCATTCACACACTCCTTCCATGGAACAGATGCCTCCATCCTAGAGAGACTTCCCCAATCCTTCACTTCATAGCTCTTAGCTCTTTATATTCAGTGATCCTTATTCTCTGTTGTCTTGATTTTTTATTTGTTTTTGACAATTTCATACATGAGGAGATTTTTGCATTTTTCCATCCTTCCAAGTCTCCTACTAACTCTTCTCTCTCTCTCTCTCTCTCTCTCTCTCTCTATATATATATATATATAGAGAGAGAGAGAGAGAGAGAGAGAGAGAGATTTCTATTGTATCAATAGAAATAGTTTTCTTGCCTTACCATTGTTGATAGATTTTACGGTTGGGTAGGATCATTGATTGGTTTCCTCCCTTGGCAGCTTACACAGTATCTTCTGATACTGTGAGAGCCATTCTTCAAGAAGGAGGCTTTCTGGTCAGCTTAGTTGCTGCAAGTCCTATGTCCCAAGAGTGGTCAAAAGTTTTGACCATAGCCTGTATTATTTTGGAAGTCCCTCAGACTACCCTGACCAAGAGATCCAAAGGTTTGTCATGTCTGGCATTGTGGTTTTTTTGTTAAATATCCATCAGCTACACACATGCACTCACATTTGTATTATGTGAATATTTTAGTAAGCCTATTAAAAGCTACATTTCCCTTGGTTTTTCATACTGCTTTGATGGGGACCACCCGGCCAGCCAGGTCAAGATAGAGCTGAGGGGAGGTAGAGGAGGAAGGACCCGGGTTGCTTGCCAAAACCTCTGGTTGGGGAAAGATAAGGACAAGCGGCACGCGTTACAATTGTCAGCCGTGTACGCCAATCCGCCTGAGAGGGTCAGAAGGGCTGCAAGAACATTGGTCATTTGCTTTCGCGCCTAAATGCCTTTTGTGGCTGTTTTGTATATAAGTCACTTCCCTGCTTGCAATAAATAAGAACCTGTTTGACTGGACTCCGCACTGCGTCCGAGTGTCTCCGGGAACTGAGGAGGCTGGGGGAACGGGCGAGCATTGCACTTACCCTTCCTCAGCCCAGTCGGTTCTGGGACCAGACCCGACTAAGACCCAGCACTGCTTAAGCATTATTTATCTCTCTTTCCTTTTTCTGCCCCTGTATGGCACTCCTTCCTACCTCTCTAAAGTACCCCTCCCCCATTTTTCCCATTTCCCTTTTATAACTCTTGTTTTCTACTGTTATTCTCTCTTGAACTCCTTCCTCCCCTTTATTCCTTTGATTACTTTCAATTTTCCTGGCTCCTGCAATAGTATCAGGACATACACTCACATCTCAGTGAATATATATTCATAATAGCTCCAACTCTATGATCCACAAATGAGTGCGAATATGTGTTACTTGTTTTTCTGAGTCTGGATTACCTCACAATATAACTGTTTCTAGTTCCATGCATTTATCTTCGAATTTAATGATTTCATTTCATTATCCATTCATTGGTTGAGGAACACTTAGGTTGTTTCCATAGCTATTGTTAAAAGAGCAGCCACAAAAATAACTGAGAATGTATGTCTAAAGTAGGATATTGAGTCCTTTGGGTGTGTCAAGAAGCTGTATGGCTGGATTATATGTAGATCTGATTTTAGATTTTATAGATTTTGCAACACATGCCAGGCATGCTAATACATGCCTTTAATCCCAGCCTTTTGGAAAGTAGAGGCAGGTGGATCCCTGTAAAATGGAGGCCAGCCTGGTCCACACAGTGACTTCCAGGCAGCAGGCTGGGAATAGGGCAACCTGGCAAAAAAAAAAAAGGCTTAGAATATTAATTTTCACAGTGGCTATACCAGGTTGCAACACCACCAGCAGTTAGTGAGATCTCCTTTCTTCATATCCTCACCAGCATTCGTTGTCACTTGTTTTCTTGAACTTAGCCATTCTGACTGAGATAAGATGCAGTGTATCCCCAATTTCTAAGGATTTTGAACTTTTTTTTTTTTTTGGTCTTTTCGAGACAGGGTCTCCCTGTAGCCCCAGCTGTCCTGGAACTCGCTCTGTAGACCAGGCTGGCCTTGAACTCACAAAGATCCGCCTGCCTCTGCCTCCCAAGTGCTAGGATTAAAGGCGTGCGCCACCACATTCCCAGCATGATTTTGAACATTTTTTTAAATTTATTTTTATTGATGCTTTGTGTATTTCATGGTACTTCTTAGCCATTTTTATTTCGAGAGCACTGTTCAGATGTTTAGCCCAATTTTTAATTGGGTCATATATTTTCTTGATTCTTTGTTGTTGTTGTTGTTGTTGTTGTTGTTTTGAGCTCTTTATATATTCTAGAAATTAATCCTCTGTCAATTATGTATCTGGTGAAGATTTTTCTCCCACTCTGTGGGCTTCTTCTTCACTCCGTTGGTTGTTGTTTTTGTTTCCCTGTACGGAAGCTTTAGGATTTATTAAGGTTCTATTTGTCTATTTTTCACCTTAATTCCTGAGCAAATGAAGTCTGATTTACAAAGTCCTTCCTTACATCTGTATCTTCTATAGTACTGCCTATATTTTCGTCTAACAGTTTCAAGATTTCAGGTTTCACATTGGGGTCTTTGATCTATTTGGAGTTTATTTTTATACAGGATGACAGATATGCGTTTGATTTGATTTTTCTATTTGTAGAGATCCAGTTTGGACAACAGCATTTGTTGAAGACACTGTTCTTCCTTTAGTGTGTATTCTTGGCATCTTTGACAAATGTCAGGTGGCTGTAATTTCTTGCTCATGTTGAGGTCCTCTACTATGTTACATTGATCTATATGTCTGTTTTTGTGTCAATACCATGCTGATTGTTATTATTATTATTATTATTATTATTATTATTATTCACTATGGCTCTATAATATGGTTTGAAGTCTGATATAGTAATCTCTCCAGAATTATTCTTTTTGCTCAGGATTGCATTGTCTGTGCATGGTCTTTTATGGTTCTAAATTGCTTTTGGTAGGATATTTTCTCAATATTAATTTTACCAATATGTGAGCAGAGTAGTTCTTTCCATCTTCTACTACCTTCTTCAGTCTCTTTCTCAAAGATTTAAAGTTTTCATTGTCAATATCTTCAATATCTTTGGTTATGTTTATTCCTAGTTTTAGGCTATTTTGTTTTTTTGTTTTTTTTATTTTATTTATTTTTTATGTGTATAAATGTACTGTCTGCCTGTAGGTTTGTGCACCCGTGTCATGCAATGCCTTGGATGTCAGAAGAGGGTGTTGGATTCCCTGGAACTGGAGTTTAAGACTGTTCTCAGCCGCCATGTGGGTGCTGGGAATTGAACCCGGGTCCTCTGCAAGAGCAGTCGGTGCTTTTAACTGCTAGGCCATCTCTCCAGCCCTGTTTCAGGCTATTTTGAATGGGAGTGTTTCTATGATCTCTTTCTGACTGCTTATTATTGGTTCATAAAAGAGTGATTGATTTTTGAAAATTGATTTTGTATTCTACCACTTTGTTGAAAGTGTTGATCATTTCTAGAAGTTTTCCAGTGGAATTTTATGTGATGTCTTATGTATAACAATAATATCATCTAAGGGGGGGATAATTTGACTTATTCTTTTCTTTTTTTAAATTTTTTTTATTTTATTTATTTCCGTATGTGTATGAATGTGTTGTCTGCATGCAGGTTTGTGCACCCATGACGTGCAATGCCGCGGAGGTCAGAAGAGGGTGTCGGATTCCCCTGGAACTGGAGTTCTCCTGGAATTGGAGTTTCAGACGGTTCTCGGCCGCCATGTGGGTGCTGGGGATCGAACCCGGGTCCTCTGTAAGAGTGGTCGGCGCTCTTAACCGCTAGGCCATCTCTCCAGCCCCTGACTTATTCTTTTCAATTAGTTCTCTTTAATTTCCTTATGCTGTCTTCTTGCTGAAGCTAGAGTTTTAAGTACTGTATTGAAAACAAGTGGAGATAATGGACAACCTTGTCTCATTCCTGAATTTAATGGGAATTCTTTGAGTATTTTTCCATTTAAGATGATTTTGGCTATGGGTTTGTCATATATAACCTTGACCGTGTTGAGGTGTGTTCCCTCCAGACCAGTTCCTTCTAGGAAGGCATGATGTACTTTGTCTATTGAGACAATCAAGTAATTTTTGTCTTTAAGTCCATTTATATGACTTAATACATTTATTGATTTACATATATTAAACCATCCCTGAATCTCTGGGATAAAACTAATTTGATCATTGTAGATTTTCTGTTTTAAATGTGTCTATATATGTTTTGCTAGTATTTAATGAGCACTTTTGTATCTATGTTCATTAGTGATATTAACCTATCGTTTTCTTTTCTGTTGTGTCTTTACCTGGTTTTGATATTAGATTCTGGATTCATAGAAGGAATTTGGATCTCCCCTGTTTATATCTTTTTGAATGATTTAAGCAGTATTTGTTGTAGGTCTTTGAAGTTCCAATAAAATTCTGCTGTGAACCCATTTGGACCTGGGCATTTTTTAGTCAGAAGGCTCTATACTACTTGTTTCAATCTCTTTATTTGTTATGGGATTGTTTAAGCTGTTGATCTCTTCTTGGTTTAGCTTTGGTGGTTTGATTGAATTTAGAAATTCATCAATTTATTTTAGAATTTCTAATTTAACAAATGATAGTATTTTAAAGCAATGCATTATAATGTTCTGGATGACTTTGGTATCCATCATAATGCTTCTGTTTTCATCTAATTTTGTCGATGTGTGTTTGATCTTTTTCTCTTTTCATTAGCTGGGCTAAGGTCCTGTTTATATAAGCTATCTTTTCAAAGAACTAGCTCTTAGATTTATTATTTGTATTGTTTCTTTGTTTATTTTTAATTGTTTTCTGCTCTTATTTTTATTATTTCCTCCTGTCTGTTTGGGTTTGGGTTTATTTGTTCTCTTTTTTAACAAATTATCGAGTCATTTACTCGTACTCTTTCTAAATTTTTTAATGTAGATGTTTAAAGTGACTACCCGCTTAATGCTAGTTTTATGTGCCTCAGAGATTTTCTTAAATTTTCATTTTGATTTAGTTCCAAGAATATCTTTATTTCTTTATTTCTTCTTTGACCCATTCATTATTCAGTAGTGTGTTATTTAATCTCCATGTGTTTGTGTTGTTAATAGAGCTTCTTTTAATGTTAATTTTAAGCTTAAATAATTATTTAAAAGAATACATGTAATTATATGGCAGAATCCATGAACTGGGGTGGAGTGGGAGAAAGGGGAAGGGGAATATGTCTAAAATGAACTGAAAAATGATGTCTGAAATACACAAAACATCAATAAAAGTATTATATCAAAAAGAATACATGTAATTATTTCAATTTTTTGTATTTGTTGAGGGTTGTTTTGTGCTTCAGTTGATCTATTTTACAGAAACTTCCCTGGGCTGCTATGCATATTGTGTATTCACTGTGCTTGTGCAGAATAATCTGTAGCTGTCTGGTAGGTCCATTTGATGTGTGAACTCTTTTAATACAGATGCTTCTTTATTGTGTGAGCAGATGAGATAGTGAAGTCATTAACCTAACCATTGAGTTAGTGAAAATAGTGAAAATGAGATAGTGAAGTCATTAACCTAACTATTGAGTTAGGGTTAATCTGTGTCCTGAAGTCCAGTAGCATTCTTTTTATAAAATTGGTGCATGTATGTTCATGATATTTTTATTATGGTCTCTAGAAATTAAAAAAGCATTTTTATTTACTGTTAATTGATGTTTTATGATTTTGATAATATATAATTTAATGGTATTTAAATCCTCTTCCCTAACATCTTCTTGGTCAAATTTTCCCCTGATCAGAATGATCTTATCTTTATACCTTCTGATTGTTTTTAGTATTTTGTTTGATATTAGGATAGCAATGCCTGGGAATTTCTTCACATGTCTTTAGCTTGAAATATTTTTCCATCCTTTCACTCTAATGTGATGTCTGTTCCTGAGGGCAAGATGAACTTCTTATAGAAGACAGAAAGATTGATTTTGTTTCTTATTCCATTCAACTATCCTGGTGTATCTTTTGATTGGACAGTTAATGCCATTAATGTTCAAAGTCATTCTTGAAATATATATATATATATATATATATATATTTATCTTTTTTTTTTCTTTTAATTGTTAGTCCTTTTTTCTCTTTAAAATATTTTATTTTATTTTTTAATTTATGTGTATGAGTGTATTGCCTGCCTATATGTAAGTATGCCCATGTTGTGTAATGCCCATGGAGATCTCAAGAAGGTGTTGGATCCTCTAGAACTGGAATTATGGACAGTTGTTAGCCACTATGTGGGTGATAGGAACTAAATCCAGGTTCTCTGCAAGAGCAGCCAATGATGAACTTAACCACTGAGCCATCTATCCAGTCCCCTATCTTTTCTTAATTAAGTTTTCATTTTTTTTTCTTTCCATGGCCACTTGGGTATGCTTATTTCTTTCTTCAGTCCTTTGTATTGCTTCCAGTATTCTCTGCAGGGCTGGTTTTGTAGATAACAATTAACACTTCCTATTTATATCACAGAAGGTTTTTCTTTGTCCTTTGTTAAAGTTTTGATGGCTAGGTAAGGAAGTCTGGGTTGGCATCTGTGTTCCTTTAGAACTTGGACTACATGACCCCAGGCTTTTTTGGTTTATAATGTTTGCATTGAAAAGTCAGCTGGTATGCTGATGGGGTTTTCTTTATATGTAACTTGTTTCATTTGCAGCTTTCAGTATCCTCTCTTTGTATCTTTAGGGCTTTTACTATGATATGGCATGGGGACTTTGTTTTCTGATCCTATCTATTTGGTGTTCAGTGTTTCTTATATCTGTCTTTCCTTAATTTAGGGAAGTTTTCTTTCTATACTCCTGTTAAAGATCTGGGCAATGTTGACCTGAAATTATTCTTCTTCCTCTATGCCTATAATTTGCAAATTTTGACTTTCCATGGGGTCTCGCAGCTCCTGCATATTCCATTCCTGTTGTTTTAAAGTGTTTGCATATTCTTTGCTTGGACAGTCCAATTCTCCATCTTTATATTCAAGTCTTGATATTCTGTTTTCCCTTTAATTCATTCTGCTGGTAAGATTTTTCTCCTGTCTTTTCAAATTGGCTTACTGATACTTTTAAATTCCATCTTCATCTTAGCTAGGGTTTTCGTCAATAGTTCAATCTCTTTTGTGAGTTCTGTTTTCAAATTCTGAATTATCTTCGTCATTTCATTAAGTAGTATATTTGTATATTCTTAACATTCAGTCAAGTTTATTCCTATCCTCTTTGAATTCTCTGAGTTATTTGCTGTGTATTCTTTAAACTCCTTGAGTCCTTCAATCATGTTTATGGTTATTCTTTAAATTCTATGTCCTAGAGTTCCTCTGTGTAATTCTCCTTGTACAATTGTTCTAAATGACTGATTAGATTTGTGAGAACATAGTATCTTGTTTTCCATATTATTTATGTTTTTGTAATGTGATCAGGAAATGTGGGCTTCTTTTGGAGGTTGTGTGTCTGATATGAAATTCTACCTTTTGTTGAGTAGAAGTTTGTTTCTATTTTTATTGCTATTATAGTGGGGTGCATTGGGGCTTCAGGTTGTTATTTTTAATTATTTTAGTGGAGGGACCTGGTGATTCCAGTCTTATCCGTTGTGGCAGGTGGGCAATCACCCTGGTGCTCTAGCTCCAGGTTCCTTCCTAGTCACAGGGATGGAAGATGGCCAAGGCCTTTTTTTCCTTTTCTTTTCCATCTTTTTTTTCTTTTACCCTTGCATGCAAATGTAATACAATTTAAATGCCTTAAATCTTATTTTTATGAAGAACACAAGTAGGTTCCGTTGCAGCCATTGAAAGCCAAATTTAGCTAATATTGACCAGCCATAGATGCAAATATTTAATGAAAGGCAAATATACAATGAAACATGACAAAATACTTTTATTTCTTAAGGTAACAAAGAAATATACTAAGTACCTCTTATGGAATTTTTTTTTTTTTACAAAATACTCCATTAAATGTAGGAGTTTTGTTTGCATTTGGTACTGGGGATTGAACTCGGGGCCTTATACATCAGGAGACAAACACTCTGCTACTGAACTTTGTCCTCGACTCTCTTGTGGCTTTTGGTACAGGGGTCTCAGGAAGGCCTTAGAATTTAGTTACTCCTGTCTCAGCTGCCAGATTGGCTGCTGTGACAAATGTGAACCACCATGCTAGACTAAAATGCAACTTCACATTATTAAAATAACACACATTCTATTTAGAGAAAGTAGCAATTTTAGTAATACATTAACAAATATCAAGTAAAATTTCAACCTGTTGAGGCTGGAGAGATGGCTTTGTTGTGAAGAGCATTGGCTATTCTTGCAGAGGACCAGGTTTGGTTCCTAGCCCCTACATGACAGGTAACAACTGTTCCAAACTCCAGCTCCAGGGAATCCAACATCCTCTTTTGGCCTCCTCAGACATTGTAAGCACAGGTTCATTAAACATACATGTAGACAAAACACTCTTAAACAGAAAATAAAAATATTTTTATTTATAAAAAAGTAAATAAAATTCCAGTCTGTGAACTGCAGTGCTTTAAAAATGGATTCCTTTATTGTGTAATTTATTAAATTTGATCTGAAATTGGCAAAAAAATATAAAGAAAATGTACATTGATTGAGAGAGACATAGTTAAGAATATGCAAGATGTTGTACTTGCACGTAACTGGAAATGCATACAAAACTGACTAAGAATGACCAGGTACAAAGAATATATTCAAAATATAACTAAGTTATGGAGACAAGTAAGAAAATTAGTCACCTGTGAATCTTCCACAGAATTTGAGAGATGGAAAACTAGTGTTGCTTGTATCCGTCATACATCTTTTCCAACAATAACAGAGAGTTGTTGAATGCTCTGACATTTTAAACCCTGCACACTCAGTTCTGAAATTATGGTTGTCTTGAAATATATTTTTCATTATCTTGCTTTTTCCTATATATTTATCATATAAAGATGCATCCCAAATAATGTCCCACTCAGATAGTTTCAAGTGCTGTCATGCATATATTCTGAGATGCTTTTCATTCAGCATTATGCTTCTGAGATTCAATGATGAAAGCACATCCCACTGTTTGAAACCAGCAGAGCGTCTCTGTTCATTCTCCTGTCAGTAGACACTCGGGTTATTTTCAACTACCACTTTTACTGATGTTCATTGTAGGGGCACCCTGGTATAGCAATACAAAGTTTCTAAGGAAGAACTTGGAAGGGAATGGTTTAGCATAGGGTACATAGCACATATTCAATAGTATAAGTTAAGCTCTATTTTTTCTCAAAATAGTTGTACTAATTTATATTTTCACCAGCAGGCTAAAAGTTTTACATTCTCACAAACACCTGCTATTTTTAAGCTTACTGATTTTTTTTCCAGTCTGGAATGTAAATGATGCCATAGTTTTAATTAACAGTCTCATTGCTAATGAAGATATGTATCACCTCAACTACTTATCACTCACGTTTCTTATTTTTGGAAATGTCTTTTGCTGTGCTTTGTCCATTTTCTATGAAGTAATTTATCTTCCATTTTTAATTGACTCATAGGAATATAGAATCACAGTTCTAATCTTACCTCCATTTTATCTTTCCTATTTCAGTTTATAGCTTGAACTTTCAGTCCTTTTAATGAACACATGTTCATAATTTTTAATGGATCAAATACATCAATAGTTGTTTTATGACTGTCATGGTTTTGCATTTCACTTAATAAATTCAATCTTTAAGAGCCATATGACCCTTTACTACCTCTTCTGCGAACATAGCCCAAAGAAATGAACTCATTATCTCAGACATAATTGCACTCCCTTGTTTATTGAGGCTTTACTATGCATTTAAAATATTAAATCACGGGGCTGGAGAGATGACCTAGCTGTTAAGAGCGCCGACCGCTCTTGCAGAGGACCCGGGTTCGATCCCCAGCACCCACATGGCGGCTGAGAACCATCTGAAACTCCAACTCCAGGGGAATCCGACACCCTCTTCTGACTTCCACGGCATTGCACGACACGGGTGCACAGACTTGCATGCAGACAATACATTCGTACACATACAGAAATAAATAAAATTAAAAAAAAAAACTTAAAAAAAAATTAAATCAGGGGCTGGAGAGATGGCCTAGCGGTTAAGAGCGCCGACCACTCTTACAGAGGACCCGGGTTCGATCCCCAGCACCCACATGGCGGCCGAGAACCATCTGAAACTCCAATTCCAGGAGAACTCCAGTTCCAGGGGAATCCGACACCCTCTTCTGACTTCCACGGCATTGCACGACACGGGTGCACAGACCTGCATGCAGACAGTACATTCATACACATACCGAAATAAATAAAATTAAAAAAAAATAAATAAATAAAATATTAAATCAATTATGGTGTCCAACAAAAATGAATGAAGAAAATGTGATATACACACAATAGAATGCCATTCACCCTTAAAAACAAGGGACTCCCATCATTTTCAACCACATAGATGAGCCTGTAGGACATTTTTCTAAGTAAAAGTCAGGCTATTGAGTTAACTTTGGGATGGGGAGCTGTGAACAAGTGTCTGTTTACCATAAATAAGACCTCAGTGACTGACCAAAGAAATGATTATATCTAAGTCTATCTTGGTGAACCAACAAATTTTGGGGGCTTACCTAACAGGGCATGGGTGAGTGGTTACCTAATTAGACAGTAGGTATCTCCCAAAGGACTGCATCACTGAAAGTCTTGACCCAGCAAGGATGCTGAACTCCTGAAAAGCTGTAAACATAGAGCATCCATTTAAATTACTAGCACCTCTAGAGAGGATATGCATCTGGGACAGAATCACATACACTGGAAGAGGACACACAAGAGATTAGGTGGCAGGAACCTCAGGGGAGGGTCTAACAGTTCTCAAGTGCCCTTTCTTCCATGAAGGAAATTCAGCAGGCCTGATCTTGTTTTGTGGGTAATCAGAGCTGTCTCAATCATACCATAAAAGGCTATGTTCTACTAGGAAAGCAGTATTATGCATCATAGAAATGGAAACATAACTACTAGATAGTCTCAAATGTGGGAAGCAAAAATGTTAAGCTTATAAAAACAGAGGAAAGATTGGAGGTTGCTGAAAGCTTGGAAATGAAAAGAGAATGTTCAAAGGGTACAAAGTCTTATTCAGAATGCATAAGAAATGAGAATGTACATTAGTACATCAGAGTAACTATAACTAAGAATACTGTGTTGTGATGGGCATGGTGGTACAAGCCTTTAATTCCAGAACTTAGGAGTCAAAGGTAGATGGATCTCTGGGAGATTGATGCTTACAGCATGAGTTCCAGGCCAGCTGGGGCTACAGGGAGAGACTCTGCCTCAAAATGACTGAAAAAAGCACTGTACTAGAAACTTGAAACTTGCATAGAGTGCCTGTTGACATATTCTAACCACTTATGAACACATACAGGCCCCCAGAAGACACTATGTGTAATGATTCTTATATTCGTTATCTTGATGGTAATCAGTTCACAATGTAAATATATATGGCACTTCATGCATCATCTTTCATAAATCACATATCTAATTTTTAATCAGATAAATTTTACTAAATGAGTCTAGATAAAAAAACTTTTTAATTTTTATTGAGTGCATTTCATACAACATTTATTTATTTATTTATTTATTTATTTATTTATTTATTTATAAAGTGTACTGTCTGCATGTAGGTTTGGCCACCTGTGTCATGCAATGCCGTGGAGGTCAGAAGAGGGTGTCAGATTCCCCTGGAGCTGGAGTTCTACAGAAATTGGAGTTATAGACGGTTCTCAGCCACCATGTGGGTGCTGGGGATCGAACCCGGGTCCTCTGCAAGAGTGGTCGGGGCTCTTAACTGCTACGCCATCTCTCCAGCCCCTCATACAACATTTCTTAATCAAACTTGGACTCATTCTCTCATCCATGCCCACACCTTACCTCCCGCCACCCACCAGAGCTCATGGATTCTGTCATACTTGTTAATTCCTGTCTTGCATCTTTTTCTCAGTCTTTTATAACCTTTTTGATGTACATGTTTACTGTTTTGGTCAGCTCTTTGAACAGGTTTTTCTCTCTCTCTCTTTTTTGTTCCCTTTAATTTTGTATTATTCCAAAATATGCATATATATACTCCACACATAAATCAAAATTACAAATTCTGAAAATAAACTACAGGCTAATTCCAAAACACATTTCGAGATTCACATTTTAACAGTAATCTTTATCTTTCATCAAATCCTGGAGATGTTTTCTTGCCCTATCTTTTTTTCTCAGCTTTCCAGAATCTTGCCACACACATGAAAGTTTGTGATCCAACTGGAATTGAATTTGCTATATGACACATGTTAGGGATATAGTTCATTTCTTCCTCTTTGATGACATTGTCTCCAGATGATTGAATGCTTGTATCATTATAGAATTAAGTCACCCCAAGCATTATATTAATGAAACCACTATGTATCAGCTCATATTGTTGGAAACCCACGTCCATCCATCTACATCCAGTCCTATTGATGAGGAATCCCATAGGGATTGTGAGAGGCACCTGCATCATTTCTGAGGCATCTTCATACGATGTGCATGAAGCACACCTTCCAAGACATTAGTCCTTACCCCTCATCGAGGCAGTGTTCCAGCTAGACCCTCAGTTTTATCAAAAGTTCCCATTAGTACTCTGGGAACTTGCTCTTTGTCTTTTACTGTCTTCCCTCAGAGAGTTTTGGTGTTTGGTTTGTTTCCTCCCCTAAGTTAAGGAAAACCTCTTAGCTGAATGAGAAATAGCTATCTTATTTACCAGTGATGGTATGCTGCTGTGTACTTTAAAAGATGAAAAAGCATAGCAGAATGAGGGCAGAGAGAAAACGAGCGCATCCCTCGATTCTCACCATTGAAGCTTCCTCACACAATAGAGCACAATCCAAACAGAAGGCCACAACTGGCCAAGTTTTAAAACATAGGAGCCTCCAGAGTGTAGATCCCTCGATAGGACACCTATATTAAACCTCACCCACCCACAACTCAGGGATCATTGGAGAAGAGGGGTCGGAATGATTGTAATAGCCAGGGCTAGTGCATGATTATAAGGAAGCAGAGGCTTACAGACGACTGGAATCTTGCATATGTGAACTTGTGGCGATGTTGGCATCAGGCACGGGACCCATGCCAACTCAGACAACGTCTCAGAGTGGAGTAAGGGAAATGGGTGGAAGACTAGCCCTGTACTGAGAACTACTGGATACTGTTGGGTGAGGAAGAGTATGCCTTACTTAAGATTTCTAGATGTGCTGACTATACTCCAGTAAATGAATTTGCACAGGACATCTTTGTTCAAAAGCTTGACTGGATAGGACTTCTTATGTNGATTGGTCAGAACTTGATATGTAGACCAGACTGGCCTCAACCTAGTGGCAGTCTTTTTTTTTTTTTTTTGACAGTCTTTCTGCCTCTGCCTCCCAAAAGCTGACTTACAGAACTTCACAATCATGTTCATCTTATATGTCATTTTATTTTATTTTATTTTATTTTGGTCTTTTCGAGACAGGGTCTCCTTGTAGTCCCAGCTGTCCTGGAACTCACTCTGTAGACCAGGCTGGCCTTGAACTCACAAAGATCCACCTGCCTCTGCCTCCCAAGTGCTAGGATTAAAGGCATGCGCCACCACGCCCAGCTATGTAATACATGAGTTCTGATGGGAGGTTGGGGTATTGGGGTGCCTAATTTGATTAGGAACCAGTGTATGAAGTGAAATGTATTAATGCTCAAAAACTTTTTAAAAGATGAAAAAGCAATATTCCTAGCAGCTCATATCCTGTAAACCAATCCACTTTTTCCTATGGGTAACCAATGTGACTTTTGTCCTATATCCTTTTTCTCTATACAAAACTCTTAGTCTTAATTTTTTTTTTTACTTCACTCAGTTTGTCTTTTACTTCTAGAGTCATGTTTAGTTTTTTTTTCTGATCATTTTTAATTATCTCTTGTTCCTTACTTATGTTTTTAATTTTCTCTTCATTTCATAAGGCTATCTATAAATACATATTCATAAGCCTTCATTTAATAAGACTAACCATATATACATATATATTTATACTTCTAATTATTTCAATCCCTGAAGTCTTTGCAGATCTGATTCTTCTTACTTTATTTGTTTACTTAATTAGCTACTTAGTTATTTTAATTCACATGGTTCCTTCCACCTTTTTAATGGATTCTCAAATGGGATTTCCTATTTCAGTTATGAGCTTGTTATCAACAGCTCCTCAACTTCAGTGGGGACCGACCCCTGCCCCCATGCTGATATTTTGTGTGGCTTGAGCTTAAGCAGGTATTGAGCAGTCTGTCACAACTTCTATTAGTTCACATGTCCAACTCTCCTGCTTTCTGGAAAACACTGTTTCCTTGTAGTCATCTACCACTTCTGGCTCTTACAATCTTTCTGCACCCCTCCCCCCAGCCTTGAGGGTAAAGGTGTATTCTACATATCCCGCTTAGGAGTGAGCACTCTGAAGTCTCTTATTCTTAGCTATAGATGATCATATTATCTTTGTACCAACTTTTTAATAATAAAATATGTTTGATTTTTCTTTCTGATAACTAAAGGCAGCATAAATCGAGCATATATAATGCTATAACTACTGGATTAAAGTTTTAAGTAGCAGGAAAGTAGTATATATTGGGCTTTGGGACCCATAGGTACTAAGCAGTAACCACAAATAATCAGGAATGTTTATTTTAACCACTACTCAGAACTCAGCCAAGATGAGTAACTTTAGAGCATTTACAGGCAGTGCAGATGTGGGTGTGGGTATACATGTGGCAGATGTGGGTATACGTGTGGCAGATGCAGGTGTGGGTATATGTGTGTGCACACCCACTTTAATCGGCCTTTGTTGCTTATTCCTGCTGACTCCTCTCCTTTTTAAAGACGTTCTTTGATCTAGTGTGCTCTCCCTCTGAATCTACTTCATGTCCACCCACCTCTGCTTCGAGCAAATCAAGTAGTCAGTGCCTTCCCTATTTACCCACTTTTCTGGTTTTATGGAGCTTTTATCTTTCCTCGTGAATGTTCTAGAGACTAGAAAGTATGCTTCTAATGCATCTTAGACTGTTGTAAAGACAGGAACAATGCTCTATGACTATTTGGGTTCTTTCTTTCACCAAAATCTAAGAACAGGGATCTAAAGCTGCTTGAAGAGATTTGCCCTGTTGTTGTCAAAAGTCCCCCTGGATGACCATGTAGCTGGTGTGTGGCATGCCATGGGTATATTTTAAGAGTTATTTGGGAAATTTTGATGAAGAAGTAGGATTGAAAAGCATTGACATATACTCGGTAGATAAAATAACTTCAAAAATATTTACAAAATGAATTAATGGATTTAAAAAAAAATAATTCTTCTAAGGACAAAGAAGCTGTTTCCTGAAAAGAGTCATGGCATTCGAAAATATGTTTGTCCTCTGTGTATAACTACAACAGGCTATTATGAATTAGGGGGTCTCTATCACCCTCTCTCCGAATCCCCAAATATAATTTGTAGGTATGTTCTTTGCCAGACCCACCTACAGCAGACAGATATGCACAAGGATTACTTCCCTTGGTCACAGCAGCTGCCAGCTTAGTGTTTGAGTGATATTTGAAAGAGTTTTCTTTTCTACAGGCCAAAGCCATTATAGAAGCTGTCCTTAGTGAGCCATGACTGCAACAAAAACAAATCCCCAAACTTGTGTTTAAATGAGCCAGAGAAAAAGAGCCAGGATGTAAGGAGAAAAGAAAAAGAAGGAGAGACTAAACCATCATACACCCTGCATATAGCACTTTTTTTTTTTTTGGAAACTTGGATCCCAAGGTTGTTAGTCTGGCATCCAAAATCTTTCATAAATATCTCAAGGCCTGGTTTTAATTTTAACTATTTCATTTCTGTCAAAGACATTTCATAGTTTCTTTTAAAATGAAGGTAATTTCATCCTTTATTTGACCAACTGGATAGAAAGACCTGAGGAATAGCTAGAAATTGTGGCTCATAAAATTATCATTGAAAGAAAGAAGATGGGTTGGATTTTAAAGCTAAGAAAGAAGGGGAGTAAACTGGAATAAAATTTATTTTAACATAAAAATATCATTTGGTTGATGGTATTTAACAATGTGCTTTTCAGTGACAATTCTAAATTATTTGTAATAGGCTCTATAGTTCTTAACTTTTCACCTATATGTAGTTGTAATAATGAATTAATAAGAAATTAAAAATGTATTGATTGGAAACATTTGGGATGTATGTGGAGTCATGTAGTTATATTGTAAAGTTGTCCAATTTACTGTGAACATCCAAGGATCATTTAGAAATTCCATCAAGATTTATAGAAGTGCATCCTATTTGACTATGTAAGTCAAATTATTTCTTCAAAATTTCTAACTACTCTTAATTAATTGATCCATTCAAATATGGAATTAAGATGTTGAAATACATTATATCATATAACATTTTATTATAACATCACTTTAAAAAAAAAAACAGGTCTCAGACTAGATGTCACTATGTAGCTGAGCCTGGCCTTGAATTCAAAGCAATCCTCCTGACTCAGCCTCCTACATGTTGAGGTCACAAGTGTGAGTCAGTAAGCCCAGCTTTGAAACTTAACTTAAAACACTGTGAGGAAATGCTTACATGTCTTAAGGATGGAATAAAGAAAGATTTTGACATGTAAAATATGCAAAGTCTGGAAGTAAATATCAAACTCATGGATTTTTCTGTGTGGCTAAGTAACATAATTGGAAGAAAAATACCCTTCTCTGGCCTAAGAGCTATTCGGTACCACCTTTGTTTGAGTTATTTTAAAGATTCAGTTTTTCAAGTGTTCTTGATAAAGATGACACTTCAAAGCTGAGCTCTTGCCTGTGAGGAGCTGGTGTGTCTCATTTTCTTCTGATACCTGTGACTCCCCATTTGAAGACCTAGAATTAATCAATAGCATATGGCCCATAAATTTGGCCACAACTGAGCGGGGAGGGTGTTTCTGGGTTTTGTTTTTCCCCTAGAAGATTCTCAAAACAACATTTTTCAATTATTAATTTGTTGGCTCCATTCCAACATGCATCTAGCACAGTGACAGCCTGGTCACCTTTTCCTAAGCTAGTATCTTATTTTTTGTTGTTGTTTAAATTATAATATCTGTTGTAAAAGTAACCAATTCTATGTGTACCTTAAAACACTCGTTAAATCATTCCTGGAATTTTTTTTAAAGGCAGAGAATTTAACAGCCTGTACAAGCTGCTATTCCTTACAAACACACTATTTGAACTGCAATTTGAGCATATTTCTACCCTTTAGACATTACAAACATGCCATAACACCCTGCTGTGAGGACAGCTTTGGTGCCCCAGAAGTAAAAGAGTTTAGCTGTGATTAAAGGATTCAAGTCTCTGCCTTGAACTGACAGATTAGTTTTGTGAGGTTTTCTCTGTTAATTCCAAGCCTGACAGCTCCACCATAAATTAATCTAAACTACAGCAAGCTTCTGCAAGGGTGATCATTGTCTTGTAAAAAATCATAAAGTTCTCTTGAAAATGCTGACATCTCTATCACAAAATCATTCTGCACTTTGGTTGAAATCTGAATAAGGTAACTAAGTAAATAAGAAACTGCAGCCGGAGATGTTAAAACATGCACAGTGAGCCACTGGAGAGAGTATGCTTGACTTCTGTGCTCACTGGTGTGTGAAACTCAGTGTTTGCCTTCTAGTAGCTCATGACAATGTAATTGCATCCTACCTGCCCAATTTTTCTCATAACTGAAATTGATAAATACAAACTGCAGTTTATGATTGTGAATCACAGCCTGAAGCAACATGCATGAACAGCGATTACACAAAAATATAAATAGTGGATGATAATAGATTGACTGAATCTGAACTTTATCACAGACCAGTTAGGACACCAGAATCAGAGAACTGTGTAGTCCACTGTAGTCTTCCAGAAAGAGAGCATGGGATAAGAGTCAGGAGGTGCAAGGGGCAAGTAAAGGCTCTGTAACCTCATTCACCTTGTTCATATTCATCAGATGAATACCGCTCTAGAACTCACCCCTCTGCAGACTTCAGTAGGAAGGAAGGGCAACATTTTCTATTTTCTCTGTCCTTGGCAACTTATTCTGTCACCCATGTTTCTTACTAACCTTCTCTTCTTCAGTTTGGCACGTCTTGTTTCTAATTAGAGATGGGTTTTTGTTTTCATTCCCTGCTCCCATTATTAGGGATCTTAGCAGTCAAAATTAAGTGCCTGATGGTTGATTCACCTGCAGATTTTAAAGAAGAAGATTGTGGATGCCAGGACAAAACAATATATGGAAATAAATATAAATAAATATTTATTGAAAATTTTAATTAGCTGAGCATTGCTGTTAATAGAGTTCATGCAAGTCAGAAGTATCTGGGCCCTCTCTGGTTCTTAGATGCATTTTATTTGGTCAACACAAACTTTTGTTTTGTTTTGTTTTGTTTTTGTCTTTTTGAGACAGGGTCTCCCTATAGCTCCAGTTGTCCTGGAACTCACTATGTAGACCAGGCTGGCCTTGAACTCACAAATATCCACCTGCCTCTGCCTCCCAAGTGCTAGGATTAAAGTCGTGTGCCACCACACCCAGCTGGTCAACACAAACTTTTAATTATTGTTCTATTTGAACACTTTCTTATTCAAACTGTCCATATGGATTTGGCTCACCAGACTTGTCTTCTTACCTGCTTATCACTGAAGCTATCTGAGTTATAACCTCTTTGCACCCCCCAAAAGACTGATTAGGAATCACTAATTCTCCAAGAGATACCTCAGATTCTTTGCAGAGGATGTACACTATATGTCAAATATTGAACTCCATACAAACAAAACAATAAATATGACAATTTCAAGCACTGACACAAACCATGAAGAAAAACAAACAAGAGAGAGAGAGAGAGAGAGAGAGAGAGAGAGAGAATATAGTGACCTTTGAATGAGTGGCCAAAAAAATTTCTTCAAGGGTAGAATATCAGAACAAGAGTGGGTGATGGGAAAGAATGAAGTGTATGTTTGCCAAAAGGTTCTGAGAAGAGAAATGCTACAATGAAAGACTCTGATGAGAAACAGGAAGTTCAGTATGAAGAACTCAAGGTGGGGGAGGAATAAAAAAGTGAGGTAGGGAGTTGAATAAATGCCTTATTATTTAGATCTTATAAGTTACTTGAGTGAATGGTGAATACTGCAAGATTTGAGACAAGGAAATAAAGTAATTTAATTTATATGATAATTGATAACTTATAATTCATATCCAGTACATACACATTTTGAATTTTATAAGTATTTGTAAAATTAAATATAATGACCCTAACAGTTAATTTTCATTACCGATCTACTCAGCTTATATAGACATGGTCCAGGTATGTGCTATGTATAAAATCCTATGCTAATGTGTTTAGGAGCTAAGCATTAATTAATATAGTGAGTTTCTGGCTCAGAGAATTTACTTCTAACATCTGATCACAAGCAAATGTTAGTATTTCTTGTCACGATCATCAAAAGGTCTTAACAACATTAGTTTTGTTAGCAAGTGATATATATATTGCACCAGTCTACTTCTAATGGAAGTCCTGTATCACTTCTTTAATTTTTAGAATTTGTTACATAATTTTTAATGATAATTCAGTTCTCATGTCGCATTATGGGAGTTTACCACAGAAAACAAAGGTGAAAGATGGTTGATGTATGAGAAAACAGCACATATTTTAGTCCCTACCAGCCCCTCCTCCTGCTGAAGGCTGATGTCATTTATGACACTTGGAAACAGTTTCTGTATGGGGGAAATAAAAACTAGGCTGCTTCTGGCTACAATAACCTGATGAAAGACAGGGTTGTGTTTTGTTTTGTTTTGTTTTGTTTTGTTTTGTTTTAATCCTGAGGATCACTTCATAATTTTGGAATCATGTTAAGTGAGCACCTGGCTTCTGTTAAAGTTAACTGACAGCCCTATGGAATAGGGCTGAGTTCAATAGAAGCAGGCTGGTTGAAATATGACAGAGATGAGGACCAGGAAGGGAAGAGGCCTAAACTCAGTTGCAGATTCGAACTCATCTCACCTCCACCCCTCACTCACCCAGTGCTCTTGCACAACCGTCACAGATTCCATGGATACCTCCAAAGCCTACTGTCCTTGAAATTCATTCCATTGGAATTACAATGACCCTCTCCATTTTCTGCAGTGGATTATACACCCCTCTTCTCTACCATACCACCTTCTCCCTTTCTTTTCCTCTTCGTCCTTCTCCTCTCTCCCTCCCTATCTCTTACTCCTCTCTATCTTTTTATCTCTCTCCCTCTATTTACTCTTTCTTTCCCTTTCTTCTCTCTAAAGTTTTACCACATTATGTGCCACGATATCTTCAAACCAGTAATGTAATTGCTTTCGAGAAAGCTAGTACCATACCCAAAGGAATAGTTGGAACTGTGGCATCATATAGAACTATCCTCCAAAAGACAGACACCCTTCCTGAGACCAGCTGTTGATGCTTCCTTAAGATCATCACAGCTGGGCTTGTTTATTGTTCACACCTGTTCATGGAATGAGGGGCAAGAAGAATCATGGGACCCTCTCCTGAGAGTTCAGCTACATCTCCCAAACAATGATGAGCCATTTGACCCTAATCACATGGCCTTGGGAAAAGGGTATGTAGGCTGAGCAAGACCAGAGGAGGTTCTCTCCAGTTAGTGCGGCTTCGAGGAAGCTTAGGCTTTACCCACATGCTTCAGTGAAGATTTTGTGATATGACCTTAGGTGGGGGAACAGCCACACTCTTGTAAGAAAACCCTCATCCATTGCTCTGTAAGTAAGCCCAATCAATTCATTGGTTTCCCAAAGTGCATTCTGGTACAGTGCACTTTGGTTTGTGCCTAGGACCAAGGGAAGAAGGGGTGGATGCTGTTTACACCTGCCCCTTCAGGATTTTAGCAACAAGTGGATAGTCTGGATATGTTGGCAGGCAGCTCAGTACAGTTATGAAGAGGCCCTTGCTCTCATTGGAATACCAACACTACACACTTAACATGAGGCCAACCAAACACATGAATGTCAGGCACAAGTTACTGTTTAAAACCCTGGCTGGCTGTAGAGAGTTACTCAGTTGTCCTACTGCCTCCATGACTGGGAGGCTGGGTGTTCGCTGCTTAATCTTCACTCTGCCACCAGTACCTCAAGGAAGTATCTAACTAGGAAAATGAACCAGCCTATGTGTCATCCTGGGACAGAGCTTCCAGATACGTGATCAGAAAGGACAAGAGCTCTGAGTCTGGAGATCTGAGTCTCCCTCTGCAATGCTTTGGGAAAGAGGTGTGAGTAGTAGTCTCAGCTTCTGAGACTTACATCATCTCTAAAATCCCAGAGTTGTTGTGAAGCTTAAACATAGGGTACATGTTAAAACACTTTGTAAACTGTAAATCACAAGGCAAACGATGCTATTTTCATTTTGAGCAAAAATAGAATAAGGGCAGATGAAATCTCAAGACCCTTTAGATTTGTTTGTTTCTCTTATGCTTTTAGCAATCTGTTTTGATTTGAGCTGATTTCTTGAAGATATCTAAACTTTCTGAGAAAATGTCTGGGTCTAGTCACAGGGGCTTCAGCCTCTGCCTCTCTCCCTTCAGTTAGGGGGCTTCTCTAGGGCTCTTTCTTGTCACACAGAAGACTGGCTCCCTGGAATCCTAAGGAGCTTTTGTGTATCTTGTGTAATCAATGGTAAGAATTCCATACTGCTAGCCGGGCATGGTGGCACACGCCTTTAATCCTAGCACTTAGGAGGCAGAGGCAGGCGGATCTTTGTGAGTTCAAAGCCAGCCTGGTCTACAGAGTGAGTTCCAGGATAGCTGGGGCTACAGGGAGACCCTGTCTCGAAAAAAAAAAAAAAAGAAAAAAAAAAAAGAATTCCATACTGCTGCTTCTTTAAAATTACTCGAAGAATTATAACCATAGTCTAATTATATTTTTCAGAAGAAATTTTAATGAAATAGAATTTCATGAAAATGTCGTAAAGGACAGGGCTGGAGAGATGGCTCCACCATCTGCTGTTGCAGAGGCCCCAGGTTCAATTCCTAGAATGCACATGGCGGCTAAAAACCATCTGTAACTCCAGTTCCAGGGGAATCCAAAGTCATCTTCAGACTCCATGAGCCTTGCACAGCATGGATGCACTTACACACATCCAGGCAATGCACTTACACAAATAAAATAAAGTATAAAACAAAAGATTTTTAAAAGAGAATATGGTAAAGGAGAGGCTTAGACTTTATATTATTTTTTGAAGGAAAAAAGCCCTCATTGCAAGTGCAAATATATTATAATAGCATCCTGGTGTATAAAGGGAGTGCAGCATTGTGTAGACTTTGGGCCTTGTAAAGTAACAAGCAATGGGAGCACAGCATCCTGTCCAACTCAGTCAGCAGGCAAAATGGAGGACGTTTAAATTGCAACAGCATCTACTTTCGAGCATTGAACCTAATTTTGCCTCCTTCCTGAACCACAGTGAGAACTTAATAAATGTTTACTAAATACAATGAATTATTAACCCTCTATCTTTTCCCTCCAAAAAGGAAATTTGCTAATGACACTAGCCTTTTTATGATTAATTCCATTTACTCCGCACTTTCATGTACTTGTTCACTTTCTGAAATATGGGTCTTTTCTTGCCATTTACATGAAATTGCCTGTCCTTCAAAATGAAAAATTGCTCTCCACCATGAGCCACCATTCAACAGTGATCATCATTTTCCCTTTTTGCTTCTTACCTGAGCTCAATTCCATTTAACATTCAACCATCTTGTACATTTACATACACATATTTTCTGAGACATCATGTAGTACTTTTACTACTAAATAACTTATAATAAGAAATAATTACTAACATTTTGCTCTCTATTATTTTGATCTTTTTATTTTCCCGTGGTAGTAAAATTTGGGGGAAAGACAAGTGTCTCCTTTTTCTTTTTTACTCTCATGGTGGAGGCCCATGAAAGAAAAACTACAAAATATACCCAATAAATGTATTTGCTCACCTCCACAAAAGGAGCATATACATATTTCTAGGGTAAACGTCTTTACTTATTTCATTTAAATATAACAGTATTAAGTAATGATTTGATTCATCTTAATTCTACTATATCTTTTCTTTCTTTGTTTCTTTCTTTGTTTTTTCTTTCTTCCTTTCTTTCCTTCTTTCTCTCTGTGAGACAATGTCTCATTATATAGCACCAATTGGCCCAGAATTCACAAAGTAGACCAGACTGACCTCAACCTCACAGATATCCAGCTGCCTCTGCCTCTGAAGAGCTGGGATTAAAGATGTAAATGCTCACACCTGTCTCAATGTCATTAATTCATCAATTACTTTAGTTATAACTTTATTTATTACCTTATTATTTTATTATTTTTATTTATTTTTCAAACTTGATCTCCCTGTAACCCCAGCTTGCTTGGAACTCTCTATGTAAATTAGGATGGCCTCAATCTCACAGTCTACCTGCTTCTGCCTACAGAGTACTGGGATACAGTGTGCCAGCATGCCCGCTATCATTATGTCTATTTTTGCAAATTCCCTCTCAGCCTTTTGACATCCCTATCAATGGTATATTATTGTTTATGTATACTTATCATTTTGTATCTTGAATTTTCATTGTGTCTTCTATAACTACTTCAGGTTATAATGTGTACTCCTAAGTGAGGTCTTAGAGGGCTAGACAAAACTACATCTTTGGGTTTGCTTCCCAAGAAACATCATCATCACCTTCCTCCTAAACTTTATTGAGCTATGTACCATATCAGACAATGTTCTATTTGCTTTGAATGTTTATTTTATCTGACAGTCAGGGTTATTTTCCTTTACAAACCAGAGTGGATCAGATTGTAAATTATATCCTATTATTTGGGATAGTATTTCTCAAAATATAGCTCCTATACAAGTGACAGGGAGCAAACTAATGTCCCATCATGTGCAGTAATACATGCTTACTCATGAGTATTAGAACAAATATTGAGAAAATAATGTTCTAGTATATTAGATTAAATATATGATTATAATTAATTTTACCTACTAGTGTTTTTTTTTTAATGTGGCTAAGTAGAAAATTTGAACTTATCTACATGATGTGGCTTGGATCTGTGGTATGAATTACATTTCTACTACAAAGTGCTGGCATAAAGACTACTGAGTTTCATTATATTGTCTGGAATTCTGGAACAGAGTTCCAGGGTCAAAACCAACCGAAGATCTTTTCTTCAGTCATGCCACGATTCTATGATGCTAGCTTGAAGTAGGAACTATGTATTGTACTAAAAAGAAAACTAATGGTCCCTCCCAAGAAAATAGAGCCAAAAATTAACCAATGTGGAGAATGGATTACTGATGGTGCCCATCAATCCTTTTTTGGCCTCACACAGCCGAGGAACAGCTGGATTCCAGAACCAGCTTTAAGAAGTTAAGGGATAATTTAAAATGTATGCGAATATGTGTATTCATTTGCATATAGGTAAAGCAACATAATTTTCCTATATGCATCTTCTACAGTCATTCACAATATGTGATGTAATGATGTCTATAAATATAAAATTATAATTCAGCCATAATATAGGATAGCAAGACTCTTCAATGAAATATAATCATATTTTTGCATATTTTTATATGCCATTTGGCATGAGATATGATTTGTAACAACTACTTAACATAATCCCTCAGGATCTGAGTTCATAAGAATTTAAAATCTATTTTAAAGGTCTAAAACTACACTGAGATTATTTTGCTTGGGGGAAGGGCAGATCTTTAGTGCACCACTGTTATATTTAAGCTTCATTTTATTTTGCATCCTTCCAAAGATATATTAAACAGTATGAAATTAACCTCTCTTGTTTCTCCAGCAGCCACAAACAATTCAACAGAAATTCAATTTTCTTTCAGTTCATAAATGTGCTGTGTTCCCCACTGTGTGAAAGTACCTTCTCTAGTTTTTCTCTCCAGTAAGCTGATGACAGCTAAAGATTCTGCTACCGCTGTCTGTTCTCTGTAACCAATGCCATGGCATAGATCTGCAGCCACTCACCTGGGTGGCTACATTAGCCTAGGGAAAAATAAGAAAGTAGTAGGGTGTCCTGTCTCAGGGAGTTAAGTAGTATTTTTGAATGGTATTGAAACCATGTCCACTCAGATAGTAATTTAACCCCCAGAATTTTAGACCTCCCATAAGGCAAATTGTTCCCTTTTATTGGCCCAGTAGGAAGAGAACTGCAGGACACAGGCTGGCAGATGCTGCTACAGAAGCCACCTCCAGAAATGAACTGGAAGTTGGGGGTCATCACTCAAATCACAGAAGGAATGTTTTATGATGGCGTCTGAGCAGATGAAAGGGCACTTTTAATTAAATATAGACCCAAAAATCTGTCGCAAAGTTTGCTGTGGCACATTCTCTCCAGAGACCTGGAAATTCAGAGCTAAAATTAACTTTAGAACAAAAGAGTTTAGAGTTGACGATGATGTTTCCAAAAGACCAAAAATACTAACATGATAGGGTCAGAGGTCTGTAGACAAGTCTTCCCCCGCCCGCGTGTGTGCATGCCGGAGTGTGTGTGTGTGTGCCTGAGTGTGTGTGTGTGTGTGTGTGTGTGTGTGTGTGAGAGAGAGAGAGAGAGAGAGAGAGAGAGAGAGAGAGAGAGAGAAATATTATGTATATATCAAAATCCTGAATATGAGGAAAAGTTCATACTTCTAATCCTTCCCAAAATATTGACAGAAAAGCTGTTGGAATAAAATGAAACTTCTACACTTTATATAGAGATTGAATGATGAAGAATTAACTCATCTACTAGAGATTTAGGATGTTTTAAAACTTTTTTTCTAAGAAATAATATGACATAATAGTGAAGTACCCATTTCAAGAGGTTTATCCCTGAAAGTTGTGACCTTTAAACTTTTAGTCATTTAGAATCCTATTTTAGTATTCCAAGAAGCCAGTTTGTCTGTCAGAGTTACTGTACAAAATCTTGATTAAATATTTATAAGTTTCTTAAAATGCATATTGCTTGCTTGATCTATCGAATAAGCATATATTCATTAGTTTTTTACAAAGAGCTGCTAAGCAGAAAAGATGCCTTTTATCTATTTTCTGTGCATCTAGAACACTATGGGTGCTTAATAAATTTTAATGTTATCAAGGCCTGTGATAAATCAGCCCTGTCATACAGACATAATGGGTAAACGGGCTTCACCCTGAATGGAGACCTGGATATTCTGGGCCTGTCCCTGCCCCCAGAAGAAAGTGTACATCTTAACTTTGGCTCAAATTGAATGTTATTTTTATATGGGACCTTAAGATATGGATGTTGGGGTCTGGAAAGATGAGTTAGCATTTAAGAGCACTTGCACTTACTTGCAGAGGATCTGAGTTAAGTTCTTTCCTATCACCCAAGTCGGGTGGTTCACAACCCAATAGACTGTAACTCTAGCTCTGGGTGATCTGACATAATCTTCAGGCCACCATGGCACCCACACACTCGTGTGTGTGTGTGTGTGTGTGTGTGTGTTTGTGTGTGTAAATAAAAAATAAATCTTTGAAAGAAAACAAAATAAATGGAAGACTAGCTACACACAGATTGATAACTTGTTGACACAGCACTGGGTCTGCTTAATGTCTGATATGGGTCTGTCTAGCTTCTATCAAACATCAAGTAAATAACCACAGAGAGCAGGCCAACTATTATGGCCTTGACCATTTACAAGTGAGCTCACATGTTTTTAGTGCTTTGAATGAAAATGTCCCTTCTAGGCTCCAAGCATTTGGACTCTTGGTCCCCACCATGATACTCTTGTGCGGGACATGGAACCTTCAGTAGATGTGGCCTTGCTGGCTTCAGAAGCATGTCACAGGGGCAGGCTTTTAAAGTTCATAGCCATGTCCCATTTCCAGAATCTTTTTACTCCCAGTACGTGGTTGAAGATGTGAACCCTCAGCTTTCTGCTCCTGTGTATTCTTGCCATGCCCCCCACCCCACCCCATGGTGGATTCTTACCCCCCTGGAACCATAAGCCCAATGAATACTTCCTCTATAAGTTTCCTTAGTCACGGTGTTTTATCACTGCAACAGAAATATAACACATTCACACTGTCAGGAAGCCTCTCCCAGTAAGATTCTGAACCCTAGGGCTTTGTACATGAGGATCTCAGGTGCATTATGACCAAGCCTGAGAAGTCAGTAGTATTCTTATAGAACGGTCTTATTTTGCATTTGTAAAACAGATGATTTTATCATTAAAAGTATTTGAAAAAAAATGTCTGTGTTGAACACGTACGTGAGACTCCATGGATTTGCGGGCCTCATGGACCCTGGAACCAGACCTCCTGGAAACAGCCTACTAACTTCACTAACAGTGAGATTCACTGAGTAATCTCTCTGTACTGACACTCTTCAGTTCTTTGTCTGCACTTTCTACATGCTATTCATATCAAGAACATGTGACATGTATGATTATTATCTTAGTCTGATTAATTAGAAAACTGTGGGCCAAAGAGTTATGTGCACTGCCCACACTCAAACATCCGCTGTACAGTCATGTGAGGATTCCGTTCCAGGCAGCCTGAACACACACAAAGGGTTCATTGAAATGTGATTGACAGGCAGTAAGCTACATGTTTGTAGTCTACAATTTGATGTTTTTGACTTATGTACACTTGAGAGAAAATACCATCTGAGCTTCATCATGCCTAAAGTTATTTGCACTCCTGAGCACTATTTCAAAACATTAGCTTACATTTTCCACAGTTTCACGTAAGTAGAATACACAGCACATGCTTTTCTCTTAGATTAGCTCTTTCAGATAAAATATTGAGATGATCCACATCTGATTAAGATCATCCATGTTCTGATTTTTATTGTTGTATAGTATTCTAAGGTTCATCCATTGGTAGACATTTCAATTGTTTCCAGGCACACATATCTAAATCCCTATATGGGCATTCACTTTCTTTTGAATAAATACTCAAAAAGTAGAATAGGTGGATCATCTTAAATATGTTTTAACTTTTGGAAAAAAAATTGTCAAGTAAAGTCATTATAAGATGTCCTGCTCCCACCAGCATACATGCTTAAAGGTATCATTCTGTGGCTTATTAAAATTGTATTACAGTTTTACTAATTATTGTGTGTGTGTGCACATGAGTATGCAAAGGCCACAGCAGGCATGTGGCAGTCAGAGGACAATGTGCAAGTACAAGTTTTCTCCTTCCACCGTGTGGGTCCCAAGAATTGAATTCAAGCCATCAGGCTTGGTAACAACTGCTTTCACCCCTGAGCCATCTGACTGGCCCCTTTCTATGATTTTTACTGACACTTTAAAAATGATTAACAGCATTGAGAATCTTTCCTTTCCTGACTTTCCATGACTCTCTCTTGGTGAAGTATCAGCTAAGGTCTTTAATAAATTTTAGTTAATTTTTTTCCTATTAGATGACTCATTGCCTATTTTTTTCCTATTAGATGACTGCATTGCCAAGCAGGTATGAGACTAGAGTTCAAATCCCCAGGAGAAGGGCTCCTCCATAATTCCAGCATGCTGGGTAGGCTGAGACAGAGGATCTGCAGAGTGAGCTGGCTAGAAAAACCAGACCTTATAGGCAAGCTCTGAATTGAGTTGAGAGACCCTGCCTCAATACAAGGTGAAAGGCAACTCAAGTAAACTCCTGATATCAACCTCAGGCCTCCATGTGCACACACATTCACATGTGCCCAGACACCATTATGTACCCACACACATGTGAACTCACACATATGGACAATATACTCACATTAAACATGCAAAAATTAACAGATATTAATTTATGTTCTTATGATTGAATTATGTATTCAGAATATACTTTTTTATCTGCTGTACATATTCCAGATCCTTTTGTGTGTCTGTGTGTGGCTCCTACTGGAACTGGAGTTACAGGCTTTGTGAGTGGCCTGATGTAGGTGCTGGGAACTGAACACAGATAGTCTAAATGAGGACCATGTATTCCTAAATGCAGAACCATCTCTCCACCCCCTCAGCCTATAGATCTTTATTTATTTATTTATTTATTTATTTATTTATTTATTTATTATTTATACTAACATGGTCATTTTTTCCATTTTCATGTGTTTTTGTGTGCATATGTGTATGGTGTGCATATGTTTGGGGATGCATGTTTGCATGTCCAAACCCATCTGTGTAGCATGTCATTTGGAGAGCAGATTTTAATTTTATCAGTTTGTCCTTTTGATGTCATTACTGACAGGGCACCCGCAGCAACTTTTCCTAGGTCAATGTCATTAGGATTTTCTCCTGTGTTTTCTTTCTAATAAGTTAATAGATTTGGGTTTTTGTATTTAATCCTATGATCAGTTTTGAGTTCTTTTTTATTATCTTTTTATGTGTATGAGTGTACTGTCTGCATGTAGTAGGTTGGTGCACCCATGTCATGCAATGCTACAGAGGTCAGAAGAGGGCGTTGGATTCGGTTAAAGACAGTTCTTAACTGCCATGTGGGTGCTGGGAGTCAAACCCGGGTCCTCTGCAAGAGCAATAGGTGCTCTTAACCGCTGAGCCATCTCTCCAGCCCCTTGAATTCATTTTTTTTAAATGATATAGATAGAATTTCATTTTTATGTGACCAACTGGTCTAGTCTGTGAGTGTTGGGGAAAGAAAAACTATCCTTTATCCACTGAAATGCCTTTGATTTTTGTGAAAAATCAGTTCCCATATATATGTGTAGTTCTATTTCTGGGATCTTCTGTTCTCTAATCTATCTTTACACCAATATCACACTGTTTTAACTAATGTAGCTTTATGAGTCATGGGATGACAGAGTGTTAGTCTCCTATCTTTGCTCTTTTTCAAAATTGCTTTGACCATTTTAGGCCTCTTATATATCACATGGATGTTAGAATTTAAGATGAGATTGTTAGTCTCTTAAAGAAAAAATGAAAAGGTTTTAAGATGCAACTCGAAGTTCTGTCTTTATGGGCATAAATGATTTTAATTAGGTTGTTTCCTTGACCCATTGAATCTTTAATCATTATCGTTACACAGTGTTATCTCCTGGCTGTGTTCTGAGCCCTCAGGTCTATATTTACCTCCCCATCCCATTTTAACTTGCTTCTTAGTGTTATCATGAGCTAATGTTTTAGACAGCATATGATATATCTTTCTTTTTTTATTAATTTTATTTATTTCTGTATGTGTATGAATGTACTGTCTGCATGCAAGTTTGTGCACCCGTGTCGTGCAATGCCACGGAGGTCAGAAGAGAGTGTTGGATTCCCCTGGAGCTGGAGTTCTCCTGGAATTGGAGTTTCAAACAGTTCTCGGCCGCCATGTGGGTGCTGGGGATCGAACCCGGGTCCTCTGCAAGAGCGGTCGGTGCTCTTAACCGCTAGGCCATCTCTCCAGCCCATCTTTCTTTTTTTTAAACTGTGCCTTATTGTTCATTTAATTTACATTTAATATGATTGTTGATATGATTAGGTTTCTAACAATCTAACATCTTATTGTTATTGATTTGTTCCATTCTCACTTGCTTTCCACCTCTTTCAGCAATCTTTGGATTAGTGGAAATTTTAAGATTCCTTATTATCTTCTTCATCTGCTTTTTAGTGTATCTCTTTATTTTGCCACTTTGGGATTGCTTTAAGGTATGTGACCAGCAAGTTCCACTCTCTTGTGTGAATCCAGATGTTGCCACAGCACTGCAGATGTGGTACAACAAGCTAACCACCATGTAAGATCATTTCTTCTCTCTCATCCTTCATGCTTTTCCCATAAAATTATCTTTTTAATAAAGGAAATCACATGTTTACTCACGTGCCTTTGGCTTCCAGTGATTTTCAGTGTGCACGTGTGTGTGTGTGTGTGTGTGTGTGTGTATCTCTTTTCTCTTCCTGTGCCTACTTGCATTTTTATTCTCCTGCAGAACTTGGTAGAAAGTCCATTAATCTTTCTCTAGAGCGTGATGGTTTCTTTTGGACCTTGTATGTTTGAACAAGTTTTCAACTTGCCTCCATTTAAAAAAAATTAATTAATTTTTTTTTTTTTTGAGACAGGGTCTCCCTGTAGCTCTGGCTGTCCTGGAACTCACTCTGTAGACCAGGCTGGCCTCGAACTCACAGAGATCCGCGTGCCTCTGCCTCCCAAGTGCTAGGATTAAAGGCATGTGCCACCACGCCCGGCGTTTATTTATTTCCGTATGTGTATGAATGTACTGTCTGCATGCAAGTCTGTGCACCCGTGTCGTGCAATGCCGCGGAGGTCAGAAGAGGGTGTCGGATTCCCCTGGAACTGGAGTTCTCCTGGAATTGGAGTTTCAGACGGTGTGAGTGCTTTGCCTGCATGTATGCAAATGTACCTGTGTCATGCAATACCTGTAGAGCCCAGAAGAGAATTAAAGAAAGGTGTTAGCTACCATATAGATGCTGGGAACTGAATCCAGGTCCCCTGAAAGAGGAGCCAGTGCTCTTTACTGTAGAGACATCTCTCAGCCCTTTGCCTCCATTTCTCGAGATAATTTACCTAGCAATGAATTTCCACTGGACAATTTTTCTTTCATCATTTTTTCCCCTCCACTACCTTTTCAGTTGTAATGTTTTCAAGGAGCTCTCTGCATATAATATGTCTTCCTCCCTCTGAGAATTTGTTTATGATGGTTTTGGTATAATTTCTTTTTATGTTTCTAACCCATAGTGTTCATCACATTCTTTGCATATGGTAAAAATTAAACTATTTGGGGGAATTTTTTTTAGATGTCCTGTCTATTGCCTGTTTCTCTGTGACTGGTACTTCTAATTACAGAGCTTGGGTCATTTGATGTTGGTTTACATTTCACTAATGCTCTTCCCTAACTTTTTTCCTATTTTTAAAAAAGTGTTTTCTTCTTTGTATGTTTCATTTTAAAAAGTTTCTATTGCAATATTACATAGTATTGTATGTAACACATAATATATGAAATATATAATATGAATGCACTATTTTCTTCTAATTCTTTCTAGTATAATTTCATCTTTCATGCATTGCTTTTTTTCTTAAGTTTTTAGATTCACTGTGACTTTTGATTTATGTGAAATGTAGATTTTTTTTTTTCTTTTTCCAGATAAGCTCTCATTATGTAGCTCTGACTGGCCTGGAACTTGCTAGGTAGACCAGGCTGGCCTTGAACTCAAAGAGATCTGCCTACTTCTGCCTCCCAAGTACTAAGAGTAAAGGCCTACGGATCTTGCATCATATGGGGACTCATAAGCTGTTTGGGGGCGTAATAGCTACAGTGGAATATGCTAGATAATTTCCGGGTTTTCCTTGTCCTGGGTACTTCCGGTCCCCCTTGTGGCTCCTCGATTTCTTCCTGGGTACATGTGAAGTCTGTCCTCCTACTCTCATTCATTCTCACAGCTCTGTTTATCCCAAACTACCTGAGCAATGTCTATGCTTAAATGATTCCAGTCTCCACCCACTTAATGATAGCTTAACAGAAGATCCTCAGTCACAGTGACCAGAAAACCCGGAGAGGTGAACAGGGGAGACTGACGTGCCCAAGCTGGAGCTTCGTGGCCCCAGGTTCCCCAGCATCCTCTGGCCACTTACAATGGGGTAATCAGACTTTTTTTCTATTTACATATTTGTTCTGGGAACTGTGGCACATATTTCCTAAAAATAAGACATTAAATTTAGTAACACATGATGGAAAGTGTGAGGGACAGTGGAGAACTATATTGAGAATAAGTGAGGAGTGTTACTATGTCATGCAAATTTCCCAAAAGGCTTTGTGTAGTGGAGGGGCTTCTTCATCACAGTGAGACGTCCAGCCACCACAACTCCACATAGACCAGCTTCCTCACTCTTTGGCTATAGAGATAAAATAAAGATCCCTGTGACCCTTCCAAATCCCTTCTAATGTCTAGCCTCAGAATCATTATCTAGAAACATGGCATTTTTTCCAAGGAATATTCTCATTCCTACCCAGAGTGTGACCAGACCATCTGGCCTATGTAAAAATAATTGCCCTATCTAATCGTATGTTTCTTCAACTCCTTCGCCCCATTATAACATCATTTTCAACACTCTAAAATCTAGGACAGCTTGTATACACCATGCTTAGCCTTCATAATATTTTTGCCAAGGGTAGAAAGAGACCAAACCACCACATACTTCATTTGTCCTAACTCTTCAGATATTCAAGTAAGTACTTGGGCAAAAAGATGTGTAGATTTCTCAAAGGCAAGTAGGAACTTTCAGATTCCTTGTAAAATTTTCACCTGTAACCCCCCCCACACACACACACCCACAATTTATGTGAGTAATTAAGGCTTATCAACTCAAAGAGAAAGATTTCATCTGCATCTGGGTTATTTCACTGGGTGGGGCTTTCCTAAGAAGAACAAATCATTGTTTGCATCATATAACATGGATGAAAAGCTCATCCAAGCATGTTTTTTTTCAAGAACTAAGTTTGATTCTATCCCACATGAAAATTCCATTGGGCATAGTTCTGACAGAGCCACCAAGTGAGTTTTGCAGCATTAATTAGTATTAAAATATTTTCTTAACCAAATAAATATCTCCATTTAATTTAAATGCTTATCTTGAAACATAAATGGAAAGCAAATCATTTTGCAGTCTTATAGTGGGGAAGGAGAAACTGAAAGAAATTGAAAAGCATACTGAGGTGTCATGGCTTCTTAAGTGCTGGCCAGGAAACTCACGATGCTTCTCCAGGAAGCCTTTATGAAATAACGCACATCAGCAGCAGAGCCGCACTCTGCTTCAAGCCCAGCATGTTAGCCATGAACCTGGAAAAGTTTACTGAAAAACAGAGGGCATAGTCAGTGAGGACCTATATCCAGAGATTTAGCCAGGTGATTGCTTTGAGTGAAAGAGTCCTTCATAAAGAAATGATTAGAATGTAAAAGCCTAACATTCTTGATCAAATTATTCCCAGATGCAGACCCCAGGAAGGATGCACATTAATTTTTGTTGGAAGGGAAAATTCAATTCTCTGGTACAAGGAATGGAGGAACAGACATTGAATAGAGTCAGCTGGAGGCAGGATGGGCAGGACTCTTAACCCTGATTCATCCTTATAGGAGAGCAAAATTGGTCTCAACCAGTGGCAGAGACACAAAATGATGTCAGGGGAGGAGTAAAGACCAGGAGACGTGGGTCATAGGTCAGACAACCCAGAGACAGGGGCTGGCCTGGAACTGTCTAGGGCATCTTGATGGCCTTAAGTCCCCAGAGCCACCCACAGCAGCACCTCCTCCTTGGGCTCTGTCTGACCATTACGGGGCAAGTCTGGCTGCTTTCTGGCAAGGTGCTGACACCAATCAATGATGACCACACTGACCCACACATTGAACAGAGGACACTCTGTCTGGTAAACTCACCATCATCTCATTCTTTGCCATAAAACTCTTGTGTTTACCAGGGCATTAAATATAACCCTGCAATAGAAAAATCCTCATTTTCATGCTTGAAATACATTATCTAATGGCCATATCTATTTGACTTTTACTACATGCCTTTCATTTCTCTAAGTGAGGTAATTGACCTTTACTTTGCTACCCTGTGGATTAAAAGGCTACACCACGCTCTGCGCTTGATATTTTCAGTCCTTCAGGAGAGGCCATTTCCATTTGCTTTTGTTGCAGGCTGCTCTTCTGGCAGGCCCTCAAATGACAGCAGATCTCAAGGCCTGAGACTGCATTGTGGCAGTTGTTGCCACCGTCATATGGCTTTTATTGGAAAAACACAGGTCACTTCATTTCTATGGCCATCTCTGTGGCATCCTAAAGACCATGAGTCAGACTTCCAGAACCTTCTGCCTTAGCTTGAAGTGACATACTTTCACTCCCTGTGAGTCTAAGATCAACAGCATCCTTCAGATTTGGTTCAAGCACCTAAAATTTTGACACTGGGTCCAAATTACAGAGTTTGTTGGGGAGAAGAAGATCCTATGTTCTCTGTATCAGGAAACCATCTCTGTGATAACTCAGCACTACTGTTACATAAAATCTACATAGGTCAAAATATTAGAGGACTTAATTTTAGTATTATTCCTAAAACCAAAACAATAACAAGGACAATTAATATGAAGTTAATGGCAGGGGAAATAAGGATAGCAAAGCCAATTTGTAAATGATTCAAAGATAATACTTGTTTTTCATAATAACCTTATGAGATAGGTACTATTATTGCCCAATTTTACAGATAAGGAAATAGAGATCTAAGTGGTGGAGACAGAACTTAAATTGAACATTTCAGACTTGGGACACACAAATCCTAGATACATGTTTGGAGCCTAATATGTTGTGTAGCTAATGAAGGTATTTCCATAACTACTATTTCATTGTTAGAGCAGGCTTATATTTGATTCATTAGCATCTAGAAGTGCAGAGTTGCTTTTCCGACACTTGCAAATGGTTCAGACTTGAGTGAAACTTTGTTAAATTTGTCCTCTGACCTCCAGGTATGTGCTGTGACATGGAGGATTGCACATGCACAGACACAAACACAATAAATAAATGAATAAATGAATGAATGAATGAATGAATGAATAAATGAATAAATAAATAAATAAATAAATAAATAAATAATAGAAATGTGTTGACTAAAGGATGAACATGGAAGATAGGTTCAGATGGGGGTTGGGAAGATCTTACCCCTGGAGACACTAATGGTTAATTGTAGAACATCTTCTGGGTCAGCAATGTCCTTCCTGAGGTTCGTGTTGCAGTCTCTTGACACCTCTCTGGCCCTTTCAGATCTTCTGTTTTGGGATACCATATAGACAAGATTGTGTGTGCAAATGGTATGTTTGGAAAATGGCTCCCAAAAGTACTGTGAGGGAATCAGAAGTTCACAGAGGAGGATGGAAAATCATTAGCAGTACTGGTTCAGGCCTGGCTTTCCGAGGAGCCCAAATCCTGCAGTACTGATCTTCCAGTATTCATCATTCACAGCTCTAGAGTGGCTTCTTGGTTGTTAATTCACCTCTAGCTTGTTCAACTTTCTGAAAGAGCACCAAGAACACCAATGCATGAAGAAAAGAGCCTAGGAAGCTGGGATGTGACCATCACAGCATCCTTTAGCACAAGACAAACATCTAAAGGAAAATCATGGTTTTGCAAAACAATTTATCTTATGGGACACAAAACTCCATACCCTTCTCTTTCTCTTTCATTAAATGGATTTTGACAATTCTTTTTTTTTCAATTTTATTTCTGTATGTGTATGAATGTACTGTCTGCATGCAGGTTTGTGCACCCGTGTCGTGCAATGCCGCAGAGGTCAGAAGAGGTTGTTGGATTCCCCTGGAACTGGAGTTCTCCTGGAATTGGAGTTTCAGATGGTTCTCGGCTGCCATGTGGGTGCTGGGGATCGAACCCAGTTCCTCTGCAAGAGCGATGGGCGCTCTTAACCGCTAGGCCATCTCTCCAGCCCATTGACAATTCTTTAAAGCTAGAATAAAAATGTTTGCCAACTAAAAGCAAAACCAAAATAAACTTAGTTTTTATACTAATGGATAGCAACAACAACAGGTTGCCTTACTGTAGTTGATGGAAGAAAAGGGAGAGGCAGATATGCAGCAAAGCTGACCAGTGCACTTCCCTTGTACAGGCAGTCTAGTTTTATGTTCCTCTGTACGAAAACTCTTGAAGATTTGGGTTTGGGTTATTGTGTTGTTATTTGGTTTATCTATAAAATAGAGAAAGTGGTTCTTGCCTGCTAGTCTTTGATAAAGCATCATTGGGAAACTACGCTTACAAATGCACATTTAACATAGACTAAGAGCAACAGAGCTGGAAAATTTATTGTTATCATGATCTCTAATTCTACATTTTCATATTCCCACAATAGAAGAGTGGAATTAGATAATTATTCCAATAGACATAAGAGCCAACTTCATATCATGGACCACTGAAGACCCTCTTCAGGAAACAGGTTTAAATCAGAGCTCTGATCTCTTTCTTCCAAGCCATGATGTTCCATGGTGTACCAAAGTTTCTTCTAATTCTTCTGTTAGATATGAAACAAAATGATAAAATCTAGTAATTGTAGAGTAATAGGATTGAAACAATAAGTCCATTTTGTGAGCAGTGTCCAACCACAGTCTTATATATATGCTAAATGTCTAACAAATGTTCACAGTGACTGCTGATGAGAGTAGGTAGGAACTAAAAATAACTGGACACCTGCTTATGAGCTGTTCCTGGTGGCTTATGACATCCTATTTCATTCAAAAGTCATAATCAGTGAAATGAATAACATATCTTTGTCTCTGTATTATAGATGAGGAAACAGATTTAGGGAAGCAAAGCCACCAGCCCAAAGATAAGCACTTTAACCATGACCAAGGGTAGATTCGAATGCACATCTTTCTAACTCCAAGAAACAAAACTTTAAAAGGGTATTTCATTTCACAAAATAGAGAGAAAAGTAGATGAGTAGAAGGAATAAAAGAATCCAAACACCTTACTGGCAAATGCAGCTACCCTGTGGCTGCCACTGCTTTTGCCATCCTTCAAAGACATGAGACATAGCTTTTCAATCTTTCAATATGGACTGAAGACTCATGTCTCTCCAAACCTGCAGTGCCAGATAGGGACTGCTGAGACATCTAACTTGTGGACTCAGCTACTACTGGGGTTTCAGCCTCTTCAGAGTATAGACTGCCATTGTTGGACTACCCAGGCTTTATCATGGAAAACAGTACAGGAAGATCAAGACAGGACGCGGTGCTTACTGGACCTCATTTGGTGACCATGGGAAGGGAAAACCCCAGTGTGGAGTACAAGGGCAGAACTGATGGTGGTTTGGGCTTGTCAGGGAGGAGCCTTCAGCCTAATAAAGAAAAAAAATCATAAGCTGAAGATGCTAAAACCTATGATATATGTGGTATGCATATGTGCATATTTTGGAGTGATGCAAATTGGAAGGAACAACAACAACAATGGCAACAACAGCAACAAAAACGCTGGGTCGAAGAACTGACTGGAACGGTGAACTTCTGCTCGAAACAGTGAACTTCTGCATCAAGAATTTTGAGAGAGACTGAGAAAAAGATGAAAAACATGTTTGGCAGAATACATGAGCTCTGGTGGGATGGGGGGACAGGGAGGGGGATACAGGTCTAGATTTGATCTGAAATTTTTTTTTTTGGTGTTTTTGAGACAGGGTCTCCCTGTAGTCCCAGCTGTCCTGGAACTCACTCTGTAGACCAGGCTGGCCTTGAACTCACAAAGATCTGCCTCACAAGTGCTAGGATTAAAGGCGTGTGCCACCACACCTAGCTTTTTTTTTTTTTATCTGAAATTTTGTATGAAATGCACAAAGCTTCAATAAAAAATTGGCTTTGAAAAAAAAGAATCCAAACATCACATAAAGTCAGAAGTGGAGTAGACTGATGTGGGCTCTGGGGAGCTGAAGAGATGTGAGTACTAACAAATCTAATATGCTAGTGATGATGCTTCTCCTTTCAATGATGCTAAACCCTTAGCAGAATGATCTGGTAGTTCTCTACATCCTTCCAAGACGGAACCTCATTTCTTACCCGTGCTTTCTTTGGCACGACTCTTTTGAGTCATATAGTCAGCCCAGCTGAATCTTCTCAGGACCTGTTAGGAACATGGAAAATCAATATGATATATTCTGTGATAGTTGTGTTTGTCAGAGTCACTAGGTTATAAGAAAAACAAGATAGGTTAAAAATAGTGTTTTGATTCACAAAAGTAGGAATTCAGGAGATAGCTAGATAGCTAGATCTAGACAATCTTTCTACGCCCCTATTCTAAATGATCCCTGAGCCTTGGGAGGGATAAATTTGACATAGGCAGCCTCTTATTCTCTGCATGTTGGCCAGTTGTGAGTCTGTCAATTACCACCTGCTGCTCTATAAGGAAGCTTCTTTGCTGAGAGCTGAGAAATAAATTAATCTACTATGGGTATAACAACATTGCCCCTACTAGGCACTATAGGTTATCAAAGTGAAAGTGCAGTGCCAGGAATGGACTTCCTGTTTTGAAGCTGTTGACCTGGTGTCCCACAGACAACACTGTTGTCCCTCAAATGACACTGGCCATGGCCCCTGCTCTTGGTTACCCACCAGAATGTGACAGTAAAATCTCAGTGCTGAAGTCACTACACACATGAGCTGTAGAGCAAACAAGTACAGATCAAGTTGGTGCTGACTTCAAAATAAATGTTTTTTAAAAGAAAAAAAGAGGAAGGAGGTCAAAGTACTTATCTTCTTTATAAAAGCTTGTTAACAAAGACCAGAAATCCTCACACTAAGGCCCACCTCCTAAAGTTTACACCATCTCCCAACACCATCATTCTGGAGAAAAAACCTTACATGGGACTTTGGGTACTACTCAAGATCCACACCATAGCACTTGCCAAACTGAGATAGGCAGTGCTAACAACTAAACCAAGGTCTTGTTGTATTTTATGTGACTCTAAAGTATGGCCTACAGCCATTTTAGATTAGTTAAAAAATTTTTCCTTTTCATGAAAACATTCTCACACAACACAGAGGACCCCTCTTCTGAACGTTGAATCATTCAGTTACAAATCTCATACACTGACCATGCTGACAAACCCAGTGGCCACTCTCTCTCTGCTCTCCCCTTGCTACGTCCTGTCTCCTGGATGGCATCGTGGCTATGGCTGCTCTTAACTCTGACTCAGCAGCTTTCATTTCTTTGTCTTACAACTTTTAGTTACAATTTTAAATGGGACAATTTAGTCATTGGTCACGATAAGCTCAGGGTCTTGTTATAAGTACAGAATCTTTTTCTTTTTCTTTTCCCTCTTTGTGTATGTCTTTTGTCCTTGTTTTTCATATATTTGTTTGGTTTTGACTTTTAAACTTCGCCTTTTCTGGAAGATAGCATAAGTAGGCCACCAAAGAAAGGGAATAAAAACAAAGGCTTCACCAGGTGCACACTTTTCTATTGGATATTATTTTGGTTCTCAGGAAGGGAGAATTAGAAGAAACCAATTTCCCCCAATTTCCCACACTACCCATGGGAATCTAATTCAATTTCCTCTCAAATTTTGTACTGAAAACTAAAAATACAGAACAAGACTGACGAAGTGAGTGATACTCTTCCACACAGGTTTGGCTTTCCAGACTTCTTATCAGGGAGCTATTTATCCAGCCTGCTCCATTTTTAAGTCTAGCTCTCACATGTTCACTTGAATAAGCGTCTCTTTTTAAAAGGGAAAGTGTGCCAGGCATGGTGGCACACGCCTTTAATCCTAGCACTTGGGAGGCAAAAGCAGGCGGATCTTTGTGAGTTCAAGGCCAGCCTGCTCTACAGAGTGAGTTCCAGGACAGCTGGGGCTACAGGGAGACCCTGACTTGAAAAGACCAAAAAAAAAAAAAATGGGAAAGTGTACACATTCAACAGCTTCTCAAATACTGAGGATTGTGTCTGATAAATGAATGGTGTGCTGTTAGATGGCTCTGGGTACCATCCATGCTCTATGACCATGAAAAACCCAAGAGAACATTGGATTTATTCATATCCTATGTTTCATTTACCTCTTTCAGGGAAATTGAAAATAATATTATACTCTTTAATCTAAGAAAATACAGGGAAAAATCATCATGATATAGTTGTATTAGCTACCTTTCTGTTGCTGTAATAAAACATCATGAACAAAGGAACTTATAAAGTAAAGGGTTTATTTAGCTTATGGTTCCAAATGGGCAAGAGTCCATCACAGTCGGGAGGCGCAGCCCAGAGGCAGCTGGAGTAGAAGAAGCTAAGGGATCACATCTTCAAGCAGGCACATGAAGCAGAGAGTGACTGGAGATCTGACAAGACCTAAGAACTCTCCATCTTGCCCCCAATGATATACTCCTTCCAGCATTGCCACACCTTTTAAGATCTCCCAAATCAGTGCCACCAGCTGGGGACAAAATGTCCAAACACTTGAGCTTATGAGGGACATTCTCATTCAAACCACCATGATAGTGCACACCAAATTGAAAAGGAAAAAAAAAAAAAAAAAAACTAGGTGAGAGAAATCATTCCCTATTACTTCTAAGAAGAGATTCTATGAAGAGAAATGAAAAAAAAATATTTAATGGTTGATCGATATAAGCCACAGAATGGTTAAGAATGCACATCTTTATAACTGCTACAGCTATTGGATATCATCTTCAAAGCCACTCTGTCTTATAGGTTGTAAGCAGTCGCATAGAATATACAATGAAACAGACTGAGCTGAGGCAACCAGCAGGTTCATGGTAAAATTAGTACTTGACTCACACCCCTCTTTCTCCAGAGTCCAAGCACTTATCACTAAGTACCCCATCTCTATTAAAAATGGACTACCTGAGGGGCTGGAGAGATGGCTCAGCGGTTAAGAGTGCCGACTGATCTTGCAGAGGACCCAGGTTCAATTCCCAGCACCCACATGGTGGCTAAGAACCATCTTTAATTCCAGTTCCAGGGGAATCTGACACCCTCTTCTGACCTCCTCGGCATTGAATGACATGGGTGCACCAGCCCACATGCAGACAGTACACTCATACACATAAAAAATAATAAATAGAAAACATTTTTAATAAATGGACTACTTAAATTCTGATAATCTGTATCTCTGGGGTGTGAGAGACTCCAATATTAAGTTTACTTTTTCTATGCACATAGTGAACATTTGTAGTCAGGCATTAATTATTATTTGGCTTTGGTTAACCTAGGTATTTTAAAACTATTTTTGTTTCATGTGTATGAATGTATTGCCTGCATATATGTAAGTGCACCATGTTATGCAATGCCCACAGAAGTCAGAGGAAAATTTTTGGATTCATCTGGAACTGGAGGTAGGTGTTAACCACCATGTGGGTGCTATGTGGGTGCTGGGAATCAAACCCAAGTACTCTGCAAGAGCAGCCAGTGTTTTTGTTTGTTTGGTTTGGTGGGCTTTTATTTATTTATTTATTTATTTATTTTGGTCTTTTCGAGACAGGGTCTCCCTATAGCCCCAGCTGTCCTGGACTCATTCTGTAGACCAGGCTGGCCTTGAACTCACAAAGATCCGCTTGCTTCTGCCTCCTGAGTGCTAGGATTAAAGGCGTGCACTACCACGCCCTGCTTTTTTTTTTTTTTTTTTTTTTTTGTCTTTTCGAGAAAGGGTCTCCCTATAGCCCCAGGCTGTCCTGGAACTCACTCTGTAGCCCTAGGCTGTCCTGAAACTCACTCTGTAGACCAGGCTGGTCTTGAACTCACAAAGATCTGCCTGCCTCTGCCTCCAGAGTGCTAGGATTAAAGGCATGCACCACCATGTCACCATGCCAATGTTCTTAACTGCTTAGCCATCTCTGCATCCCCATCTTAGTTTACTTAAAAAATATTTTTATGAATCCTTTGAGAATATCATTCAATGTCTTTTGATCATATTCACCCACAACTCCTCCACTTAACTCCTCCCAGATCCACCTCTTCTACCCTATGCCCCTCAACCTCACATCTTCTTTGGTTGTTTTTTTTTTTTTTAATATCCAATAATCCATTAACTCTAAATTGTACTGTCCATATATTTCTGGCTGTGAGACCATACAATGGAACATGGTTGACCTATCAGGAGCCATATCTGTAAAAAAAAAAAAAAGTGACTTTCCTCCCTCAGAAGCCATCAACTATCTCTAGCTCTACAGTTTGCGGTGGGACTCCCTTTCACTCCATGCTAGAATTTTGACTGGCTTGATCTTCTACAGGTCTTGTATAGTCAAAACCAGGTTCTGTGAGCTCATGAGCACAGCAGGCTTCTCATGTCCAGAAGACAGTGTTTGGTTTACATCTTCCCCAACCTCTGGCTCTTACAATCTGATTCCTTCTTCCACGATGGTCCCTGAGCTTTTAGAGGAGGGATTTGATGCAGATTTGTGGCTTAGTGTTCCACAGTCTCTTACTCTTTGCACTTTAACTAGTTGTGATTTTCTTCATTAACCACCATCTACTGCATAAAGACACTTTTTTTTTTTTCTTGGCAAATCATTCCCAAAGGCTTTTTATTTTTTTATTTTTTTTAATTTTTATTTTTATTGATGCTTTGTGTATTTCATACATCATTTTCCAATTCAGTTCAGGCATATATCCCCTTCCCTTCCCCCCCACCCCACCCCTACCCATATTCTGCCGTAACTTTTCTGCATCTTTCTCTGTTTTTTTGTTTTGTTTTCATTTTTTTTAACAACAAAGACACTTCTATGACCAAGTCTGAAAGCTCTGCTAACCCTGTTTCAGGAATGGTCTTACCCTTTGTATCTGAAGCAACTGTCCAAGCTTCTGGGATAGGTGTTCATTTTAGTTTTAGTTTAATGAGCTCCTTAAGCTGTCAGTCTTCAGAACAGAGAACACTGGCAACCTGGGCTGCAGGAATCATCTTGTCACAGTTTTATCCTTCAGGATAACATTTGGTTTTGAAAAAGTATTTCTTTTTATTTTATGTGCAGGAGTGTCTTACCTGCATCTTTGTAAGTATCCCTGCTTCTTTCAATGACCATGAAGGCTGGAAGATGGTGTCCGATCATCTGGAACTTGAGTTATAGATGATTGTTAACTGCCACATGGGTGCTGAGAACCAGCCCCAGGTCTCTGCAAGAGCAGCTAGTGATCTTAACTGTTGAGCCATCTCCCACCCCTCAAGATAAAAGTCAAGCTCTCTTGTGAGTTTAGTAACTGGCCACACAGCACCATCATTTCTCTGCAGCAATATCAGACAGTACATTATCTGAAATTTATAAGCTCTTGTTTTTTACTTTATATTTATGGCACTCTACCCTTGCTAGCTAGCTTAGAAATAGAAAAGAAAGGGGCTATTTTTAATATCTTTTAAAATAACCAGTAGTTTAGTGACTCATGTAATCAGATACTTAAATACAAGCATGTTTAGGGTCTCAAGTAAGGCTGAAATGGAAATTGTAGAGAGTTTTTAATCTGCCGGCATTTCTAAGTCATTTTATTTATTAAATGTATAAAAGCCTGTCGGGTCCTCCTTGTTCCATCATTCTTGGGGCAATGCCTTACACATATCACAGTGTCTGTAAGTATCAAAATCTTTTTTTCCTTATTTTTTTATTGACTTTTGTGCATTTCATACATTTCTTAATCAAGTTTAGACCAGTTCTCCCATCCATTCCCCCACCCCAGAATTCATGCATTCTGCCATACATGTTAAGTCCCCCTCAAAAAAATGTAGCCATTAATATTTATGCTTTTAAAATAAGTCTGCAAGAATTAGTTTATAAAAATAAATCTCTGAGAAAAGAGATCAGAAGAAGAAAGCTCACATCTCCCAGAGTGCATGTTAGTACTCAGTACAGCCATAGCAGAACAGGCTTGACAACTGTGTGGAAATCAGCCTTCTTGGTTTCCAGAGCAGCTTCCTGGAGTCCTGCAGCCCTTCTGTGTATATTTCTCCTGCAGTAAAGGTATCCAAATATAAACCCATTATCCAGACTCATTTACTGTTTGATTCACATGTGTTTGAATTTAGAATTATGTTAACAGCTTTCTACTTCAAATTGACCTTAAGGTTTTATTTAATTTGGAATAAACACATCTTTTGAAAACATTTTGACTGACTCATCTTGGGCTACTGCCATCAGAGTTTGTATTGTTTTTAAACGGAGGAACGATAGTAGGATTCCAGAATGATTGGAATTCTCTCTCTCCTTGTGGGTTTATGGTCATCACAAACCCATTAAGTATTTGGTGAACTAGGTATATGCTTTAATATTGTGCTCAGCAATACAAGCGATAATAGATTATGTTTGTTAAGCACATGCTAGGATGTATGTGGTAAACTCAAACTAATAGTGCTTAAAACAAAACACTTGTTGCAGTTGTCAGGGAAGTGCCCCAGGCTGGGCTGGTGGCTTCTGCTCCCACTTTGACTTATGGCCCTCTGACTGTAGAAGAATATGTCTGAGAGCCAGGGTTCTTTACTTCACCCCATCCTGCCCACAGCCCCTGGTTCTGCCATTGTCCAGGTGGTCCAGCATGGTACATTGTGTTCATATTCTAGGAAGCAAATGGCCAATGGAGAAAGGGGTTCAGGTCAGCATCATAGCAGGGAACAATGAGAGTCTGGCAGACAACACTTCTATAAATATCCTCCTGGGCAGCAGTCACTCATGTGACCACACTTAAATGAGCAGATGCTGAGAAATGTAGTCATTGTAGAGTCTGTGCCCAGCTGAAACTACTACCCTTGTATAAAAAAAAATACACCAGTTCGACAACTTCACTTCAGGGGTTGTATCATTTAGTGCTCCAAACCATCTCTATGATGGGTATTTGATTATTTTATAGAAGTGGACTGAATTTAAATGGCTTGGTTAAGAGCTGTACAAAACAGGCCTATATGACTTCAGAATTCAAACTCTTACTCTTTCCTATTCTATTTTGTGTAAATTCCATATTGCTTTTAATTTCTTTTTATTTTTTAAATGCAAAAGTCAGTGATTTCCATTTGCCAAAGACTTGTGTATCCATCACTACTTCCTCCAGAACACCTTTATGTGTTATGGAAGGAAAGGTGCTATGCATCAATAGTTACATTCCATTCCTCCTGTTCCCATCTCCTAATGACTACTGATCTGTGGAATGCATTCTCTGTGTATAAATTTTTCTTTTAATAGACATTTTACGTAAAGGAAATTATATGTTTTACCTTCTTTCAATTAGCCTATTTTCAACTTTCATCTACGTTATAGTAAATATCAACACTTCATTGCTTTTTATGGATGTATAGTATTCTATTACATTAATATACCACATATTCAGTTCCTTTTTCAGTTGATGAATAGTTGGTTGTTTCTACATTTTGGTTATGAATAATGTTGATATGAACACTTGTATACAACTTTTTATGCAGGCATGATGTCAATTTAGGAGGAATTACATACGTAGGAGTGAAAGTGTCAGGCTCAAGTGGTACCTTTATGTTTGTGAATGGACCATTGCTTTGGACTTGTGGTAAGGCAGCACAGTATGGTGGGAACAAATGGGAACAATTACACTCATGTTACAAGACAGAAGAGACAGAATGGGCCAGGGTCTCACAGTCCTCCTTGTGACATACGTTCAGTGGCCTAAAGTCCTCTTACTAGGCCCTACACTGTAAAGGTTCCACCTCCAAATAGCACAATCCTGAGGAACAATCCTTTAAGGCAAGGATCTGTGCAAGACACTTGGGTGAATCAGAGCCGCTTTTGTTTTTCTACATGCCTTCAAAGTAGAGGCTGTCTTTATGAATTCATTATCCCAGACATAGAGACAATTAAGGTTTATTACTTTACATCGCTATATTGTCATGATCAAATACACTGAGTATTACTGTTTTATGATCTGCATTTTATATATGTTCCATGTTCCATACTCAATAAATCATATGTTCATTCTGAATCTCCACAGGCCTTTTCAGTTTGCTATCTGTGGACTGTATCATAATACTTACACAATGAATAGATAACCCAACCAGCAAGTAGATGCAGTAATTATAGAATTAACATTTGAAGGATATTTGTTAAGGCTTTTGTGCTAGATAGTATCCTAAGCATTTTCATGTATTATTTTGTTCAATCTACACAAAAAGACCTTTGAAACTCATCTGTTTGTTGTCTGTGATTTATCAATGAAGCAGCTGAGGCTAGACCACACTGAAGAAGAGAGTGGCCCTCTTCAGGCTTCAGATCAAGGCTCTAGAGGCAGGCTATCCATGCTAAGAACCGCTGCTACATCTTGGTTTGGGGTTTCATAACCACTTAGTGTTCAATTATACCATCTCCATCTGTAATTATTAGTGCCAACCCTATAGTATTCTTGTGAGGTTTATAGAAAAATAGTATGTGACATATTTAGAACAATTTAGAACACTCTTAGCACAATGCCAGGTGCTTGGAAGTATTCAAGTATTCAGTCCACATTAGTGCCATGTAGTTGTTTATTAAGTTATACATCTCTAATGGTTATTGCTCTTGCTGTGACAAAATACCTGTCAGACTTAAGGAAGGAAGGGGTTATTTTAGCTCCCAGTTTTAAGTTAAAATACACAATGGTGAGGAAAGGCATGAGAGCACCTGGGGAAGCAGCTGGTCTCATGGAACCCACACTCAGAAGGCAGGGAGAGATGAAGGCTGGCACTCATCTCCCTTCCTCCTTTACATTCAGCCCAGGACATCAACCTGTGGAATGCTGCGGCCCCCACATAGAAGGTGGATCCTCCCATCTCAATTATCCCAGGCTAGAAACACCCATTCCAACATGCTCACAGGTGTATTTTCTTGGTGATTCTAAGTCCCATCAAGTCAAAAATCAAGAGTAACCATCCCACCATCTATGGTTTCACAGAAAATAAGTAGCAAAGGCAGTATTTTATTGGTATTTTGAAATGCTAGCCCCTGAATTCATACTCTCTAAAGTGCTTGACTACAAATCACATTCCAAATAATGATTTGAGGAAAGGACCATGAATTTAGTTGCCAATAAAAGGGGGGGGGGTTGCAGTGGTAGAAAAAATAGGAAAGATTCATTGCATATAATTGATCACTAGTTTTGAAAGATATTTACAAAACTCCAATATTAATGCTGAAATGCTTTATAAAGCATTTAAATAGTTAGAGATAATCCTAGCAGAAAAGGAAGTATAACAAGGGTCTGATCCAAGTGAGGTCTGATCACCTCTGAAACATACTTTCCCATGGATGTTGGATAGGGAATTGGTGTTCAATTCATTCAGGAAAAACCTTCCTTAATATAGACGAATAGTCTTATTTGCAGAAATAATACAAAAGCATATGACCCTTGGACACATTGTGAAGGTCCTGCCCTGGATATGGAATATCCAGGAAGCTTAAATTTCTTTAATTTTATGATGAATTCTTCCAGGAGAAAAAGTAGCCAAACCCTGGACTTGCAAAGGCAAGACCTAGTCCCTTCTTTCACTGTTCAGACAGCCAATTTCTCCTTGTGCTGGCCTCCCTGTTGGAAACATTTGTAATAGACTATATAGACCTCTGGCTGGCAGGAAATTCTGGCTGTAAAATACTTTCCAGAATAGATATATTAAGTTACAAAGAAAAACCAGGCAGACTGCATGGTTTTTCATACCTACTGACAGGTGGCACAGATCTAAATGTTGGAGAGATTTTATAAGCAAGATTAAATTGACTCGTGGCAGCTGGTCACTAAAATACAGGAAGTACAGACCTGGTTGAAAGCAAGCACACATTGGTATTCATTAAAGTTTGTACCACAGAATAGAGCTTATTTTTATTTAAAAGTGATGCTCTGTGAACTCTTTATTTGGCAGTGCCTGGTGTTTGTCACTTGCACGCAGGTAGATCTACGAGGTGCATAAGAGTCAATTAGTTCTGTCTGCAGTATCTGCTTACCTGTTTTCTGTGTGTAAATAATACTGGTGAGCAGTCTCCACTCTCCAAAACATTGGATATTTGGCTCCTAGAAAAGATGTTTAGGACCCCACTCGTACAGTTCTCCCTTGTCTGTGACAGTAGGCATGGGAATTGGATGGTCATGGAATGGATAATAAATCTGTCAGAGACAAGTGAGATGTCACAGAAATCTGCCCTACACCCATCACAAGGCTAGAGGTCAGGACACCAGGAATTGAGAGCAATCTGCCAACACTCTGAAATCCATTTTTGTTTTTAGCTTTAGAGGAACAGCCACTCTGGCGGGCAAGGGCTCTAAATAAAGGATTTTAGCTTTTGATTGGAATGGGAGCGATGAGAATAAACTGAGCTTCAGAAAATAAAAGGGAACTATTTCTGCACAAGGGCCAGTGCCATGTGCCACAACACTCACTTTCAATCATTGGCCCCATGTACGTCATTGTCACTGGGACCCAGGGAAGACAGTATAGGATCTACCCAGGGTCAGCATATTTACTGCTGGGGAAGTTAGAGTTTTAGCCAGAACACAAGCAAAACTCCAAGCTCTCACTAAAACAGGGTTGCCACCCTCTCACAACAGTTGAAGCTAAAAGATTTGTGCTCCTGAGTGCCTGTGGTACACACATGTTCTATTTTTCCTCTCCCTTGAGCTGTGTCCTTTTCCTGGGCCTTTTGGGACCATTATACAACAGCTCTTACATTTGTTTTCAGTCATCTGGAAAATTCTCAAGAGTTTAAATTAAATTAAATTAAATTGGGTTTATAAAATCTCTCCAATTTGATAGAATTCCCTTGGCCAAATTCAAAGTTAGTTTTTTGAAATCCAGTCACAAAGCATGTGGTAGTCTTCAGCATATATCACAGAGTACTTGATTTGGTCTAATGCCTACTAATTCTATTATTAATCCATTGTTATGCTGCATATGGGATATTAGACTCATGATGTTCCTACCTACAGAACTAGTTGTTTAGTCAATTAATCACCAACTGCTTTTGAAAAACTATAATATGTCAAACATCTTGATGTATGCTGTTTGTAGTGATAAATAGGCAGACATTACTGCCACCTCTCAATGGGGACAAAGGAGAATAAGGAGCTGAAACACAGTCCATCTATAGCAGAGATGACGTGGCCTTCCTTATGCACTGGCTTTGCCTAGTGTCATAGATGATTGACAAATATTTTTTAATATCAACTAGGAATCTGGCACTGAGCCACCCAAGTTGGTGTTTAAAGGGAAGAATTATCCAGATAAAAGAGTTATGAAAAGGAGAAAAAATGTTGTAGGAAGAAGAGAGCACATAAAATACCTGAAGGCCAAGTTTACAGAATCAAGCATAGAACTAGGAGTTATAGCAGTGAAGCTGGAGAAGGAAAAGAGGTAAATTACAGAGAGCCTTGAAGGCATACCACTGAGCTACAACTTTCTTGATAATAATCAGAAATCTTGCCATAGTTTCTAAGTCAGGAGTGATCCAAAGATATTTGTGAAACAGACTGCTTGGAACTTAGTGTTAACCCTGGGTAGAGAAAAATGGAACTGAAGTACTCACCCTTGTTTAGAAGCTGTAATAGATCAGGTTAAAGAAAGTGACAAACACTAGTAAGAAAATGGTCACTGGTAGAACTCTACCAACTAAGAGATACCCAAGGAGCAGACATCTGAGGACTTAGGGAGGAAGAGTCATGCTCCTTTAAATGGTACAGGAGAGACAAAGGGAGAAGCCACCCTTGGCAAGCTGGGCAGAAGGTGATACAATCAATCGAGATAGAAGTTCCTCAGAAAGAAAATTTAAAAGGAGAAGGCAGAGGAGGAAAGTCCATAAGTTGAGCGAGGTCATTTCAAACTTGATGTGTCCATGAGACATTTTGCTAAATAAAGTCTGACGCTCAAAATCTTTAATTTAATTTTGTAATTGAGGGGTTGATGAGGATGATGGTGCAACTTTACCTTAAGCGTTCTACAATTCAAAGAAAATTAAGAACCATGGAAGAAAATGAGGATAAAAGCTGTGTAAGAGTGCTCAAAGGTGAAAGAATTAAGTTAGGATCAAAGAAAAGAAAGCAGAAGCCAGACAGACAAAACAATCCTGAAAATGTGCTTCACTGTCCAGCGAAGTTAGCTACCAGGAAAAGTGAGTGCTCCACAGTCAACACCACTGAGGAGTCAAGGAAGCAAAAGTACACATATTTTCAATAAGCAGGACAGGGATGATCCTCCCAAGACATCTTCCTTTCTTGGAAAGAGTGAGTGAGAGGTAAGTGAATGGATATGAAAGAGCGGGGAAGTCAAGAAGGGAGAGAGGGGGCTCAGGAGGTCGCTGGAGAAGGGCAGGTACAGGGATGCAAGGGAATCTAAAATAAGTAGTTTTTATATTTTTTAATATTTTATCTATCAGTTTTTTATGAGTATAAATGTATTGCTTGCATCTAGTTAGGTGCTCCTGTGTCATGCAGTGCCCATGGAAGTCAGAAGAAGGTGTCAGATCACCTGGAACTAGACTTATGGATGCCATGAGGTGCTGGGAATCAAACCCAGGTCCCCTGCAAAAGCAGTCGATATTTATGAGAACTAGGATTATAAACTGAGTTGAACCTTGAATAAGCTTTTAGGCAGGTGCCAATAAGTTCTTGACTGAAAGAAATCTGAAAAAAATAATACCAAACAATTCATCTATTCCCCTTTCACCTCCTTTTGTTATTCAAAGAATATCTTTCTCAGCTAATATGTCTTTACAATGGAAATTGCCTGTAACTCAAAGAGTGACTTCAGTATGCAAGTGCTAACAGTTGCAAGATATATAATTCAATTTACAGTGACTTTTCATATTCTTGGTCTTTCACACAGGAACCAGCAGCATATTCTTTGGAGTTACATTGTTCATTTCCTCATTTAGAATTTTTAACACGAGATAAGATGTTAAATCAGCATAAGCCAGTGCTTCTATCACTTGGGTTTCAAGCATCCTCCAAAGATATAAACACATCCATAAATAAAGGTGCTAATGTCAGAAAAGAGAAAGATCCTTAATGAAATACATGAGCACAAGTAACTGCCTGCTTATGGAAGATTGTTCTAGCGTTCTGCTCATAATTAAACACTGTCTATTTTTTTTAATTTTTAAATTTATTTTTTGTATGTGTATGAGTGTACTGTCTGCATGTAGGCTTGTGCATCCGTGTCGTGCAATGCCGTGGAGGTCAGAAGAGGGTCTCAGATTCCCCTGGAACTGGAGTTCTCCTAGAATTGGAGTTACAGACAGTTCTTAGCCACCATGCGGGTGCTGGGAATTGAACCCAGGTCCTCTGCAAGAACAGTCGGTGCTCTTAACTGCTAGGCTATCTCTCCAGCCCCAACACTGTCTATTTATATGAATTATTTTTCTCTTTCTTTTTAAACAGATTGTGAAAATGTGTATTTCCAAAGATGCTATTTATATATTTAAGCTGAATTTGTATTATTTTAGTGGGAACATTCCATCTTATAACTAATAAGTATACAGAGGGAGAGGTATAACTAGAACTATTATTCATGTTAAGAGAGCCATTAGGAAGCTAAGGCTTGATCTTCCCAGAGAAGTTTGAGTGAACAGGCATTATTTCAGAACTATACCTCATTAGAAGAATGCCCAAAGTTCTGGGTCACAATCTTATCCATTCATTTTCTTTCTTGTTATGAGTATAAGCTTATTAGTTTCTAAAGAGAAACTTGGCCGTTGCTATGCCAAAATTAAATAAATAACATCAGTTGTTAAGCAATTCTAGTTTCCCACCTAAGAAAGAGTGTTTTGTTATCTTTCCCAGTTTATGACATCTACCCCAAAAGAATACACAAAAAAAACACAATATTTTTGTCTTTACAAAACTTGAGTCTGGGTATTCTTACCCAGTTCCTAGGAGATTCCAAGCTTATTTAACACACCTACAGACAGGTACCATTTCATTTTATAAGTCTGATGTATGTTGGTATTTTTATCCTGACCTGGGTGCCCAGGGACTTTCTGAATGGGAACATCTCTTCCCACATACCTCCATCCATGATCACTCAGTCAAAGTAAGTTTCACCTTTCGAAAGGCTGTGGCCTGAGGGGTTGGTGAGAGAATTTATTACCTGGTGCCTCAACACATGTCAAGTTGACCTTTGCAATGTTACAGTCAAAGGCTTTAAATATGGGAAAGGTTTTAGGGGAAATCGTGTGTGTGCTATTTTTGTCTCGTTCATGTCACAGTTCTGTCTATAGTAAGCAGGGACAAAGTCTTTGTTGATGGCCTTAAACCACTGTCACATGTAGTTTTGTTTTGTATTTTCTAGTATTCTAAGCATCTCTTTTTAGAGTCGGTTGGCCTGTTTCTTAGGGTCCTTGCGATGGTTCTATTTGCTCTGAGCAGGAAGTGTGAGAACTGCTGTCTTACCTACCCTATCCCTCCAGTCAGTGAAAGGCCTTGCTACAAAAGTTCTTATGATCAGAACACAGGTGTCAGAAGCCAGAATGATTAAAATCTGCCTGAACTACAGAAAAAGGCTAAATATAAAACTGTTCTCATGCTTTTCAACCAATAAAAATGGTCTTAACGATCTATACAAAAGAACACAACATTGTTCTTTAAAGCCAGACAAATTTGTGAAATTGTCATAGATTTGATATCACAGAAAACTTCCCAGTAAAGGCCACAAATATTGGAAAAGTCTTTAGGAAATGAGTAAGGAGAGTTTCCAGCCCCTAGACCAGTATTGGGCTTCCTCGGGATGTAGTGTGAAGATGAGCAGCTGTCCAGGAGTCCCCAGGTCTAAGTTCTCAGGTCTTCACTCCACAAATGCCTCTGTAGAGCTCTATGGTGCTACATGGTTTGAGAGCTGCACATGACCGCAGGTGTGAGACTGCTAAGGCCAACTTGACTGACAGTGAACTCTTTATCTCTCCTCTGCATAGGTGCAAGTGCAACCTGCATGCCACTGTGTGTGTGTATGACAACAGCAAACTGACATGTGAATGCGAGCACAACACTACAGGCCCCGACTGTGGGAAATGCAAGAAGAATTATCAGGGCCGGCCTTGGAGTCCAGGCTCATACCTCCCCATCCCCAAAGGCACTGCAAATACCTGTGAGTAACCTTGTACATTCCAACGTGTTCTGTCCGTGATGAACCCATACTTCCTCACATTTACCTGCAGTTGTGATTTTGCCTCATTCCTCTTCAAAATGCAGCTATAGATTTAGTCCCAATTTTATCACTCGTAAGCATGTTTTAGCACTCTGACCACCTGTTAAATTCAGTCCGCTAACATTCACATTAAATGTGTTGGGAAAGAATTCTTAAAATCACAGAAACACTTTTTTTTCTAAGTAGGTGAAACAGGGGTGATATATTTTTTCCTTTCCTAAATTCATTTCCTATTAAAAGAACACAGATCTTGAAAAGTCTCAGTATAAATCAACCACAAACAACTTCCAGAAATCCTTTGGGTTATTTACTATTTGAGTTATCACAGTTAATAACACAAAGGGGTGCCTTGTCCAGAGGAAGTCTGTCTGTCCCCCACTATTAGCTAGCCTCTAATGTTGCCTAGTGGGATAAACTGGCCTTTGCCAAATGCCAGCCATTGAAATACTACTGCCATGGATGCTCTGAACAAACACCACCTTTTGATAAAAAGCATGACTGTAAGCCTCGGGGTGCAACATGAAGAAAAGAGGCTTTTTTAATGCCTGTAAAAGAGTGAAGGCAAGGTCTGTGTTCACAGGGGCCATGTGAGATGCTCTATTAGCACTTTTGTGCATGGCCCACAGAAATCTCAGAATATGTTCCATCAAACTCTTACATGCTCAAGGAGAAGAGTGGTGATAATTTGCACAGTTCCACGGATGGGAAGATTAGCCTCCCAGAAGAGCCCAAGGTCTGCCCTCTTTAAAGAGCAGAGAAAGGGTAAGGTTAGCACAGAGGGGCACAGCGAGAAATAGGAAGAGCCACAGGACAATGAGAAGTTGAACAGCCAGCCACAGGCTCCGTGCAAGGCTAAGAATGTTATCAGCCACTTCAGAGCAGCAGCTGGGAGAGGACAAAGCTGAAAACTAATATCACCTCACGAGAACCCAGGCCTTATCAAGTTACATGTTGGAGTAATGGACCAGGTAATAAGCCATGAAGCGTGGGGGCATGAAATTATGATAAAACTTCTATGAAGGAGAAAAAAGTGATTCCAAAGGTTAAAAAAGAATTTCTGTAAGGATATTCAGTTTTCTTCTGTGTTAAAGGAAAAACTGACTTCTCATTACTAAAATTAATACATTAAAGCTCTGTTGAACAGAAGAGGTTTTTTTCTAGGTGATTTTTATTAATGGTGACTGTAAGCTTTCCTCCGTCATTAAAAGCCATAAACTCATGAAAATGGAAGGAACCTCATGAGGTTATTTGTTGCAATATTGTATGTCTGGCCACCTGAGACTCCCTATCATCACAGTTGTCAAACATAGTTTAAAACTTCCCCTAAGCAAAAATGGCTCAGATTTCAAATTCAGGATCTACTGCTTCTTTAATGGGACAGGATGAAAGAGGGCCAAATTCATCCACACTTCCCAACACTCTGTCTCATGCTTGGGACCAGACAACTTATTAAGGCCACAGGAGAGACAGTGGAGTAGGGTGCTCTTTTTTTTATTATTTTCTATGTGTAGATACTGTCTGCATGTAGGTTGGTGCACCCGTGTCGTGCAATGCCGTGGAGGTCAGAAGAGAGCATCAGATTCCCCTGAAACTGGAGCCAAAGACGGTTCTTAGCTGCCATGTGGGTGCTGGGAATCATACCTGGGTCCTCTGCAAGAGTATTCAGTGCTCTTAACCGCTGAGCCATCTCTCCAGCCCAAATAAGGTGCTCTTAAAGACATTGGCTTCCGGGCTGGAGAGATGGCCTAGAGGTTAAGAGCACCGACCGCTCTTACAGAGGACCCGGGTTCGATCCCCAGCACCCACATGGTGGCTGAGAACCATCTGAAGCTCCAATTCCAGGAGAACTCCAGTTCCAGGGGAATCTGACACCCTCTTCTGAACTCCACGGCGTTGCACGACACGGGTGCACAGACTTGCATGCAGACAGTACATTCATACACATACAGAAATAAATAAAATTAATAAAGACATTGGCTTCAAGCTGGAAAGTGGTAGCGTATGTACACTATTGATTTTAGCACTCAAGGGACAGAGAGAGGAAGGTGAATCTATATGAGTTCAAGGCCAACCAGGGCAACATAATGGGACCCTGTCTCAAAACAAACACAACAAAACAAAACAGCAACAAACAAAAAAAACCACTGGCTCCATTCTGTATCACCCCATACCACACATTACTGGGCTTCAAAGACTTTATTTGAGGACATTTTTACTAGGAAGACCTTGTTTCAGGGCAGCTTTTCCATCGAAATGAGTTTTCCTGCCATGTTCTCCTTAAGTGATTTTACATTCCAAACTGGAAATGACCAATTACTAAACAACTGTAGCCTCCTCTGTTTTCCTGATTATTCATCTATCCCCAGGCTTCTCTGGATTTCTGATACTTTTCCACCTCTCTGTTCAAATTGAAAAAAAAATGTGAAATGAAACCAATGCTTAATAATAACTAAAGAATTAATTCAATATTTCAGCCACTTATATAGCAGAAATGTGATGAGACATTCCAGAAATCGTTTGCAATCGTCTACAAAAGTCTTGAAATTGACAAACTTTACAACATTCCAGGCTGTAATTTAAACACCCAACAGTGATAGTAACCATTTTAGCAATTTGACAATGTGTTACAGGATCACATCTTCAGTTCTCCTTTTGTTGGTGTTGTGAATTTGGAAAAGTAGGCTACCTTGGCCAACATTCTGCTTTCCACCCTTAGCACAAGGACAATAACAGTTCTTACCTCACAGGCATTTGAAAGGACTGAACAAGCTAATGCATGCAGTATATTTAGCATAACACCTGTCATTAAGTGTTTAAAAATAATTTTATTTTCAAGATTCTTTTATATGAGGCTGTTTTCTCCATTATTGAACAGTTTTATTACAAAACTTATTTATTATCAGTCTTGATGGTCTCCCAACCTGTTTTATCTTTTTAAGTACTAAGAAATCTATTGGCCCTGGCTTCATTTATTTCATCCATCATACAATCCATCTTCATGTGAAAATGTTTTCATGTCTTTCACATTTTAGCTTGTTCTGGATTCCATCTAGTTCATTACTATGGTCCCTCAAGCCAAGCACCAATCAAAAACCTCCTGCACTTTCATGACTCTCCTTCCATGTCGTTTTCTTTTTTCTCACCTGCATGCACATCTTAGCAATGCATACATATACCCTTACATGACTAGTCGACAATCACAAATCAGTTAACTAAGAGGATTTTAGGATGTCATATCCTCATAAGAAACTTAAAATCTAAGAAATCTAAAAGGATGGAATACAACTCCCAGTATCCACTCAGTATCCTGGAGAAGCCACCATGATGGGTAATCTCTAGACGTAGACTCTCAAGTACCAGGAGACTAGAGAGAAAAGTCAGACGATGCTGCATACCTTCAAGGCTGAGCTAGAGTAGCTGGAGGCTTCCATCTACTGCAAGAATTACAAGGTCCCCTTCAAGGACACTCATTCTACTCAGTTTAACTCAAACTGAGACCTTGATGTGGACCTGGGCTTTAATGGTCCTGTATTCTAGTTCAACCCAAGGCCACTTTCTCCTGGAGTATATATTACCAAGATAGAAGGGTATTACACATCAAAACTTGAAAATAAATCTACCGAGTCCTCAGCATACATTACATTACCCTGTACTCTTTACTATGATAAGCTTGACCAAAGCAGACTAAATACTGTGATGGGTGTGTGTGTGTGTGTGTGTGTGTGTGTGTGTGTGTGTGTGGTTTTATTTAAGATCTAGTGTATTTTCTTGGCCTTAAAAGACATATACATAGCCGGGCGTGGTGGCGCATGCCTTTAATCCTAGCACTTGGGAGGCAGAGGCAGGCGGATCTTTGGGAGTTCAAGGCCAGCCTGGTCTACAGAGTGAGTTCCAGGACAGCTGGACTACAGGGAGACCGCATGTCATCGAAAAGACAAAAAAAAAAAAAAAAAAAAAAAAAAAAAAAAAAGACATATACATTTCTTTTTCTTATTTTCTACAAAGCTTACACTTTACAGCAAAAGCATCTTTTTCAGCTTGTTAATGAACCTTATTCTATTTTTTATAGAATGTTATCTTGAATGCCTTTGAATTTCATTTGTTTTCCCACTAGACAGCAGCTCTGTCCAACTTTGTGCTTAATAATGATTCTCTTGACTCCCATTCACAAACAAAAATATTAAGTAACAATCTTTAAAATCTTATCCATGTGGAATAGCATGACATTTTTTCTATGTGCAGCTTATTAATCTCTCCATAAAAGCTATAACTCCAGAAAAAAATGATGTAATATCTCAATCCCTGTTTCCCAAACTATGTTTTTCTATACTTAAAAATTTCTATGGCTGCCTGGTGAGACAGTTCAGTGGGTGACTCACTCAACATGCAAGCCCGAGGACCTGAGCTCAGATGCACTGAATCCACGTGAAGCCAGACTTGTTGCTGCATCCCTGTAATCCCAGAAGCCCTACAGCAAGATGAGGTGGGGACAGAAGAAATTCCTGAGAATGCATGTGCTGCTAGTCTGTGTTTTGTACCAGCAAAAAATAAGAGACCCTCCCTTGACTAAGAGACCCTCCCTTGACTAAGCTGGAATCTAGCTGCCAGTGCCCATGGTTGACCTCTGACTGCCACACACCTGAGATGTATGGATGCATCATGTTAATATACATGAACACCCACATACACTCATCATACATAAGCTACACAATCTTTTTAAGTTCTATGACAAAATAAGGTCGAGGAAATTCTGTGTATCATATACTGTTTTACATATTCACATCATCTTATTAAAAACGTTTGAGCAGTTCTCAGCAAAGTTACCTGCTTTACCAATATTCTCCAAGTTATTTGTTTCCTAGAACATTTAATAGCTTTCTACAAAACAGTTTTTTGGAGACATGCTGATGTAAACAATTTCCTACAGCCTAGTCTTAGAAATGTCAGAAACAGACAAAAAGCCCAGCTAGTTTAATTGTATTTTATAATTTTACTTTTTTTCGTAACAGTCTGATATTCATTGAAGAAGTGAAATTAAATTGATCTGACATTGACATTATTTGTTTGTTCAGATATCCAACTTGAATTGTTGCACAATATCTTACAGCACCTCTGAGTGACAGAAGTAATTTGATGATTGTTCTATTATTTTCTCTGGTATTAAATTTTCATTGACCAGTTTCTGTATTCCCAGATATACACATTGGTGTCTCATTACCAGGTCAATTTCCTAAGTGCTTTAAATACATTCACTCTAAACTCACACTGGTCTTTTAAGGTCTATGCTACTATTTTATTTTGCATGTATGAGACCTTATGATATGAATCTTATGATTAAGGATTATTTAGCTTATATGGGTGAGATGAAGACTCAAACCAAAGTTTATCTTTTCTCTAGAGAATATACATTTGGGGCATTTAAATTTATTTTTTGCAATTTTCATACAGTATAGTTTGATGGCATTGAGATCTCCCCCCCCTTCTCTGTAGGTCCCCACTGCCCCCCCAACTTAATGAACTCCATAGGTAGATAGATGATAGATAGATAGATAGATAGATAGATAGATAGATAGATAGATAGCCTATAGGGTGTGACTTGTGTCCCTCAATGTCTTTCACTGTGGGTCCATCCAGTGGGGCCATCAAGAGTCCCAACCCTGTAAGATACTGTCATTACCTGTTTTATTCTATTGCTCGTCAGGTTAGATTTTAAGTAACTTTTTCTGTCCCCACTGAGGAACAGACCCCATTGACAACCTGTTTAAGTGATCTCTTCTCTTAAACTAATGGTTTTGCAGAACGCTGATTTTATTTTTTTATTTTAATTTTAATTTTTTAAATTTTATTTATTTATGTGTATGAATGCACTGTCTGCATGCAGGTCTGTGCACTCGTGTCATGCAATGGCACAGAGGTCAGAAGAGAGTGTCGGATTCCCCTGGAACTAGAGTTCTCCTGGAATTGGAGTTACTGATGGTTCTCAGCCACCATGTGCGTGCTGAGGATCGAACCCGGGTCCTCTGCAAGAGCAATCAGTGCTCTTAACCGCTAGGCCATCTTTCCAGCTCCTGATTTTATTTTCTACTTTTGTGATTCCCCTTTCTTCAATTTTGCATAATTTCTCAGCCCTGTCTATATCATCCCTCCGCGGGTAATTTCCTCAGCATTCCAATCTATTCGTATAGCTTTAGTTCTTGGTATTAATGGTTTAGTAACAATCAACTAATTCTAATTCCAATCTTTTGAGTGAAGTTTTCCCACTGTCTGTAAAGAAAAGAAAATCATAGAAAATTCATTCCTTTCCCTGATAGCAATATTCTCTTCTCTCTGCTGAAATTTTGTTCATTCTTTCAACATTGCACCTCAGTGTCAACTCAATGCCAACTCCTCAAGGAAGCCCGCACAAAATCTCCCATACCAAATCAGTTGCTTCTCTCTTTTCCTAACTCTAAAGTTTTGACAGTGTAACTACACTTAATGAAGCCATTTGACTTTCTATAACAAAATATAATTATAATAATATTTACTGAATTAAATCTGTACAACATCCAGTGTTATCCCAGTATTAAAGATAAGAAATCATAGGTGGGGCTGGAGAAATGGCCTAGCTGTTAAGAGCACTGACTGCTCTTACAGAGGACCTGGGGTTCGATCCCCAGCACCGACATGGTGGCTGAGAACCATCTGTAACTCCAGTTCCAGGGGCATCTGACACCCTCTTCTGACCTCCGTGGCATTGCACGACACAGGTGCACAAACCTGCATGCAGACAGTACATTCATACACATACAAAAACAAAACAAAACAAAAATTAAATTTTTTTAAAGTTTTTAAAAAAAGAAATCATAGGCACAGAGAGGTTATACAAGTTTTTGAAATTAATTTAATTAAAAATTATTTTTATTGATTCAAGAATTTGATATATTTTGATCATAGTTGGTCCTCTATCTCCACCCTTACCCTACTACTACCATCTATGACCTCATGTCCTCTATTATTATTTATATTTTTTAAAAGGTCTATCAAATCTAGTCCGTTTTTCCCAAGTGCTCCTGGGTATGGGTTTATCCCATGGAGTCTGCTTGACCTGCCCCCCCATCACACCAGTATGGAAAGCTGAACTCTCTCCAAGCATCCATCAAATATTACTAGATCCTCAGCCAGGGCCGGGTGTACTTGCCCTCCTCCTCTGTCCATGCTGGGCCCCTGTCTGGCTTGGGTTTTCACTGATATTTTTCATGCTGTGGCTTCATATGATCGACTACCCTGTGGTATCTAGACAGCAGTTTCCTTGTATTTGTCTCCCACTTCTAGCTCTTACAGTCTTTTACCCCCTTTCTGCAAAGATATCTGAGTATTGGGAGGAGGGGCTGCAATACAAATCTAATTAAAATGTAGTTGATTACTCCTGTAAACAGGTTTACCTAAGTTACCGGAGCTAATGCACATGAAAGCTGGAGTAAAACTCAGATCTATGTGACAGGAGCTAAAACAGTCACTTAATGGCATAATGATACTTTTTGTTCTTGATCTTTATAGTGTTTGTGGAACAGTTATTTTGGTGAAATGATCAAGTAATCATAATAATCTTATAAAACATGCTTGACTACATTGGCTTCACACCCACCTTCTTGTGTCTTTTGGAGTAGGTGGCCTTCATAATTTGGCAACTCTAACACCAGAGCTTTCAGTCTCCAACAGGAAGAGGCCATCTGAGATCCTGGAGAAAATCCAGTATGGAAACAGGATCTTTGGTACTTACCACCCATCCAGTCATCTAGAGTCAGCACCCTGGCAGGCTATTTTTCATGAACATGACTGAGCACTGGTCCATGCATAAGTCACTGGACCCCTTCCAGCTTCTGACCTCATCTCTTCAAGCTGAAAAACCCCAATTCAGTCAGTACAGTAAGAAATGCATATGGCCTAATAGACACACACCAAGTTTCTAAATCCAAATGTATCACCAGAATACCAAGTTTCTTACATGTAAGCCCCAGTCTGCAGTCCCTTATCTGAACTTCATGTCATGATTTGGAATATAGCACTTTTAGGAATTTTGAATGATAAGGCAGTATACATATACTATGGTATGACAATACCCACAGGAGAATATCAAGCAGCCTTACTTAATCAAGCATTTTATATGATTATTCTCATCAAGGAGAATAAAGGCAGACAATAAATAATAGCTACTAGTTTTCCTATCAGATTAGTTTAGATCACATTTGGTTTCATTGCAGGATTACTTGGTTAACACTTTCCAGTTTCGTATTTCTATTTAAATTTCTGAATTGTATATAAGAGATATGGGCCTGAAATCATTTGAATGATAGCATGAACTGTATTTATGGGGCCAAATGTGAAAAACAGAAATCTGATTCCAAAGTTCAGTTTTCATCTCAATTAACGGAGATGATCTTGAGCAAGTGACATAGCCTCTTATGTGTCTGTGTTTTCCCCATATGTAAAATCAGTCTGATTATTTTCAGGATTGTCATAAAAACTAAATTAATTATTATTTTATTGTTAGAATTAATTATTAATATGATTGACATTATATTGATTATTATATTGTCGTTATATGTAGGATAATACCACGGACATAGTAAGCACACATAGAAGTTAGCTGCCGAGTGCACAGAGCTTAGATCGGAGAATGCTCAGGACCACCTGCAGCACAGGTAGGAGCCAGGTGCTGGAGCCAGGTGGATTGTTGGATAATTATATCACTGGGTTCCTGGATAATTGTTTCATTGGTTTGTTGGATAATTAAATCATTGTCTTGTGTGGCTGCAGGGGCAGAGTCACCCTGCTAGCTGGTATAAGACTTGGGCCTGGGGGCTGGAGAGATGGCCTAGTGGTTAAGAGCACCGACCGCTCTTACAGAGGACCCGGGTTCGATCCCCAGCACCCACATGGCGGCCGAGAACCGGCTGAAACTCCAATTCCAGGAGAACTCCAGTTCCAGGGGAATCTGACACCCTCTTCTGACCTCCGCAGCATTGCACAACATGGGTGCACAAACCTGCATGCAGACAGTACATTCATACACATACATAAATAAATAAAATTTAAAAAAAAATTAAAAAAAAAGACTTGGGCCTGTTGCCGTGTGAGACTTGAGTGCACAGAGATTAGATCGGGGATTTCTCAGGACCACCTGAAGCACAGAGTACTGGGGCACTGGCAAAGCAAGGCATATTCCCCCCACACTCCCACCCCACCATAAGGAATTGCTGAGGGAGTGTCCAAATGGATTCTTTGAAGAACCTTCAGAACAAAAAGGGAAGAGTTAGTTAGACTTCCAATATATAAACAAAATTGAAAGCCTAAAACCTAGAAAAGTCAACACTTCATAAACAAGGAGAAAAACTAAACAAAAAACAACAACAACAACAACAACAACAACAACGAAGGCATCTGAAGGAGGCAAGCAAAGCAAGCCTTCAACACAGTGAAGAGGCATTTGGGATTCACATTGGAATACAGGCAAAGAGAAACCCACATGCCAGGGACACGAAGAAGAGATAACATGGGAAAGGTACAGGATAATTCCACACCAAGCTCTACCAACCCTATGGAAGATTGCTACAGTGGGAGCCCCCTGGAGGTGGCTCAGGACACAGATCTTAGATGAAGAATTGCAGACATATTCAAAGAATCAAAGAATATAAAGAATAAGTCAGAGAACAAAGGAGAGAGAATGAAAAACTAAAGAAGGACCTAGAGGGAGAGAGAATGACAAATGCCAGAAAGAACTAGAGGGAGAAAATGACAAACTCCAGAAGGAAGTGGAAACACTGAAAAAGGAAACCAACCAGCAAAGCAAGGACCTACAGGAAGAGATTGAGAAGCTCCAAAAGGAAGTAGAAATTCTAAAGAAACCACAAGATGAAATGAAAAAGGAAATCAAACAGTCATCCAATCAAAAGGAAAGGAGTGGAAAAAGCCTCAGAAGTAGAATGGAGGAAGCAGAACAAAGAATATCAGACCTGGAAGATAACACAGAACAACTAAAAAGCTCAAGTAAAGATTATGAAAAATTTAAAAATACACAAAAGTGGAACAGCCAGGAATTGTGGGACACTATGAAAAGATCAAATCTCTGCATCATAGGGATAGAGGAAGGAGAAGAATCCCAAGAGAATGGTATTGATAATATCTTCAACAGAAAAATAGATGAAAATTTCCCCAAACTAAAAAAGATGAACCAATACAAATACAAGAAGCACATAGAACTCCAAACATACAAGATGAGAAAAGAAACTCCCCACACCATATCATAGTTAAAATGCTAGATGCCCCAAACAAAGACAAAATTCTGAAAGCCACAAGAGAAAAACAAGTTACATGTAAGGAGAAACCCGTAAGAATTACAACTGACTTCTCAGTGCAAACTATGAGAAGGTTAAAAGACTATACATGCCAGTGTTAAAGGACTATATATGCCAACCCAGGTTACTATACCCAGCAAAAATGTTCATTATAGTTGAAGGAGAGAGGAAAAATCTTCCATGACATAAACAAGATGATAGAATACATGTCTGGAAAACTAACCCTTCAAAGAATAATTGAAGCAATTCAAAGGACAGAAGAAAGGAGCAACTATCCCCAGACATCTAGAAAGAGAAATTTTAAAAAAGCATAATTGCAGGAGTAGAAACCTAGACCAAAAATGCAAATGGATAATAAGGTGAAAGGAAGCAACACACATCTTTCAGTTATAACCTTAAATATTAATGGACTAAACTCCCCAATCAAAAGACATAGACTGAAAGATTGGTTTATGAAACAGAACCCATCTATATGCTGTCTACAAGAAACCCAACTCCAAATCAATAGAATCCATGATGAAAGGGGAAATATCACAATAGACAATGAAAAGATCCAGACAATCATACAGGAATACTTCAAAAACCTATACTCTACTAAGTTTGAAAACCTAGGAGAAATGGATGAATATCTGAAATCCTGGGAATCACCAAAGCTTAACCAAGAAGAGATCCACAGCTTAAACAGAC
>VZQC01009134.1:620134-963382 GCA_009823505.1 Rhizomys pruinosus
ATTCCTACGAGGAAAGTTTATACGCCTGGGTGCCTACATTATTAAAAAAAAAAAAAGCACAGAAAGAGCACAAATAAATGAGCTAACACTGCAGCTAAAAACACTTGAAAGACAACAAATGGACCCTAAATGCAACAGACAGGAAGAAATAACAAAAATCAGAGCAGAAATCAATGAAACAGAAACAAAGAAAACAATACAAAAAAATCAGTGAATCCAAAAGTTGGTTGTTTGAGAGAATAAACAAGTTAGACAGACCTCTAGCCCAGTTAACTGAAAGAAAGAAAGAGCAACTCCAAATCAATAGAATTCATAATTAAAGGGGAAATATCACAACAGACAATGAAAAGATCCAGACAATCATACAGGAATACTTCAAAAACTTATACTATACTATAGTATACTATACTATACTATACTATACTAAATTTGAAAACCTAAGAAAAATGGATGAATATCTGCAATCCATCCAGGAAATCACCAAAGCCAAACCACAAAGAGATTGACAACTTAAACAGACCCATAATATATGAAGAAATTGAAAATGTAATAAGAGATCTCCCAACTAAATAAAAGCCCAGGCCCAGATGGTATCACAGAAGAATTCTATAAAACATTTAAAGAAGACTTACAACCATTATTACTCAAAATGTTCAGAAGGATACAAGCAGAGGGAAGTCTCTCAAAACCCTTCTATGAAGCCAGCATCACTCTAATACCAAAACCAGGCAAGGATACAACTGAAAAAGAGAACTACAGACCCAACTCATTAATGAACTCAGATGCAAAAATTCTCAACAAAGTACTTCCAAACCCTATACAGACCCACATCAAAAAGATTATCCACCATGATCAAGTTGGATTCATATCAGAGATGCAGGGATGGTTCAACATATAAAAATCAGTAAATATCATAAAACACATAAATGAACTGAAAGACAAAAACCACATCATCATCTCAATTGATACAGAAAAAAAGCCTTCAACAAAATACAGCATCCTTCATTATTAAAGTATTAGAGGGAACTGGACTAGAAGGATCATCCCTCAACATAATCAAAGCCATATACAAGAAACCCACAGCCAGCATCATCCCAAATGGAGAAAAGTTAGAAGGATTCCCCATAAATGTAGGAACCCGGTAAGGCTGCCCCTTGTTGCCACTCCTCTTCAATATACTGCTTGAAACACTGGCTAGGGCAATAAGTCAAAAAAGGAAATTAAAAGAATACTAATTGTAAAAGAGGAAATCAAACTATCCCTTTTTGCAGACAATATGATAGTTTACCTAAGGGATGCTAAAAACTCTACCAGAAAACTGCTAGAAACAATTAGGAGTTTGAGTAAAGTGGCTGGATACAAAATTAACCTAGAAAAATCAGTAGCCTTTCTTTATACCAACAAGCAACCAAAGAAGGAATACAAGGAGACCTTCCCAATCACAATAGCCTCAAAACAATAAAATATCTAGGAATAAACCTAATCAAAGACACCAAAGATCTCTACAACAAAAATTATAAACTCCTGAAGAAGGAGATTGAAGAAGACATCAGAAGATGGAAAGACCTCCCATGCTCATGGATTGGAAAAATTAATATAGTAAAAATGTCCATTCTACCCAAATTAATATACCAATTCAATGTAATTACAATTAAAATCCCAAAGACATTCTTCACAGGCTTGGAAAAAATTCTCAAATTCATATGGAACAACAAACGACCCCAACTAGTCAAAGCAACCCTAAGGGAAAAGAGCAATACAGGAGGGATCTCTATACCAGACTTCAAACTATACTACAGGGCTATAGTCATAAAAAATAGACTGGTACTGGCACAAAAACAGACCTGTTGATGAATGGAAGAAAACTGAAGATCCAAAGTTAAACACATACAATTTCAGCCTCCTCGTATTTGACAAGGGGGCCAAAAAGACTCAATGGAGGAAAGTCAGCATCTTTAGCAACTGGTGTTGGTAAAACTGGATCACCACTTGTAGAAGAATGAAATTAAACCCCTACCTCTCACCCTGTACAAAAATCAACTCCACATGGATCAAAGACTTCAATGTGAAACCCAAAACTCCGAAGGTGATAGAAGAAAAAGTTGGCAGCAACTTACAATATATAGTCATAGGAAAAGACTTTCTAAATCAGACAGCAGCTGCACAGGAAATAAGGTCGACAAATGACAAGTTGGACCTTATTAAACTCAAAAGTTTCTGTACAGCAAAAGAAATAATCAGGGAAGTGAAGAGAAAACCCACAGAATGAGAGGAAACCTTTACTGCTCATACATCTGACAGAGCATTAATTTCCAGAATATATAAACTACGCAAAAACAAAGAAGAAAACAAATGACTCACTCAAAAGATGGAGTAAAGAGATGAACAGAGACTTCACCAGTGAGAAACATCTAAAAAGTGTTCAACGTCCCTAATAATTAAGGAAATGCAAATTAAAACCACTTTAAGATATCATTTCACTCCTATAAGACTGGCTAGGACCAAGAAAACAAATGATACCAAGTGCTGGAGAGATTGTGGGAAAAGGAGAACACTCATCCACTGCTGGTGGGAATGCAAACTTGTACAACCACTATGGAAAGCAGTGTGGAGAACCCTTAAAAGACTCAAAATGAGCCTACCACCTGACCCAGCCATACCACTTCTGGGTATATATATCCACCAGATTCTTCCTACCACAGAGATACATGTACAGCCTTGTTCACTGCAGCTCTCTTCACAATAGTGAAGAGCTGGAACCAACCCAACTGCCCCTCAAGATAGAGAAAATGTGGTACATCTATGCAATGGAGTTCTATGCAGTGGTAAAGAAAGATGACATCATGAAATTTGCAGGTAAATGGATGGAACTAGAAGATTTTATGCTAAGTGAAGTAACACAGTCCCAGAAAAACAAAAGACGAATGGTAGGTATCCCTCATCTGTGGATGGTAGCGCCAAGTACCTAGTTGTAAGACAAACTGAGCAAGATTAATGTTATAGTCCTCATGATTGGAAAACAACTGTGCTTTTATATTGTGAAGCCCTAGACAAGTTGTAGAACTAACTTACCATTTATTTTCAGACCTTGGATATTTGGTATATGATAGAGGATATATCTATGCATTTCTTGGAGTAATATAAAATTAAAATGGAAAACTGTGAATCAAGAAATATGATATGGAAATAACATTGTTTTCAAAAGATACAATTTTAATGTAGGTGCAATGTATCAGGCTGGTGTAACTTAGCGTCTCTGGGTGCTTAATGACCATACTTAATGCCCATACCAATTTGGCTGAGGGACCTAAGGGATAACTTTGTTCCTTGCCCTCAGAGGTCAACCAAGTCTTAGGGGACTATGCATGGGGGCATCTCTTGAAATGTCCTGCAAATGTGGGTCACCAGTCTTCCTGTGCAGGGAGGTCTTAGAGCTCCACTAATGGGACATCAGCCAGTGTCCAGTCTAAAAAGAGGAAAGTCTGCTCGTGCTTCAGAGAAGGAAGCCTGGTCAAGCAAGACCTGATTCTGTCCTTGAATGGATGGAACTGGTAAATGAAAAACTGAAAGGAGCCAGGGGCTCCCACCCTACTCCCCCCAACAACAACAAAAAAGAAAACCAAGAGACCCTTAAGGACCAGATCCTCAACTGACCTCAAGAAAACAAGAACCTTTGTTAATATGGGCTAACCATGTAGCCTTAAGCATCCAAAAGGAAAGTAAAACCAGAAATAATCAATAAGACCAGGGAAATTGTACTTCAGATATAAAACTTGAGGTCATAGCAAAAAGACAAAAAGAAAAAAGAGAGAGAACACTGTAGTTTGGCCTGCCTTCAATTCTTACTTGCAAGTGCATTGACTCTGCGGCTGCCACTGCTTTTGCCACTCATTAAAACCATGAGACACAGCTTTTTAACCCTCCAGTATGGACTGAAGACTCATGTCTCTCCAAGAATCCTCCTAAACTTCAATGCCAGATGGGGACTACTGAGATACCCAGCTTGTGGACTAAGCAGCTAAGGGGATTTCAGCCTCATCAGAGTATAGAATTCCATTGTTGGACTCCCCAGGCTGTATCACGGAGGCCCCTGCAAGCAGATCAAGACAGGATGTGTGCCTAATGGACTTCATTTTGGGGACCATGGGAGGGAAAGACCCCAGTATGAAACACAAGGGCAGGATTGATGGATGTTTGGGCTTGCCAAGGAGGAACCTTCAAGCATTTCCTTAAGGAAAACATGACATCTTTTAGAAAAAAAAAATCCTCCAATTCAGGTCATATGGGTATATATGTATGTATATATTAATGTATGTATATATTAATGTATATATAAAACTATTTAGAGGCAGGAGGAATTCCCTTGGTAATACAAAGAAATTAGTGTGTAAAATTTGCTTCAAAGGATGCTGCTCTTCTTTCATTTCTGAGCTTTTACAGCTTGAACTCGCACATGATCTTGGAGACTGGCCATTTTCTGTCTCTGCTTCCATGACCTTTCAAGCCAAATTCTAGCTGGGAAAATGTGAATAAATGAGTTTGGAATGATAATTGCATTTTAAAAAAATGTCTTATCTCAGAAGAGGGAATGTCAAAGGAACACTTTTGTTTAGAAGGCTTTTTTTTTCTAATTTTTGACTTTCTTTAAACTATGCTTTCATTAAAGTCTTGAAATGCATTAAAAAATAGAGTTTCCTCTTAACTTGGGTTTACTCAATGATTATATCAACAATGTTTCTTGCACAGAGCCTGTTCATTATATGTATATAAACATTGACACCATTTTTTGGGGGGGTCTCTTTGAGACAGGGTCTCCTTATAGCCCCAACTGGCCTGGAACTCTCAGAGATCCTCCTGCCTCTGCCTTCTGCATGCTGGAATTAATCTCTGCACCACTGCACCCAGCTGACACACTTTAATGTATACAGACTTTATACCTCACAAAGCTCTTTCCCATATATGGTTTCATTGGTTCCTTATTTTTCATGTATTTCTAGTTCTATTTTATGGATGACAAAATTGAGGCAAAAGGATGTTAAGCAACTTTAGTATACAAAACACTGAGCATTAGAACTAGGGCAAAAGCTGGGGATGGTGGCACATACCTGTAATCTCAGGACTTCAGGAAGCTGAGACTGGAGGATTGCCATGAGTTCAAGGCCAATTTGGGCTACGTAGCGAGTTTTAGGACATTCTAGCTAAGAGTAAGATTCTGCCTCAAGAAAACAAGAATAAGTAAATAAATNATTCCTACGAGGAAAGTTTATACGCCTGGGTGCCTACATTAAAAAAAAAAAAAAAAGCACGAAAGAGCACAAATAAATGAGCTAACACTGCCACTAAAAACACTCCCTTTGAAAGACAACAAATGGACCCTACATGCAACCGACAGGAAGAAAATAACAAAATCAGAGCAGAAATCAATGAAACAGAAACAAAGAAAACAATACAAAAAAAATCCGTGAATCCAAAGTTGGTTTTTGAGAGATAAACAAATTAGACGACCTCTAGCCCAGTTAACGAAAGAAGAAAGGAGCAACTCCAAATCAATAGAATTATCATAATTAAAGGGAAATATCACAACCAGACAATGCAAGATCCCGACAATCATACAGGAATACTTCACAAACCTATACTATATACTATAGATCCTATATATACTATACTATACTATACTCTACAAATTTTGAAAACCTAAGAAAAATGGATGAATATTCTGCAATCCATCCAGCAGGAAATCACCAAAGCAAACCACAAGAAGATATGGACAACTTAAACAGACCCATAATATATGAAGAAAGCAATTGAAAATGTAATAAGAGATCTCCCAACTAAATAAAAGCCCAGGGCCCAGATGTATAAAGAAGAATTCTATAAAACATTTAAAGAGACTTACAACCTTATTACTCAAAATGTTCAGAAGGATACAAGCAGATGGGCAGTCTCTCAAAACCCTTCTATGAAAGCCAGCATCACTCTAATACCAAAACCAGGAAGGGATACAACTGCAAAAAGAGAACTACAGACCCAACTCATTAATTGTGAACTCAGGATTGCAAAAAATTTCACCAAAGTACTTTCCAAAAACCCCTTATACAGGCTCACATTAAAAAGGTCATCTATCATGACTAGGTTGGATTCATATCAGAGATGCCGGGATGGTTCAAAATAATGAAACTCAGTAAATATCATAAAACACATAACTGAACTGAAAGACAAAAAACAACATCCTCATCTCAATTGATACAGAAAAAAAGCCTTCAACAAAATTACAGCCATCATTCATTATAACGTATAGCGGGACACTGCTTGGACTAGATAGTGATCATTCCTCACATAATCAAAGCCATATACACGAAACCCACAGCCAGCATCATCCCCAAATGGAGAAAAGTTTCGAAAGGATTCCATAAAGGTATGGACCCGGGGAAAGGGGCTGCCCCTTGTTGCCACTCCTTTTCAATAAAGTACTTGAAACACTCGCTAGGGCAATAAGTCAAAAAGGGAAATTAAATGATTACTAATTGTAAAAGAGGAATCAAACTATCCCTTTTTGCAGGAGATATGATAGTCTCCTAAGGGATGCTAACAAAACTCTACCAGAAACAAACTGCTAGAAACAATTAGGAGTTTGAGTAAAGTGGCTGCTGGATACAACATTAACCTAGAAAAATCAGTAGCCTTTCGTTATACCAACAACAACCAACAGAAGGGAATACAAGGAGATTTTCCCACTCCCAATAGCCTCACAAACAATAAACTATCTAGGAATCAACCTAATCAAAGACACCAAAGATCTCTACAACAAAAATTCTTACCCCTGAAGAAGGAGATTGAGAAGACATCAGTAAGATGGAAAGACCTCCCCATGTCATGGATTGGGAAAAATTCATATAGTAAAAATGTCCATTCTACCCAAATTAATATCCAATTTCAATGTAATCAATTAATAAATCCCAAAGACATTCTTCACAGGCTTGGAAAAAAATGCTCAATTCATATGGAACAACAAACCGACCCCAACTCGGTCAAAGCAACCTGAGCAATAAGAGCAATACAGGAGGGATCTCTATACCCGCCTCAAAAACCTATACTACAGGGCTATTCATAAAAAATAGACTGGTAGCTGGCACAAAAACAGTCCTGTTGACCAATGGACGAAAACTGAAGATCCAAAGTTAAACACATACAATTTCAGCCTCCTCGGTATTGACAAGGGGGCCAAAAAGACTCAATGGAGGAAAGTCAGCCTCTTCAGCAATGGTGTTGGTACAACTGGATCACCACATGTAGAAGCCTGGAAATTAAAACCCCTACCTCTCACCTTGTACAAAAATCAACTCCACATGGATCAAAGATCAATGTGCAACCCAAAACTCGAAGGTGATAGAAGAAAAAGTTGCAGCAACCTACAATATTTATAGTCCTAGGAAAAGACTTTCTCAATCAGACAGCACCTGCACATGAAATAGGTCGACAAATGAAAGTTGGACCTTATTAAACTCAAAAGTTTCTTTACAGCAAAGAAATAATCAGGGAAGTGAAGAGAAACCACAGAATGAGTGGCAACCTTTATCAGCCATACATCTGACAGAGCATTAATTCCAGAATATATAGACTACGCAAAAACAAAGAAGAAGAAACAAATGACTCACTCAAAAGATGGCGTGTAAAGAGATGAACAGAGATTCACCAGTGGAGAAAAACATCTAAAAAGTGTTCAAAGTCTCTAATAATTACAGGAAATGCCCCCCCCCAATTTTTAAAACCACTTTAAGATATCATTTCACTCCTATAAGACAGGCTGACAGAACACAAATGCTACCAAGTGCTGGAGAGATTGTGGAAAAGGAGAACACTCATCCACTGCTGGGGAATTACAACTTGTACAACCACTATGGAAAGCAGTGGTGGAGAAACCTTAAAAGACTCATGAGCCTACACCTGACCCAGCCATACACTTCTTGGTATATTATCCACAGATCTTCCTACCACAGAGATACATGTACAGCCTTGTTCACTGCAGCTCTCTTCACAATATGTGAAGAGCTGGACCCAACCCAACTGCCCCTCAAGATAGGAAAATGTTGGTACATCATGCACATGGGTTCTATGCAGTGGTAAGAAAGATGACATCATGAAATTTGCACGGCAAATGGATGGAAACTAGAAGATTTTTATGCTAATTGAAGTAACACAGTCCCAGAAAAACAAAAGACGAATGGGGTATCCCTCATCGTGGATGTAGACACCAAATAATAGTTGTAAGACAAACTGAGCAACGATAATGTTATATCCTCATGAATGGAAAACAACTGTGCTTTTATATTTGAAGCCCTAGACAAGTTAGAACTAACTTACCATTTATTTCAGGACCTTGGATATTTGTATATGATAGAGGATATTTCTATGCATTTCTTGGAGTATAAATTAAATGGAAAATAGTGAATCAAGACATATGATATGGAATAACCTTGTTTTCAAAAGATACAATTTTAATGTGGTGCAATGTTCAGGCTGGTGTAACTTAGCGTCTCTGGGTGCTTAATGACCATAACTTAATGCCCATACCAATTTGGCTGAGGGACCTAAGGATAACTTTGTTTCCTTGCCCTCAGAGGTCAACCAAGTCTTAGGGGACTATGCATGGGGCATCTCTTGAAATGTCCTGCAAAATGTGGTCACCAGTCCTTCCTGTGCAGGGAGGTCTTAGAGCTCCACTAATGGGACATCAGCCAGTGTCCAGTCTAAAAAGAGGAAGTCTGCTCGTGCTTCAGGAAGGAAGCTGGTTCAGAAGACCTGATTCTGTCCTCAAGTGAGATGGAACTGGTAAATGAAAAACTGAAAGGAGCCAGGGGCTCCCACCCTACTCCCCCCAACAACAACAAAAAAGAAAACCAGAGACCCTTAAGGACCAGATCCTCAACTGACCTCAAGAAAACAAGAAACCTTTGTTAATATGGGCTAACCATGTAGCCTTAAGCATCCAAAAGGAAAGTAAAACCAGAAATAATCAATAAGCCAGGAAATTGTACTTCAGATATAAAACTTGAGGTCATAGCAAAAAGACAAAAAGAAAAAAGGAGAGAACACTGTTAGTTTGGCCTGCCTTCAATTCTTACTTGCAAGTGCATTTACTCTGGGCTTCCACTGCTTTTGCCACTCATTAAAACCATGAGACACAGCTTTTTAACCCTCCCATATGGACTAAAGACTCCTGTCTCTCCAAGAATCCTCCTAAACTTCAATGCCAGATGGGGACTACTGAGATACCCAGCTTGTGGACTAGCAGCTAAGGGATTTCAGCCTCATCAGAGTTAGATCCATGTTGGACTCCCCCGGCTGTATCACGGAGGCCCCTGCAAGCAGATCAAGACAGGATGTGTGCCTAAATGGACTTTATTTGGGGCCATGGGAGGGAAAGACCCCCGTTGGAACACAAGGGCAGGATTGATGGATGTTTGGGCTTGCAAGGAGGAACTTCAAGCATTTCCTTAAGGAAAACATGACATCTTTTAGAAAAAAAAAATCCTCCAATTCAGGTCATATGGGTATATATATATTGTTGTATTATTAATTATGTATATATTAATGTATATATAAAACTATATAACTATATACATTATATATATATATATATTATATATTATATATGATGAGAAGGAGAGAGAGGAGGAGAACACAGCAACAAAGAACTGGAAAAAAACCTCTGGAAAGACTCGAAAAAGATGCAAGATGTGTATAGTAGAGTACAGGAACTCAGGTGGGGTAAGGGCATGGAAAGGGAGTGACTCTAAATTCAATTGAAAGATACATAAGATTTATGGAAAAAGTTTAATAACAATAAAAAAATAAAAACATTCTCAACAAAATATTGCAAAACCACATACAGACCCACATCAAGCGATCATCCATCATGACCAAGTTGGATTCATGCCAGAGATGCAGGGATGGTTCAACATATGAAAATCATAAATGTCATAAAACACATAATGGACTGAAAGACAAAAACAACACCATCATCTCAATTGATGCAGAAAAAGCCTTTGACAAAATCAGCATCCTTCATGATTAAAGCTCCTAAGGGAATGGTTTGGAGGATCATTCCTCAATATAATCAAAGCCATATACAGGAAACCCACAGCCACATCATCCTAAATGGAGAAAAGAAAAAACATTCCCCTTAAAGGTAGGAACTTGCCAAGCTGCCCCTGTCACCACTCCTCTTCAATATACTGCTTAAAACACTTGTTGAGGGCAGTAAGTCAAGAAAAAAGAAATTAAAGGAGGAACTAATTGGAAAAGAGGAAGTCAGGCATCCTTTTTTTGATGATATGATTTTTACCTAAAGGATGCTAAAAACCCACCAAAACTCCTGAACATGATTAAAGAGTTTCAGTAAAGTGGCAAGATACAAAATTACTAAAAATGAGTAGCCTTTCTTTACACCAACAACAAGCAACTGAAGAAGGAACACAAGGAGACCTTCCCAATCACAATAGCCTCAAAAACAATAAAATAACTAGGAACAAACCTAACCAAAGACACTAAAGATCTCTACAAAAAAATTTAAATACCTGAAGAAGGAAATTGAAGAAGACATCAAAAGATGGAAAGACCTCCCATGCTCATGGATTGGAAAAATTAATATAGTAAAAACGTCCATTCTACCCAAATTATTTTCTAGATTCAATGCAATCCCAATTAAAATCCTCAAGAGTTTATTCACAGGCTTATAAAAAACTTCCTTAATTTCATAAGGAACAACAAAAGACCCCAAATAGCCAAAACAACCCTGAGTGAAAAGAGAAATACAGGAAGGATCTCTGTACCAGACTTCAAACTATACTACAGGGCTATACTCATAAAAACAGCTTGGTACTGGCACAAAAACAGACCTGTTGACCAATGGAACAAAACTGAAGATCCAAACTTAAGCACATACAATTTCAGCCTCCTCATATTTGACAAGGGGGCCAAGAAGACACAGTGGAGGAAAGACAGCATCTTCATCAAGTAGTGTTGGCAAAACTGAATCACCACTTGTAGAAGAATGAAATTAAACCCCTACCTCTCACCCTGTACAAAAGCCAACTGCAGATGTATCAAAGACCTCAACGTGAAACCCAAAATTCTGAAGGTGATAGAAGAAAAAGTTGGCAGCAGCCTACAATACATAGGCCTAGGAAAAGACTTCCTAAATCAGACAGCAGTTGCACAAGAAATAAGATCGACAATTGACAAATGGGACCTCATTAAACTCAAAAGCTTCTGTACATCAAAAGAAACAATAAAGGAAGTGAAGAGAAAACCCACAGAGTGGGAGGAAACCTTCACCACAGATAAATCTGACAAAGCATTGATTTCTAGAGTATATAAACTACTCAAACATCAAGGAAGTAAGAAAACAAATGACTCACTCAAAAGATGGAGCAAGAACCTGAACAGAGACTTCACAAGTGAGGAATTAAAGATGGCCATAAACATCTTAAAAAGTGTTCAGTGTCACTGATAATTAAGGAAATGCAGATTAAAACCACTTTAAGATATCATCTCATCCCAATAAGGCTATCTAGGATCAAGAAAACAAATGATACCAAGTGCTGAAGAGGTTGTGGGAAAGGGGAACACTCATCCATTGCTGGTGGGAATGTAAACTCATACAGCCACTATGGAAAGCAGTGTAGACAACCCTTGAAATACTCAAAATGAACTTGCCACCTGACACAATCATACCACTCCTGGGTATAATAGCAAAGAGCTGGAACCAACCCAAGTGCTCCTCAACTGATGAGTGGATAGAGAAAATGTGTTACATCTACACAATGGAGTTCTATGCAGTGGTAAAGAAAGATGACATCATGAACTTTGCAGGTAAATGGATGGAGCTAGAAGATATCATGCTTAGTGAAGTAAAACAGTCCCAGAATAAAAACAAAAGATAAATGGTATCCCTCATCTGTGGATGCTAGCACCAATTACCTAGTTGTAAGGCAAACTGAGCAATGTTAATGTGATCCCAAAACAACTGTGCTCTTATATTGTGAATCCCTGAACAGATTCTAGAACTAAGCTACCATTTATTTTCAGAGTTAGTAAGCTTTGGTATGTATAGAGGATATGTATGTATACTTTACAGTAATATAAGATCAAAGGAATGCAGAAAAAGCTGGTTTGTCATGATATTGTGTCTAACCATAATTTTTGTTTTGTGGGAGTGCTTCTTTGTAGTTCTTACACAAGGCTGCTTGAGCTTTTGTCCAAGCATTTTCTAAAATATTATAAAGTAGTTAAAAGGCTGGTGTAACTTAGCCTTTCTGGATGCTTAACGACTGTACTTAATGCCCATACCAATTTGGCCGAGGGTCTTAAGGGATAACTTTGTTCCTTGTCCTCAGAGGTCAACTAAGTCCCAGGAAACTATGAATGGGGGCATCTCTTGAAATGTCCTGCAAATGTGAGTCACCAGTCCTCCTGTGCAGGGAGGTCTTGGAGATCCACTAATGGGACCTCAGCCAGTGTCCATTCAATAAAGAGAAAGTCTGCTCATGCTTCAAATAGGGAAGCCTGGTCTAGCAAGACCTGACTTTGTCCTCAAGTGGATGGAAATGGTGATTGAAAAGCCAAAAGGAGCCACGGTCTCCTTCCCCCCACCCCCCAAAAAAAGCTTGAGTGACCCTTGAGGACCAGATCCTCAACCGATCTTGAGAAAACAAAATCCTTGGTTAATCTGGGCTAGCTTCAACATCCAAAAGGAAAGTATAACCAGAAATAAATAAATAGTAAGGCCTGAGAAATTGTACTTCAGGTATAAAACTTGAGATCTTAGTAAAAAGAGAAAAGAGCACAGTTGTTGTGCCTGTCTTACTGGCAAGTGCAGCTACCCTGTGGCTGCCACTGATTTTGCCATCCTTCGAAGATGTGAGAAGACACATATTTTCAACCTTCCAATATGGACTGAAGACTCATGTCTCTCCAAGAATCCTCCAAATCTTCAGTGCCAGATGGAGACTGCTGAGACATCCAACTTTTGGACTGAGATACTACTGGGGTTTCCACTTCTTCAGACTATAGACTGCCATTGTTGGAATACCCAGGCTGTATCATAGAGACCAGTACAGGAAGATCAAGACAGGATGTGGTGCTTACTGGACCTCATTTGGTGACCATGGGAAGGGAAAACCCCAGTGTGGAACACAAGGGCAGAACTGATGGTGGTTTGGGCTTGCCAAGGAGGAGACTTCAAACATGACATCTGTTCTAGTTTATCCTCCATTGCTGTGACAAAACACTCTGACCGACACTGAAACTGGGGAGGAAAGGGTTTATTCAGCTTACATCTCCTGGGTCACAGTTCATCACTTAGGGAGCTCAAGACAGGAACTCAAGACAGGAACCTGGAAGCAGGAGCTGAAGCACAGGCCATGGAGGAATGCTGTTCACTGGCTTGCTCTCCTGGCTCATTCCCAGCCTGCCTTCTTATGTGGTACACAACAACCTGCCCAGGGTGGCACTACTCATTGTGGGCTGGGCCCTCCCACATTGCCTGACAATCAAGACAATACTCCACAGATGTGGCCACAGGCCAATCCAATGGAGCCAATTCCCCAAATGAGGCTTCCTCAGCCCAGGTGTGTCAAGTTAACACTAAAGCTATCCAGCACAACATCTTTCAGCCTAATGAAAAAAATCATAAGCTGAAGATGCTAAAACCTATGATAGATGTGGCATGCATATGTGCATATTTTAGAGTGATGGATATTGGAAGGAATAATAATAACAACAACAAAAACAGAAAAGTCTGCATCAAAAAACTGACTGAAACATTGAACTTCTGCTTGAAACAGTAAAGTTCTACATGGAGAATTTTGAGAGAGACTGAGAAAAAGATGAAAAATATGTTTGGCAGAATGCATGAGCTCCAGTGGAGTGGGGGGCAGGAAGGGGGGCATAGATCTAGATTTGATTTGTAATGTAATTTGATTTGTATGAAATTCAATAAAGCTTCAATAAAACATTGGCTTAAAAAAAAGAAGTTAGTTGCCATTATCCCTATGTTTATACTGATAGCTAGCATAGTATCAGCAAACTTTCCCCTTGGAGACTGCTATGTGGAAAGATAAAATGTGGTCAAACACCACTTTGCTCATCTGTAATATGAAATAAAAACTATGGCATTAAAAACATGCAAGACCCTCATGACCAGTATATTTTCTTTTTAGAATACTTTATCATTTTTATTTTATGTGTATGAGTATATTGCCTGCATTTATATAAGTACACCATACTATACAATGCCCATAGAGAAGAGGGGTCGAAGTCCCTGAAACTGGAGTTACGTATGATTGTTGGTCACCATGGGGGTGCTAAAAACTGAACCTGGGTCCTCTGCAAGAATAGCCAGTGCTCTTAACCACTGAGCCATCTCTCCAGTGCCATCATGACCAGCATATTTTCTCTTCTGCAATTAACTCTACATTGCAAGTCAGATAATAATAAAACACTTGCTTATTAAGCATGGGATCAGGAAATTTAAATGACTTTCATGTTAATAACATCAGACTGAAACATCTTGACACATACATCCTGCCACAGAGTAAGACTTCTGCCAAGGAAGAGTCTGATGTATTGAGTTGCCAGTTCTCTTCCTGAGGCAGTGCTGGGGCAGTAACACCATCCTGTTTCAGGAGGTTCATTTTTCTAGGCTTCCACCTTTGATGAGTGTATTCTTCCATTTGTCAGATATGTTAAAACAGTTAGTCAAGTTAATGTCACCTCTGCCACATCTGTCATTTATATATTTCAGTCCTAGAGCCTTTCTATAGCCACAAGGTGATGTTGCTTCTCTCTATTTGAATATTCTACATGATGATTCCACAGCATCATTTTGTGAGGGCAACTTTATTTCCCTCACTTTCAACTGCAGCTTGGACCAGCCACCTAGACTGGAAGAGTATTGAAAACCATCCTCTGGAATACAAATGAGTCTGCAGAATATTTTCTTATCATTACCAACCTCTTCTTCAAATGACTTTTTAGGACTGAGCACTCCCAATGGCTGCAGTCTGACTAGAAGGCGATCTACTGGCCTACTTGATGGGTTTTTCAAACCATCTATCACAACAGTGGTAATTTTTCCTTTCATTTTGAAGCATGCTGAATCCTTATACATTCTGCTTCCCTGGTGATGAAAAACTGCAGAAGTCTCCATTGATTCTCAGGAGTTATAGCTTTAGCACTGAATTAATCTGTTTCTGCAGACCAGGGGTATTTATTCTTTGAGATCCCTATCACATTGATTTCATTAAGCATAATTACATATCCTTTAGCTGTTTGCCTGATGGGGGAAGAGCCAGTAAAATTCAAAATAAAAAGAAGAAAATATTCTATTATCATGTCATATAATTCCATTACATTCTCATCTCTATTTTCATCAGAATTCCTTTAGAATAAATATTAAAATAAATGCAAGACAGAAGGAATGCAGAACTGCCAGCATCTACAAGCTGAGACCTTCTTGCCTTCTCCTTTGCCACATGGTAGCATAATACCCCTTTGGGTTATTTGCATGTATTTTTCTACAGAAATGACATTTTGATTCTAGAGGAAGAATACCCAAATCCATGTCCTACAGAACCTTCCATTAAAGCTCATCCACACCTGTGTTTCGTTTTCCTAGGACACATTTAGCATTGCCTCAGAGTCTAAGAATTACATGCTTGAGTGCTTTGTGAAAGGGTCAGCTCGGGCAAGGTGTCTGCATCTCCTTATGTCCCTTGTGTGAATTTCAAGGTTGAATAAGATGATTCCTTAAATCCTTTTAAGCTCTCAATTTTTTATTGTGCGTTGAAGATTAGCTTATGTTGCACATCCCCTTTCTACCTTGGTACCTTTCATTCTGTGCCATATCTATATATCTTTCCGAAGTATTTTTAAGGTTGTTTCAGGGATGATTTTAAGATAATGAAGTCTAAATTTCTGGTCTTTCCTTAGACTCCTTCTGAATAAAAAAAATGTTCAATTTTATATTTAAGGTTATGTACTTTTGAAGAGAACACATAAATGTATAGATCTTATAGGAACCCCCCCCCCAAAATCCCCTCTATTTGTCCATGGATGACTTAAGAAAAAATAGAAATAAGAGTGTCAAAATGGGAATTAAAGAGAAGCTCTTACAAAAGGAATAGAAAGAAAACATTCAATGCTAGGCAGATTCTCTCCGGTTGGGCTTGAGCAATGAGTTTCATAGAAGGTAAAGCAGTGAGCAGAATATTTGCACCACATAATTCTGGGTTCAAGAAAAGCATCTTTTGTGTTCAATATTCCTTAATTCTGACCTCCATCTCAGTAGAATATAAATGATGAATTCACACTATCATTTAGAGTGGTATTTCACAATAGAAACCTTCAAGTAAATAAGTAGTAAATTTTACATTCAAAAATACTTCATAGAAACTATGTCTTGCCATGCAGACCTCTAATCTCAGCTACTTGGGAGGTTGACATAAGAGGATCACAGGTCCTCCTGGTCTGAGCAACTTGGTGAGACCATGTCACAAAACAAAAATTAGAGGGCTAGGAAGATAGCTTAAGGGTAGAGTGCCTTCCTATCATGTGTGAAACCACAAATTCAATCCAACATATTTGATATTACTGAGTATTGTTCTAAGAGTGTAAAGAGACACACAAAAGGCATTGGGGTTGTCCCCTCAACACTCTCAGAAAAACGCCAAAAAGTCACAAGTAGCTACATCCACTATGGAACCCTGAACAAAAAGCCATGAGATCATGGACAGAGCAACCAACATCAGGCATATGGAGAAAGACGGGAAGAAATAATTTCTGAGTTCAGTTTTAAAGGTAAAAATATTCCTTACATAAGATTTTCCATGTCACAGGGAATATAAAAAAGAAAAAGAAAAAAAAAACCTGACAACATGTGCCTAGACAATTTTCCCAGCCACCATCTGACTCATTCCCACCACTGATGATTGCAGTGGCCATTATAAAATGAGATCATCTTCACTGGTTCATTTTATGGAGCCTGAAGACACCCAACATTCATGAAGTAAATTAATATGATTCACTTCTACGCTTTACTGTATTATTTTCTTGAGTGTTTGAAAATTTTTCATGGCTTTGTTGTTGACTTTTTAATGGGTGCGATGGGTTTACTAAGTTCTTTAGTTATCTGTGGACAACAAAAAGCAAGGTACTTGGAGATTAAAATAAGAGCCATTAAGAGAAAATAACATTTGGAAATAAACTAATGGACATCATTTGGTGCTCACATATTTTCTACTTCAAAAATCTTTATTCAAATGAGCAGTTTAAAAGTCTTTTCTAAGCAATTCCCATTTTTACAGCAGTGGAATAAAAAGTGACTCATCTGGCAATGCCTCAAAAAATTGCAAGCCACAAAATGAAGAAGAGCCTGAATTTTAAGCATCCAATGTTAGGTAATAGCATCTTCATGAGGAAAATAGAATCTCAGAATAGCCTCGTTTGGCACGGTGTGTGTATTCGGGATGAACATGACTCTCCTGCACTCATATCCCCAGAGGAATGGAAACACTTCTGCATCTTTCTGAAGAACTCAATTGCAGCAAACAGTCTTGCAAGTTTGTTTTCTATTGTGTCTAGCCAAACTCCCTGAAAACTTCACCTTGCATTTATACATGGCCCTCTGACTCCATGGAAGTTTGAAAACACATGAGAAATCTCTACCTGCCATCTTGTTTCCTCAAAAGGAGCAGGATTTTTAGTTATGGGGGAACTTGGAGCTTCTGCAATTGATACGAAGATTATGATGTTGCCACTGCCCCTCACTCAGCAGGGAATTTGCAGAGAAGAAGGAAAAAAGATTGAGTACAAAGTTAATATCACATTGAACCAATGATAGTCAACGGAAGTGCCGGGTCAGGAATCTAGCTGTCCTTTGCAAAAATCACATTCAGATTGAAAATCAGTTTATAGGAAAGAGTTGAAATATGAAAAATTAATTTTCCAGTTTTGGTTGAACAGAAATAAGTAATTAAGCTGAATGACTATAAACTCCAACCATCAAGGGGCTGAGGAGATGACTCAGTGGGCAAAATACTTGCTGTATGACGATCCAAGTTCCAATCCCCAGCACCCACATTAAAGCCTGGCAGAGTGGCATGTGCCTGTAAGCCCATGAAAGGGGGCAGAGGCAAAACAGACACCGAGGGGCTAACTTTTTCACTACTCTAGCTGCAACTATGAGATTCAGGCTCACTGAGAGACATGTCTCAAAAACTAAGATGGAAGAGAGACAGAGGAAGATATCAACATTGACTTTTGCTCTCTACATGTGAATGCATGGCAAGCAAACACCACCCCACACACATAGATGCACATACAAAATAATAATAATAATAATAATAATAATGATAAATTCCAAGAATCTAAAATCAAGAGATGTTTTATATACCTTATAAATGAAAATAAGACTTTTTTCCTCTTCTCCTTCCAAGGTGTTAAACACATCATAGCAATCATTTACCCTTCATTTCCCCCTCCCCACTTAAACACAGGAAAATAACTCTTGGTTTTAAAGAATGCAAAGCTAGAAATCTCTGAGCAAGGTACAAGTGATCAGTTAAATTAAGCACAGGGCAGTTGTTAGAAGTTAAGTACTAAAATAGAAGCTTAATGATTCTTACAGTTGCCACCTGTGCGTACACTTCAGCGATGTGGAGAACAAGTCTGAACAACTCATTAACAGCTATCATTTATTGGCTATATACCCTGTGTCAGGCATGCTCATGGATTATCTTGTTCAATCCTTGCAGCAGCCCCATGCAGTAGGCCTAGCTGTCCACTTTGCAGATCAAGAAACAGCTAAAATCACCTAACTAGAAAGTAGTAGCAAAACAGGACGCTCAGTCAGGACAGCCTGATCCCCATCTCATTGCTGCCACTCACACTACAACCATAAGCTCAGTGAGAAGGATATAAATCTCTGACTTTTAATTAGTAGTATCTGCCATAGCATTGCTTTATGAACAGTGACAATACTAGTAATTGTTGCAAGAATATTACTTGCAAGAGAATAATTTGTGTACTTTCTATCCATTTATACAATCTTCACAACAAAACAGAGAGCTTGGAAAATATGCAAGTATCATTGAAGTCATAAGCTACTTCCCAAGATCACTCACTTGGTAAGAATTTAGGAGGTGGAGCCACAGTTGAGTTTCAGATGGCCTGGCAACTGAGACTCTGTACTTGGCCTGGCTAGGATTCCTAAGGCAGCCGCTGATTACATCATGTTTATGTGTATGCCACATAAGCCCAAACTCTAAAATGGCTCCACTACCTTAGCATAACTTGTGAATCAAAGTGAAAGCTAAAATATCAATGAAGTCCATGATCAATATGAACAACATAATGTATTCTTAAATTATTCTGCTCAATTAAGTTTCTATTACAGTTTAATCCACATATATGACAAGTAAAAGAAGAATTAAAATGATTGTTAAGAGAAATTAATCAAGTGCAAGTGATTCTCAACAGCTAACACATGCACCTCATGACACATTTAAAAAGATCTACTGCATATGTATTTACATAGGCACATAGAGTATATCCAGCATTTATGGCCAGAACACCTAGCTCAGTTTCTATTCTTAATCACATACAAATGTTCATTAGTCTTATAGATAAGGATAGAATGTTTGATTTCAGAAGACTTCCTTGCCTCAGCTAGTGAAGGGAACACTATTATTTTTTTTTAATTCTGATGAGCCTAGGAGTTTAAGAATAAAATCAAAATGGTTTCTGTGTGTAAATATATCTCTATATACATCTATTTCATGCAATTATTTTGGTACCAATTTCTAATGGTCCGAGTTATTAAGTGTCACATTTCTGAGATTTTTATATTAAGATATTAAGTTGAAGTTGTCACATACAAAAAAAAGCTAACGGCTTTTCTTTATTTTTTTTTCTCTGCAGGCATACCCAGCATTTCCAGTATTGGTAGTAAGTAAAAAAAAAAAAATCACCAAACCAAACCTAGGCTAGCTTTGCTTTGTCATTCAGCTCCTCAGAGCTATTTTTCCAGTGTCCATTTCTGATGAAATAGAGCATTTTCTATGGGAATTCAATTTTTCTGCTGGATTTTAGGCACAGATATGCTGAGAACACAGATAAAAGAGTAATTTATGTGCAACTCTCCTATAGATGTGACAGTGTCATCGCTCCCTGGTGACTTTTGATTCACGAAGGGCACCTGAACAGAGAAGCAATTATTTAGATAACCACAGCTCATTTAGCAAAAAAATATAAATAGTCCTATTTAACCATACTTAGTAACCATCAACAAACTGAGCTCTCTCTGTAGGAATGGAGGTAGATTTCTCATGTAACAGAGAAGAGCAGAGAATGAGTGCTGATGAATGCCTTGGGTGTGTTCATCGGAATTCAATGAAAACACCACAAATCCCAGGGAAGAAATTCTGTTAAAGCATTAAAATAATGCAGGTTTTGTGAAGGTCTGAAAGAGGCAGGTTTACGATCATTTATGGTTCTGGAGAAATTAAAGATAATCAATACACACATACATCATATATATATATATATATATATATATATATATATATATATCACCCTTTTCCCCCTCTTAAATTATACTGGCCCACTCATTCTTAAGTACTTAGTTTTATGTTTGGCAGGAAAGGATACGTATACCAAATATATGGAGAGGACCAAAAGTTCCTGAGAAATCTCCTAGTAGAAATCTAAGCCATTGAAGAGGAATCCTCCCTTCAGTCTGTGCGATGCTTTTCCAGTATCACTGTAGTGAGCATCCCCAGCTACTGTTACTGTGGGAGACTCAAGCTACAGCTTGAGGCATTTAAGGCAATGACAGCCTAACCCCAAGTCTGAGATGATCATTACAAAAATGCTCAATGCTGTTTCAGAGCATCATTTTGCACATTTTCATATATTGTCCCCTTAATGCCCAGTGGCTAAAACCTTGGAACAACCACTGAATAAATGATTTAGAAGTAAAGTATTGGGGAAGTCTCAATTATACACTGTAAGCAAAGAGTATGCCCCTGCTTACACACTGTAAGCAAAGAATGGTCCCTGTGGCGATTACCCATCAAAGGCTTGTATCATAATCACATTGTGCCCTGCAGTATGATTGCCATGTAAATAACAGCAGTTGAAGTATTGCTAAACTCAACATCCTGCTAAAAAGCAATACTCTAATAATTTGGATAACACAACTTGCCTCTCCTTATAAATGCATGGTCAGCTCTTTCAATTTATAAATGAACCCAGTTTATTCAAACTTGTGAATAGGCCTGGACACTGATTTGTTAAGTGCTATACATGTTAAATGCCATGAAATTTGGCTGCTGTGTAAACAGAAGTAGTGATCACATCCATTTTGTGAAGCCTAGTAGTATAGCAGCTTCTTCTTGATCTTATTAAAATGGTATTGGTGCTATAAACTTACAAATGAAATGGCGCAGCCCTAATCATATAATATTTCTCCTTTACTGCCTCTCCTGGCACTTACCTGACTCTATATGCACCCCACAAAGGGCTCCTTTCAGGCTTTGACAAAGCTTTTAAGCAATTTCAGAGCAGAAGGGGATGAGAAGGGCTACAGTGATTTGGACTGCCTGCATTTCAGAAATGGATGAATGGAAAATAAGTTCTTTGGGGCTAGGGTGTGTTTCTGTCCTGAGAGCCAGTTGTGTGTTGCATGGACCTCTGACTGTACCTGCTCGCTCCACATCTCATTCGACCACCTCCACCCCATCCCCCATCTCTGAGCATCAGCAGATGTTGACCTTTTACATACTGAATCGGGAAATTCCAATTTTGCTTTGCTTTGTTATATTTTGAAATCAGTGGTGACCTGTAAGGATGCTGTTTTGTGCCTTCAGAAAATGTATTCATCTTTATTATCAGGAATCTAAGAAAATTTAACTGCTAATACCTGTGACAAAAAACAACTGTGACTCAAAGAGATAATCCATAGTCTGCTTCAGGATGCCTCTGGCTCTTCAGCTTGGAGTGCAGTGGGTGTTCTCTGAGGTTTCTAGCAAGCAGGATGTAAGAGCTTCCAGGGGTCACCCAACCTCACACATGCCACCCTTACCTGTTGCCTAACATTTAAGATAAAGAGATTTATGATAAACCATCAGACATGACTATGTCCTCTAGGTGTCTTTAATGGTGCTCACAAGTTCCTTCTTGGGGGATTCACAAGGCATTTTCTAGGGTGCCCTGGTGGATTCTTTTCTCTCTAAAGGACAAGAATTCACATGAAGACGGCTCATTGCCAGACCTAGAGGGTATAGAAATTTTGGAAAGGGGTTGCAAGGTGCAAGACAAAGAAGAGGAAGCTGCTGGGAACTTTTAGCTAAGTCTGGGTGCTGTTTTCCAGAGCTTTTCTCTATACTCCAGAAAATGAATCAATGAATTCAGTTCCAACAGCTCTATAGGAGGATAAAATTATAACAAATGGAACACCTGGGAGACTCTAAATGATGTATATCATTAAATGTACATTATTGATGTACGTAACCATAAATTTACATACATGTGATATATTAGATGATAACTAGAGGTTTGGGCTCTAATAGAGTTCAGTTTAGATCTCAAATTGTCAATGTCTGTATTAAGGTTCAGATGAATAGACAGAGTAGTAATCCTTTCTGATCATCTGCCAAAAATATTTTTTAAACAAGTTTCCCATTAAAGTCATTTGTACCTGATGTTGCCTATCTATTAGGAAATAGGTTCCTCAAATATCCCAAGAGTACTTGATTTAAAACACAATCATTTTGATGTGTTTTGACCCATGGCTGAAAAAAAAAATACCAGTGACACTGTCAGCTTTAATGAATCCCAAAATAGATCTGTAGCCATTTAAGCTTCATGATTGCTGCTTTTATTTTATATCACTTGATAATAACTCAAGTCTAGCCTTTATGTAAGAGATACTTCAAATTCACGATTTTAGTCACATGAACATTTTTTGATGCTGATGATCCAAATCAAGAGATGAGTTATTGTGGGTGTTTTTGTTTAAAGTGAGAAGCTAATCATTACTGTCTAAGATATATTATTTTACCCTTAGTCCTGTAAAACAAAGGATTGCACTAGCCTTGTTAAATGATACAATATACAAAGCTTAATTAGGCCAGCAAGAACTGACCTAATGTGTAATAGCTTTGTGAGGGTGATTATCACTTATTACAAAGCACATGAGATAGGAGCTAGAAGTTATAGGTAGACCCTTCAGAGAATAAAAGATGACATCACAAAAGTCCATGTCAAGAAAAATATAATTCATAAATAGAAATATGCATTAGACTATCAACAAATGACAGGTTATTTTCCTAAATAAATTTCAAATGACTGACGTGATAGTATATAAAGCATACTCTCTGATGGAATTGTTTGCTTTGCCCTTCCCCCACTCCAATTATTAAATTTGAAACAATTCACTTAAGGGAAATATCTCATTTTCCTGTTTTCTCTTATAATGAGCATTGCCTTCATCACAGAGTTAAAATTCATCTCTAATTTGATTTAATTGGCAGAACTATTAAACAAGGGAAGTGCTACCTGCAGGGATCTGTCAGCCTGTTGAGAAAGCCCAGAGATGTTTTCATACTTGAAAACATTTGATGCCAGTTGGAGACCTTGTAAAAGTTGTTTTTCATACAGCATCCAAATATTTTCATGCAATACTAATTTATTGTAGAAGCCTGTATGGTGAGGAGGAAAATAACAAGGTTAATCATTTTCCCACCCAAGGGTTATTAATAATCATGTTCGTGCTATTCAGAGAACTGCAGTGTATGTTTGCCTTTACTCTCCTTTGCTTTAATACTTCTAAATCCCCCAAATAAGTTTCACTGACTTGCCCTTTAACTAATTAGATTTGTTATAATGAGGGAAAAATCATCAGGCTAGTGTAGCGACATGGCAAATTGCATGGTGTGCTACATTAATTTTGAACTGTTTGCTGATGTTCTAGAAGGAGAGCTGAGGGCTCAGGTGAAATGCCTTTGGGACCGTTACATCATGTATCCAGTATCCTCATCAAAGATCCATTTCATATATGTGTAATTAGCATTTCATTTTCATGACACCTTTGTCATTATCCTAAAATTGAATGAACATTAGGAAATAGCTGCCTTTTTAATCCCGAAAACAAAGAAATGTTCTAGTGAAAGAAGAGGGGGAAAATTTCTAGAGAAAAACAAAAGTCTGAGAGGCCTACCAGTCTTTATTGACAATTGCCCATCTTGAATAAATTGAGTTTTTCATGTATTAACCTTTACCTAGGCACATTTAGAATGTCAATCCACTTTTAAGTGTGAGCTGAAATCTCTGCCCCTGATAGCTATCTTTGTAGGGTGGGGAATTTTTTCAAAGATTGATCAACATTTATAAGTGCTCCTAGAATGAAATGTCAAACATGTTACCAGTGAATCCCTTCCTGTACTAGTCATTTCCAAGGTGTAACAGTTGAAGTTTCTTCTGCGTACCCATAGATAGCTCATCAAATAACCATTCAACCTTTCAGAAAAAGATAAGCAAAGCTATTTGTTGGATGTCTACACAGTTATGTTTTCAAAAAGACCAAAAAAAAGAAAAAAAACAGTGAATCTGAGGTTCAGGGTGGCCAAGTAACTTGGCCAGTTATACTATGGCCTAGAATGCCCACGTGACTTCATAGAGTTCCACCAAGTAGAAGAAAAATTCTGGATTGATTGACTTCTGCTCAGAATCTTTCTAATCGCTGCACTTTAGAAGAACTTTTAACCCCTTAATTGACTGGTTTCTGTGTAAGAAACTACAGAGTTTGGAGAAAACTAGAAGCAAACTTGTTGGTACTTCACAGTGTTATCAACAGAACTTACAAGTACGGTGACTGAGGAAATGGAATCAGGGACATTGACAATTCCCTTATCAAAACAGGCCCATCTTTTGCCAACAAGCAGAAGAAATATACAAATGTCAAATATATTCTAGAACATGAAGCAGTTCAAGAAGTAAGTTATGAAAATTATGAGCATGTTTACACATATTCTGTGAGAGTAAACCAATCTTTTTCTATGCTGAAATAGTTTCTTATAACAAAATAAAATTCTCTATATAATTCCAAGGATAGACCTACCACTATAATATTAAGCTTCTTTTCCACACCAGTTTAATGACCTATATTTCTCAAAGTAAGCTGGAAGCTGTGAAAGGGGCAAGATTATCTCCAAGAGAATTTCTGTACATCATTTTTTTAGGGGTATCAATAATGTGATTTCAAGATTCCTGAGGAGTAATAGCAGCAATTATATAAGCACAAAGGATCTCATGGTATTATTTCCACCTAATTTTCTCTCCAATTTCCCTGGAAAGATATTTAATGAAGGTTCAGGAGAATTCTGTCAGTAGTGGCTTATATGACAGTGAAGTTTTAACGCCAAAATATTATGTTAACATTAGTGTTGTTAGGAAATTTAAGGAACAGGGCATCCAACCTCATTTACACATAAAGCCATTAAGAACTAAAGGAATTGTTTAAGATATACAGATTGGTACCAAGTTAGAATTCCAGCTTACCATCCAATTTCAACTAGTATTCTTAATCTTCCACCATAGCATTAGAAATAGCCTTAAATTGCTACAGTATAAGGTAGTATACAATAGAGTGTCCTAGAAAAAGTAATCAGTAACCTTGGGTCTAGAGATATGGTTCAATAGATAAGAGCACTGGCTGCTCTTGCAGAGGACCCTGGTTCAATTCCAGCTTCAATTCCAGCACTCACATGGCTAACAACCATTCCCAACTCCAGTTTGAGGTGATCAAACACACTCTGGCCTCAACGGTCATTATAAGCCTGGGTGAGCTCATGTACATACAGGCCAAACACCCATGCACATAAAATTAAAAAATAAATTCAAAATTTTAAATCTGCAAATTTTATCCTTGATAAGAAATCATGGTCAGTTTATTCTGTTCTTATACAGTGTCCAAAAGGTAAATGGAAACCAACTTGCCATTCACTCTTAGTGAAAGCTATGTGACTTGATGTTCTAAAGCAGTTGTCCCTTCAAAATTTGTTTAATATAAATAAAATGCCTTTAGCATTTTTCTTTAAGCTTGCTTTTCAGCTCAGTTCACAATGGTATACTTGGTCAGGTTTAAGAAATCTTACACGGTTCTCATGATTTTACAGTGTAGAAATCTTTCCTCAGGGCACTGAAGACAAAACGGTTTCTTCCAGAGTATCATTTTTATATGGAAATTTCAGTTTTTCTGATTCGTGAAAATGTATTTCAAGCATTACAAGTAAATTGGTACATAATAATTTTTGGAGGAGTTCTTAAATAAAAAGAATCTAGAAAAACTACATATTTGAAGCATATGTTGTTAAGCAAATGTGTTTCTAAGCAGAAAGAAACTTGGGAATTAGCATTCTCATGTTATGAAAGGTTAAAATCTAATATTTATCACAGATAATTTCTATTTCTTTCTGAATAGTGTTAGTTGATATAGTATAGAGCCAGATTATTCCCTAAGCAAGTTACATATTAAGAAGCTTTCCTAAATATCAGAAATTCTTGCTTTAGGAAAAATTAAAATTATAAAACTTAGGGGTGTGTGTTCTACCTATTTCAAATCAGTAAGAACCGTTTATACTATAGTAATTTGATTTTGTTACAACAGTAACCACAAACAGAAAAAAAGCTCATGTTTATTGAATGCTCACTACAATCCTGAGCAAGTGTAGAATCATTCAGTATTTTACAAAGCAATAGCATCATCCCTACTTCACTAATAAGGAAACTTCAGATCAGAAAGTTAAGGGGCTTATTGAGTGGTAGGATTTGGGTTCTGACCCGAGCCGTTTACATGTCCCATCTCATAAATAAATTTCCACTAAATAGTTCCTTTCTAGGATTTTTCATAAATGTAATTTGAATTTTAAAAATATCAGTTGGATAATAGCAATTGATAGACCTTTCGAATATTAATATTTTGCTTATATTTAAAGGAGGCAGTTGTGGGTTGTTTGATTGTTCTCCCTACCCTGTATATAGGCAGTCTTTGATGTCTGGGTTAGGAGATTATCAAAATAACTTCAGTCCATTTTCTTAAATAGGGCCAGGATCCTTAGTAAGGATCATCCACAAAAAAAAAACCATTTCCTGAGTGGTTGATTATGTCCAAACATACAGCGATCCCTCCCCAATAGTGCTTTCTCAGCTCCAGCAAAGGTTTCACTTTGATGATGGCAAGGAACATAATCGAGGCATGCAGTAGTAATTTCCTTTACACAGGGATATCTTAACGCTCTTGGTTCTCCAAAGGGAAAAATGTATCATCCCAATAGGCTTCTTGCTTCCATGAGTTTCACTTTGATCTTGCTAAGCCATGAGGGAACCATCTGGAGTACTAGAACTCATTATCTGAAAGAAACTTTGGAGATCATTTCTCCACCATCTTTTTCTTATACATAAGAAAACTGGAGTTCAGAGAAATTAATTGTCAGACATCTCCTCCTAAGTAGTAAAGCTGAAACCAGAGTCCTCATTTTACAACTCTGGGTGTCATTTGCCTTGTAACAAAGTACCACTGTGAGACCCTGAGATCCTCCCTTGTTGATTGGTGAAGAAAATGAAATGAATAAATTTGTCCCAGTTCACCCTAAGGAGCAATACAAGTACCTCTGGTGTATTATAATATTTTCCTATTTGCAGTATTTAACTGCTTGAAACAAGTAGCCCAATGACTAAGAATTCTCAAGGGCTTCATATTATGCAAAGAGTTTCACTGCATTTGGATTTGATAAGATACATCATGTCTCAATTATACTATCAATGTCTTTCCAATGTATCTAATTTACTTCTGGGAATCAAATGCTTGTTAGTATTTGTTGAATATTTGCTACATCCTATGATCTTAAAGATAGCAAAAAGACCAGAACATAATAGGTAAATTTTTAGGGATTTTTTTTCTTACTTGGCCTTCCAATTATAAAACAAAATAATGTTTACATTTAAGATGAGCTATTAAGGTAAAAGGCTCAGGTTGGCCATAAGACATTAACCATCTATTGGAATTTGGGAGACATATATATTAATATCCATTTCTGAAGATATTGATCCTCCAAAGAAAATCACACAGCAAATAATTTTTGCCCCACTGGAGGTAAGTGTAGATTAAGATTTCTATATTATAGCTACTGATAATCTAGAGTTTTAATTGTATGAGAAAGTTAGGAGTCCTTCATAATAATAATTATTTGAAAAATGTCTAATAATATTCTCAGGCAAAAATAAGGTTTTCCCTTGCCCAGTAAACTATCATAACTGCGCAATACAGAAGAAAATTATATTCTATGTAAGGGATAAATTATATCTAAGGTGTCCATCTTGAAAATCCCATACAAGTCAAGTGTAATAATTCACAGCCAGAATGACATACATTATTTTTTTAAGTTCGTGAAAGAAAAATAATTAAATGGAATTCCAAAGGCCCATAATAGAAGATAAAGAACCAAAAAGGAGCTATTCAAAAGCACTTACTTAACAGCTTCAATATATTGGAATAGAGTACAAAGATTAGTTCATGGAGTCAATTTCTAGCATTCATCTCTATTATCAAATCACTTACATTTCTTCCATGTTTAAGATAAGCTTCCACCCTGTAGCCCATAAGCTCCCCTGCATTCCCCAGGCTGATGTGGAGCTCTTAGGATTATCCAGTCCTACCTCTCAGGTACTGAGGTTCTAAGCATGCACTACCACACCTCATAAAACTTCTCGACATTCCTGATAAACTTTATTAAGAGAACCATAAAATAGATCATTATATTTATCTCATCAAGACAAACCCACGAAACACATAGCATTGCCCTCACCACCCTCACCTGACTCATGACCTGTGTTTTCCTCTCTTCAGCTTTTGAAAAAAGATGGAGAAAATTCAGCAAGCTAAGAATATTTAAAATTGATAATAATCACAGAAATAGTCAAAAAGCATTCCAATGATTTGAAATATTTTAAATGAGGAATTTTGGCATAATTCTTTCAAAATATAAATGCAAATTTTTTCCCAAAGCTGACCATTCCAGTAATCCAGTATCTGCTCATTGTTAGAATGAGGAAGTGAAAAAGCAACATCCCATGAACAACCACATATTAAGACCATGTTATCAATCACTTATTTATTTAATAACATCCAGATACAAATGCAGAAAAATATTACATTCTTTTTCTAGTCATAAATTTTGATACATATACCAATATCAATATTAAGATTTTCTTTGCTTTTCCTTATACATGCATGAAAATAGAAGAAAATAGAGGCATAGATCTAATAAACTTGTGGAATTAGCTTTTCAAAAAATATTTTAAAACCAAGAGTAATAGCAAAAGTTAGATGTCTTGCAAGAATGTTATTTGCTATAATCTAATGACAGAGGAAACAACCTGATAATACCTATCTATGGCAACCCAGCCACTTGATATCAATTCTCAATGACCAGATATCTACTAAGGATCCCTTCAAGGCTTTGCCCTCCTTCTAAGAGATACAATTTAATTAGGGAGATGAAAAATAGACCTATGAAATTTAACTAGCACTATTGAAAGCCATGCTTATCCATATTACCAGTGAACAGCAAGGAGTGCCTGCAGTAAGGTGCTGAAGCAGCGTGGAACCAAAGCTGTTGGCTGGACCTGCTGTCCCAAAAGAAGACATGAGAGATGTGGTTCTGAACTGAGTTTAATGAACAATATGATTCGAATCATGAAATAACTGCTCCACTAGTCATGGTCTGTGCCTTTTAACAAAACTAGCCTCAGAGCATAAAATCCCAAACTTGGATGGTTTCTTGCCTTCTCTGTTTTTTTAGACAGATGGAGCTAAAACAGAACTAATATAATTCTTAAATTGGTGTTTTTAGTTACTTGGGTATAAATCCAGTAGCAGTAGAAATGTATTTTGAAGCAAAAACATCATGAAAACATACACACACCCATATACATAAACTGTAGATGTGATTGGAAGAAGCTTGGCCTATTCTTTAGCAAGAACCACCAGTAATCGCTCTTTCCTTCTCTGAGAAATTGCATGCATAAAAATAGGAACTAGATCCACTTCCTTTCAGAGATAATGGCTCACACTTAAAACATACCACAGAGAATCTCTCATGAAAGACTAATGCAACCAGTTCATATCTGTAAATATAAATTGAGCAGAATGGAATCTTCAAGTGAGAAATTATTTCTTTAGTGTTATCTTTCAGCTTCAGGCACCAGCTTTACATATCGGTTTGGATTGCAGAAGTCCCTATTTGGTTGTTTGTGTAAGAACACCCTACTTATTTTGAAAGTAAAGGCATAGCTTTGTTAAAGAAGTAGCTATATAAACAATGTCCATTCAATGTTTTGGGAATCATCAGTTGCTTGCTCTCGTTTGGTGTGGAAGTCAAGTTTTGTTTAAGTGCATCACAGCCAAGTATGATTGGTGTCTTTGTCCATATATTTTTTTTTTGTTTAAACCAAATAGCATGATAGCTGAAAATAACATTCCCTGATTTTTCCTGATGCATGCAGATCCTCCAAAGTTTAATAGGATATGGCCGAATATTTCTTCCCTTGAGGTTTCTAACCCAAAACAAGGTAGGAGCATCTAAAATTCCTACTGATATAAAATCCCATGTTTGGGGGGAAAAATCCTATATACAATTTTAACATTAAACAGAGCATTATCAGGAATACCTTGTTTTTGAAAGAATAATAATTTGAAACTTTTTTCTAATATGAAGATTGTCTATAAAATATTGGAGTCAAAGACTACATGGGAGAAATATAAGATGGCACAGAAGTTATAAGCCTGAAACAAACTTACACTGAATGTCAGTCAGTGTAAGAAAAGCCTGGAGTTTAGCTGTCATCACACACAGTGTGTGATATAAACCTTAAAAACTCGTGGGTAGCAGAGCCTCCTTCCTTCCCTTTTACTTTCCTTAAGTAAATTCACTGTTATCTGAGTTGTATGAACAGTTTGGGTAAATAGATTAAGGCAACAAGAAAACACCGAACAACCTGTTTTCTTTTACTTGTTTCTGTTTCTTTACAAAATTGAATCTCTCTCTCTCTCTCTCTCTCTCTCTCTCTCTCTCTCTCTCTCTCTCTTCCCTCTTTCTCACACATGTTTATACATGCATGCACACACATTGCAATACGTCTTTGGGGGATTTCCCATTCCTTTTATCAATTAACATTCATGTCTAGAAGCATTAAAACAACCTGTTTACTGTCTGTGCTCAGAGCAGTAATTATGCTGACTTCTCAGCTTCAAAAGGAAGGAAGGAAGGAAGGAAGGAAGGAAGGAAGGAAGGAAGGAAGGAAGGAAGGAAGGAAGGAAGGAAGGAAGGAAGGAAAGAGGACAAGAGAGAGAAGGAAAGAGGGAGAAAATCAGGCTAAGAGGGAAAGAGGAAGCTGACAGTGGTATTACACAAGAAGAGGTGCAGCATAATGTGCGATTCACATTTACGTCTAGCCTGTATGTATATTTGTATATAGTTTATATTAATGTAAAGCAGTATTCTTTTGCCTTATTCTCCAAAAATAAAATATTAGTCTTTGGTTTCTACCTTCCTTAGTTAAATACAGGATGTTCTTTTTGAACTCTAATGAATACAGATGGAGGAGGAAATGAGCAAAAGGAGGAACCAGGAAATAGCTGCTGAGCAAAACAAAATATATCAGCAATTTGTTGAGGAGTCAGATTGGAAGGGCTGTATTTTCAGTCCTCTATCAGAGTGGTGAAATCGAGACTGTCCCAGATACATATATTACTAGCAAATAGAATTATCTTAATCATCTGCTCCAAATGAATTTCTTCAAGTTTCTGCATACATATGTGGAAGGAGAAATACAGATCAATTAGTAGAATTCTGTGAGGATTTTGGGGAGGTTTAGTGGCTTTATTCCTTGGCAAGTTCAATGAGAGTATCTTTGGTGATATGACACTCAGTATTTCCCATTGAATTTCATAGCTCAGCAAATTATACAAGACAGGATCTAAGACTTAACACTTCTCCACAGTGAATTTTGAGCTGAAAAAGATTATACATTGTTTAAAATCTGAAATGAACACATTTAATTATTTTGCTATGTTTTCTGTGTCACTGGACAGAAAGCTTTCAGAAACGTCAGTAGAGAATACCAATTCCACTTTTTTAGAATGTGGATAATGAGCTCAAATGAATCTATTTAAAAACAGCACAGTTGAATAAACTGCTTGAACTTGACTTGTAGTGAAAAGTACACTAACAGAGGCCAGATCTGTGGAGCCATAATTCATCTTGTCAACATAGGAAAAGAACCCCAGACTCCATTCTGTTTTTGCTGTTATCACAAGCAACCCCTCATGAATAAATGAAAAATAAATAGCACCCAAATGTAGATAATCCTTTCATGAACACAGTGATATCACAAAGGTAATAGACACTGGGAAATCCCACAGCTTTTTTTAAAGAGAACAGTATTCAAAATGACTCTGAGACCAAATGGTGCTAAGTTGTTAACCACGAGACTATATTCTGTGATGTATAATCAACTCAATAAAATTGTGGTCCAGCTGGTTCATATGTAGCAACAAGTTAGTGGTGGTCCAACATATCACTAATGTCCTCCAATACAAATGTTACTTTAAAAGGGGAACAATCAGGGATCCTAATGTCCATATTGTGATGAGGGAAAACATAGATCACTGATTCTTGATTTGAATGCTATTTCTTCTTGCCTCTAAAAATAAAGCTTCTAAACATCATCTAATGACAGTGTTGAACCATTTTCAACCAAACAGAAGCCTTCCTTTGTAGTTGCATTGAACTCCCAAGATGAACAGATGCAAATAGTCTCTTCCTTTAGGGTTCCATCTCAAGTGGGTTGGTAATAAGGTATTAATTACAGTTTGAACGTTTCACTATTGTTTCTAATTTGCTGTTCATTCTTTTAAACCTGTGCAGTTGCTCCCAAATTAGCTTTGTCAACAGTTTCTTCTGTTCAAGTTGCAAACCACAAGCGAGGTAGGAATTCTTGGATTCATACAGTGATTCCATGGTGTTATGTGTTGTGAAGCATTGCACTGTATGAATCTGGAATATCTGTGAAGTGTACCCATCAGCTTATTGGTGAGGCATGTTGATTGAAACCAACCAATGCATCAGCTAGTACTGAGAATGTCATCTGTAAGAAAAATATTGCTTCACTCAGAAATTCCACTGCAATGTTTTTTTTTTTTCTGAAAGATTAGTGTGTACAAAAGAAGTATGGCAGTCCAGAGTCCTGGATAGACCAGGAATGTGAAGCAAGATCACTGACACTCATTTGCACTGAAAATGAGAAAATTCGCTGGCAGTAAGTCTCAAGGATGCTTTTCATGGACCCAGCAGGAAAAGCTCCATGTGCGATACCCATCACACTAGTGATGAAGCACACACCTTAGCATTTATGGTTTCAAACATAGTTTTGAATTATTTTGAAAATACCCAAAGAAATTTTCTGTAGGAGATTGTTTATTGTGATCTGAAAAGTAATCATAGTGTCACTTTCTTTTCCTTTTTTGTAGTGTCACTTTCTTTAAGTAAAACAAGCACTATTTCATGTGTGACTCATGAATGTCCCACTCTAGCTAGTATCTGTCACTCACAGAATGAAGGTTTTTTTCAGGAAACATAAAACCCTGTTTGAATTTCTTCATCAGTTTCCTTTAAATGTCCTCTGTGACAGGCGTGCTTGTTTTTCACCCTTTGCTGTTGGACATACGTCTTCTTCATTTCTTTCATTACATGTTTTCCCCCTTTCCACGAAATGCCTCTTAGCAAGATCCGAGCTTAGTTTCATCCATCTGGTGAAAATGATCACAATGACTTTCCTCCTAATGAATTCAGTTATTTTCCAGATTTTACTGAGGTTGAATTTATTTTTGTGATGTAAGGAGAAAGTTGTTGGCCAGGAGATGGAGAAACGTTAGTATCTAAACCGTGTCTTCATGCCTCACAGTGTATCTTGAATTAAAGAATATTGAAGATGCCCTTTAGAGAAAAATTCATTGGGTTGGAAATTTGGAAAAAGCTGTTAGGGACAAAGCAGCTACAGGTTCAGAGGGTAAGAACCTGATCTGCACTTGTAATGAGTCACTAAAGCAAGAAACCATTCCCCCTCCATGATATGAAATGTAGCCAAAGAGGAGAAGAAAGGAGCCTGAAAGGACTTTGAAGTCTTTCAATTTATGCTGGATTCTCAGTAGCTACATAAGGATGCAAAATAGGGTGAAATGTAGAAAGAAATGGGAGCATTTCCAGTGTCCTAAATGCCACTTCTGGGGGAGGCCCCAGAGGAAGTATCATGGTGCTTATTCAATAAAGGGAAAATATTTTCTGCACTTTTTGTTCCTTTATCTTCTATCTAAAGCATCTTTACCAAATCCTTTCCTTTTGAAACTGAAATGAATTTCCATCATCTGTGGATTTGAATAAGCTTTCCTCATTTGGGAAAATGATCTATGTTACTGCAGTGTTTTTTTTCTGTTATGTTAACATTGGTAATGTAATAATGTAATTACAAGCAACAGGAGGCCAGTAAGAAGACATGGAAGGAAATTCAATCCCCTCTTCTTCCTGACATTCTTTTTCTTCAATTGTCTTTGTCTCCAATCTTTGGTTTACTGTGGCTTCCCCAGCCAGTGTCACCCAGAAGGAACCCTGTAAACCTGAGAGAGGCCTGGGTCTTGGTTGCTGGGGAAAGCCAGTTATGAGTCTCTCTTTCTGAGGCATCTCTATCCTTTACTAATCTTCTCTGGTCATTAATAAGTACCTCATTATCATATGTTCCCTATATAATGGAACATGCACTATACATATATTACAGAGACATAGATATAAATGTAAATATTTTCCCAGTAGACTACTAGTTCATGACAGTGTGTTGGAGACTGGAGTTTGCCTCCACGTGGGTATTTAGCAATGTCTAGAAGCATGTGTGGTTGTCACACATTAGGGATTCGTACTGTTTCTAAGCTGATGAAGCTTCAGAATTTCCTCCAGTGCATAGTACAGCTGAAACTAATAATATATTTGGCCCTAAATGTCAACCACGCTCATGCAAGACCGGAGGATTTCTTTTACTTCACCTCATGGTAGAGAGTGCTTGTGTAGGAGAGTCTTAATGAATGTGTGTCACATTGTGTACATATGTTTTAGAGACCACTTTAACATGAGATCTGTTTATAACAGTAATAACACTTCTCTCTCACACTCGATCACTTTCTCTCTCTGCATGTGTGTGCGTGTGCACATGTGTGTGTATGTAGGTTATTTGAGATTTAAAAGTATTTAAAAGCCCAACAACTTACAGAGACCTGCTTTTTTATCTGCCTAAACTGATCTGTGCAAAGAAGTATATTCAATGTTCCACTAATATAATTACTAACTCAGTTATGTCTTACTGTGTGACTATTGTTTTCCTAAACTGTTTAATGTGTGGGATATAACCAGACTCTCTTGAGACTCGAATGGAAGAAGAATAAATTTAAATGCAATATTCCTCTGTGTCTTCCTCTGTCTCCCAAAAGAGGGTGCCTCAGGATCATCATTCATTCATTTTTGAGAGATTAGCATATGTCAGGCATTGCTTTAAGTTCTAAGGTTATAGATATGAACAAAGCAGACATTGTCTATGCTCACATGTTTACACTGAAAATACAGGAAGAACTTTTTAAAATGCAATTTTTGCCGGGTGTGATGGCACACACCTTTAATCTTAGCACTCAGGAGGCAGAGGCAGGCAGATCTCTGTGAGTTCAAGGCCATCCTGATCTACATAGCGAGCTCTAGGCCAGCTAGGACTAAAGGGAGACCCTGTCACAAAAATTTAAAAAAATTAATACAATAAAATGCAATTTTCAAATGTTTTCATGTTATGAATAGGATTAGGAAACTGGAAGATTAGGATGTTTAGGTTGAGGGGCTATTATTTCAGATAAAGTAGAGAATTTTCTTTTGCCGAGGACCTAAAAACAACAAGAGGGTAACAAGAACTGAGGAATGTTTGAGGAGATGTCTGGAGAGGCACATGGCCAAAAGCTGACAGGGAGTGCAGTCACTGAGATGTGCTTTTCGTATGTTAAGGCCAACATGGAAGGGTTCTACAAATGGGGAAGAGAGTAGTAGCAAGGGCTCCTAAGGAAGCCCAAGGTCAATGCACATGAAAATCAATGAACTTTTTTTTTCATGAATGAGATGGGAAACCCATTAGGACTGTGAGTACTGAGGTGTAGAGGCCTGATTTGAGTTTCAATGGGTCATTCTGACTGCCAGTAAGAGCACCTGAGAGATGAGGCAATAATGCAGGTGAGGGATGATGACAGCGCTTTTAACTAAGGATGAGTTGGTGGAGATGGTGAGAAATGGCCAGCCTTGGCACAAGTTCAAGAAGCACGGTCAGGTGGATGGGCTAATGGACTGGTTATAGGGAGGAAGAAAAGAGGTCCAAGGACAACCATGGGCTTTTGGTATAAGCAACTGAAGGATGAAGTTGTTATGATTTTTAGGTGGCATCACCTGCTGAATAGCACAAGTAGGAAGGGAAACCAAGAGCTCAGTTTCAAACATCTTAAAGCTGAGACGTTGATTAAGCCAGCTGGGAAAAAATGTGAGCGTGAACTCAGTCTCACTAACTTGGGAGTTGCTCTAGGCTGGAAATTACTATTTGGGTCCCCAAAGTCATGAAACCCCCTTTAAAAAAATCTAGGGTGAGCCTAAAGAACATAAAGGTCTCTAAACTAAACCCTGAAACATTTAAGGTGTGTTGACATAAACAAACACACACACACACACACACACACACACACACACACACACACACAACAGCAGCAAAACAGTGAATAGAGAAGGAAGTAAACAAAAAGTGGCTGTCCGTTAAGGAAGGACCACCAGATGAGCCAGAGACTCCGCAGAGGTCACTGGCATAAACTTCAAGTTTTGCACCCCACCCCAGAGATTATCAATAGAAATAGGAAGTGGAGTCCATAAAAAGTGAGATTAAATCCCTCCGAGGCAAAAAACCAGAGTGGCCCAGGCCATCCTGGAAATCCCGCCCTTATCACGCACCCCAGAAGAAGCCATGCAGTAGGTGCCAGCCCTGCATTGGGTCCTAAGCCAGAGAAATGGAAGCACAGCTTCCACGTGGGCACCCCAGGAGCCTAGGAATTCCCTCCACCTGAGCCAGAACAAGATTCCTGGGTTTAGTTGCTGATGAGAATTTTACTAATAGTTAGCAAAAGGCAGTTTGTGTCTGGTCCTTTGAGACAGGGTCTCCCTGTAGCAGCTGGCTGGGAGCTTACCAAGTAGACCAGATGGGCTGACCTTGAGCTCACAGAGAACTGCCTGCCTCTGCCTCCAGAGGGATGGGATTAAAGGCCTGTGCTACCATGCCTGGCCCAATAGGCAGTGAAAATGCCCAACCCCCAACCAAACAGAGTAGGGCTGCAGGAAAAGGACTTAGCACAAAACCAGAAAGATAGAACAAAGGCCAGTCCCAGAATTCATTCCCAGCACCGTTAAATCAAGGCTACATCTGGCCAGAAATTAACTGTTTTAAACCTGTTGCCAGGCCCACAGAGGTCTCAAAGAAACACAAATCAGACCGAACATTCAAAGCAAAATACTTCCAAAGCAACCAAAAGTTAACTTACACAACCATCTTGAAAACAAACACATCCAAAAGTCATCTTAACAATAAAATCTTTAAGCAACCAACTCAGGTACTATTTTCCAAGAACAATTACCATTTAAAAGTTGTAAAGGATTTAATAGACTCAGAGAAAATAAATTTACAGACACCTAGGGTACCCAATTTGAGGCTTCTGAATGTATTATTTTTCTTGTTTTAATGTTTACATGTAAAATTTGCATGTGTGCATTTAGTCTGGCATGGCAAAACAAAATGAATGATTCTGTGCACAAAAAGGATGGAAAAAAACTTGAAGTGGCCACTTTGCTCGACAGAACCAACACAAGATAGCTACAGTGACTAATTACAAACACACAAGAAAACTTAGACACATGAGGAGCAGAGCTATATGAATATTTTTTTATAAAAAAAATGAGATGAAGTAACACAGTCCCAGAAAAACAAATGACGAATGGTATCCCTCATCTATGGATGCTAGTGCCAATTACCCAATTGTAAGTATTTCTTGTATAGGGCCCCCTGAGCCTTTGTCCAAAGCAGTTGGGCATAACGCATTTTGGAAACAACAACAACAACAGAAAAGACTGCATCAAAGAACTGACTGAAACAGTGAACTTCTGCTCAAAACAGTCAACTTCCCCATGGAAAATATTGAGAATGACTAAGAGATGGAAAGCATGTCTGGCAGAATGCATGAGCTCTGGCGGGGTGGGGGAATGAGCGGGAACACGGGTCTAGATTTGTTAAAAATAAATAAATAAGGGGCTGGAGAGACAGCCTAGTGGTTAAGAGCACCGACGCTCTTGCAGAAGACCCGGGTTCGATCCCCAGCACCCACATGGCGGCTAAGAACCGTCTGTAACTCCAATTCCAGGAGAACTCCCAGTTCCAGGGGAATCCGAGACCCTCTTCTGACCTCCGCGGCATTGCACGACACGGGTGCACAGACCTGCATGCAGACAGTACATTCATACACATACAGAAATAAATAAATTTAAAAAAAAATTTAAAAAAATAAATAAATAAATAAATAAATAAATAAATAAATAAATAAATTTATGTGGAAAAAAAATGAGATTAAAAGAGTGGACCATGAATTCTAAACTTCATACACACACACACACACACACACACACACACACACACACACAAAGACTTGAGGATGTGGTAGGCCAGTGAATTGTAGAATTAAAGCATCATTAAGCTATTGCTATCATACTTTGAGAATCTTAATATGAAAATTATGACACTACAACTCAAACTGTATCACTAATGAGCATTAGTGGGTTCTGTGGTTGAGTAGAAAGAGTAGGTACTGAAACTAATAGAGCACTAGAGAATAATACAGTAGTTTATAATTATGTTTAAAGTGGATCTTATATTTATATAATACTCTAATATTTCTCAAATCACTTTCAGATTCTCTTTTTTTTTAATTTTCAAATATATCATTGCCATAGAACATAGGTTAGCAAAGTTCAGAAAAGTCCTACAAGTCTTAAAAATCTATTATCACCTACCTCCTATGAAAGATTTTTTAAAGCTTTTCTCTTCTTTTTAATGTTTTATTTATTATTTTATGTGTATGAGTGCATTACCTGCATATGTATAAGTGCATCCTTGTTATGCAGACTCCACAGAGGTCAGAAGAGGGTGTTGAATGCCCTGGAACTGGCATTACAGATAGTTGTCAGCTGTTATGTGGGTGCTGAGAATCAAACCCAGGTCCTCTGCAAGAGGAGTTGGTGCACTTAACCGCTGAGCCATCTCTTCAGTCCTCTATGAAAGATTTTTAATATCCACTTGTCCTTAGAAAGAAGTTTAGCAGAGTATCATTTCTTATAGAATCATTTTCAATGCTTTATCAAATTGATAAATCAACATTCAAACAAGACCCATATTGAATGTCAACGCAGAAATGATCGTACGGTGGAGTGGGATAACTGCTTCTTATTTCCCAGGGAAGTTCACTGCGGAAATCTGTAGCTTAATTACTGTTGGTGGTTTACTATTCACTCAGCACGATTCACCTACTGGATTGATCTTCCGTACTTCGACTCTCATGTTGAAATTACAAGGCGTCTTTCTCTCCATCCTTTCTCCCCCAACCCCTTAGCAGTTTCCTGTCCTCACCCACACCCCTATTCCCTGTACATCTATTAGCTGATCTCAAAAGAAGTCACTTGCCTCCAAGATTCTTGCTCCTTTTTTGCTTCTCTTTTAAGCAAGTAGGTTCAACAAGTAGTTGACATTATCATGTCTGTCTTCTACTTCTCACAGTCTGCTCTGTCCTCCACTTCTAGTCAATATCAGGACCTTGACCTTAATCTCAGTGGTCACGGGAGTAACCAGATGTCTGAGTGAATGAATCCACACTGTTTTGATATATGGAGACATGCTAATGAAGTAGTCACCCCTCCTTATTCTATCTTACTTGGTAACAGTCATTTTCACTCTAATTAAGATATGATATTTCCAAGAATTATATGTAAGGTAAAAAGAGTAAAGAAGCTGTATATATAATATATAATATAATATCAATGAATGAATGAATGAACCAGTTTAAACATATGTATGTTTCGCTTCCTCATTTGATAAAATAAAAGCCAAAAGAATATGTATAGACAAATATAGTTTGCAGAAGCATAGTGCACTTTCCTTATAAATGTCAGCTGGGTCTATCCCAATATTTTCAGGCAATAAAAATGAATTCCAACTTAATTTTCCCTCTGAATAGTTTGTGATTTGATTTAATAATTATTTCTACCAATAGAGGCATTGTCTTTACCATTTCTCTTTAAAGGTTGAATTCTATTAACAATTTCTTGCTCTACTGGAGATGCAAGAGAGGAAATCGAGTCACTCTCCACCCTCCTAGCACCTTCAAATTCTCTCTCTCTCTCTCTCTCTCTCTCTCTCTCTCTCTCTCTCTCTCTCTCTCCTAAAGCCTTAGAGGTATCTCTAAATTTTAGAGAGTGAAGAAATATAGGGTTATAGTAGGTCCCTGACCCTGCTTTTGTACCATACTTTTTGTATGAAATTTGAAAGAGAAGGAAATCTTAAAGAAATTTTGTTTTGGGGGAGAGAGTGTTTGTTTTATTTTGTTAGGTTTTTGAGATAGGGTTTCCCTTTAGTTCAAACTGGCCTGGAACGTGCTATGTAGACAAGGCTGGCCTGAATATTGCAGAGATCTGCCTGCCTCTGCCTCTCCATAGCTAGGACTGAAAGCGTGCCCTCTCTTGAGTGTTATTTTTTCCCCTATAGGAATAATCCTCCCATTTTGGTGTTTCCTCTAACCCGCAAACATGCAAATTTGTCCTGAAGAAAAAAAATTATAAACTTGCTTTCTTCTCTTAGCACTGGGGAAAAACAAAATGAAAATTTCTGTGACCTGAGTCTTTATGAATTTGCCATGCTATCTATGGTAGTCCACTTAAGTCTTGAGCCAAAAAACGAAAGACAAAGGATTCATGGGCGACAGCAGATTCGCGCCTCTACTGCTCTTATGTTTCTCTCCTTTATTTAGGACTGAAAAGTTGAGAAGGAAAATGGGGAAATGATGCCAAGTCAGTAATGTTTTCCATGTGCAAAAATTATACTTTTGCATCAATGGAAGCTGAGCCGTCCCAAATTATAAAAGGTGCACACCTGCAAATGCTTCTGTTCATCTTGGCTGCCAAGAATTAACACTCTTCCGTCGTGTTCGTCCAACCTTTCTATCCCGCTTGAAACAGCCACTACTTCCACGCTCATGCGCTGTTGTCACCATGCCATGTTGATTTCCATACATGTAATGTCATCCCACCATCTTTTCTCCATCTTTCATTTCACCCAAGCATGTAGTGTGCTATTATTCTGCTGCTGTATACACTCCGTATACATTTCTGTTCTTCCTTGCAAGACTGTGAATGCTTCGGCCACTCCAATCGGTGCAGTTATATCGATCTGCTAAATACAGTCATTTGCGTGAGCTGTAAACACAACACTAGAGGGCAGCACTGTGAGTTATGCAGGCTGGGCTACTTCAGAAATGCTTCTGCACAGCTGGACGATGAGAATGTGTGCATAGGTCAGTTCCATTATAATTTCAGCTTTCATTCTGTGCCTTTGGAGCTATGGGGAGCTGGTTAGGGTGGAGAAGCTCGCAATCTGTGCCACACTGGAGCTACAGTGAATGCACTCAATGGAGCGAATATCCTTGTAGTGGACTTAAAATTCACTTGTACTGGTTGAAGTTATACCTTGGGGGGTGAGGGGGGTGGAGGGCGGGAGGGGCGCACTTTGAATCCTTATATTGTTGTTGCATTAAAGATGATGATCTAAGGATATATTTTTAAGAAGTGAAGAATTTTTGAATTTCCTCTATATATATTCCTTTCATTTTGACTTTCATTCTCCTTCTTTGTTTTTGTTTTTGTTTTTTCATGAAATCTTAAAACCTGAAAATTTTTTGACCTCAATTTATCATGGCAAGTTATACATTCAACACTTAAAATAAAAATTAGTTATATTAGATATGAAATTAGAGCGTATAGACTGGCATATAATTGATCTGCAACTATTGGTAGATGAAAAATGTTGCCATATGGAAGAGAAGGTACTAGCAAGTTCTAATGCAGAAATTTGCCTGACTTTCCTATCCACAGTAACGAAATTCCATTTATTCTATTTTACTATTGTTCCCCAAGGTAGAGTAATATCTCAAAACTATTCCAAGTTATAAATTCCCATTGTTTTCAAGGTCCATGAGAGCTGGAAAATAGGGTCCTTGGGGCTCCATGAGTACTACCCTTCCCCTGATGAATACTGGTTTCATCATATGGAGAGGATCACCCCATTGTGAAAGCTTCTCCAACCTTTTGTATAAAGGTTCCTGTCTCTAAGAAAGGAAGTCTAAAGCCAAGCATGGCAAGGCATACTTGTAACCCCAGCATCTGGGAGGTGTACATAGAGGATCATGATTTCAAGGCAGGCCTTGGTTATATAGTTAGTAGAGACCAACCTGGGCTACACGAGACCCTGTCTCAGGTAAAAAAAAAAGGGGGGGGGGCAACTGATAGAAAAATTGCAGTAAATGGAATTTCATTATATAACTTATTCCAAGAAGAACACATTTGAATTCTGATAGCTGTTATAACACCAGTAGCTATGAAGGCTACCATTTCTGAAGGAAGAATTTTCCACAGTTAAGTAGAATATATCTTTGGAAAACTAGACTATACAAGACGGAAAATGAGAGATGATCTTTCTATTAAAAAAGAAAATTTCAAGCCAATTGTGTATCTGGGATCCCCATTTCCAACTGAGATGTCAGTCATAAAGAATCTCAGAAAGTATCACAAAATAGCTATACTAATATTTTAAATTTAATTGGACCAAAAATGCACAGAACTGCTTATGTCTATGGTATTTTCTATTTTTCAAAGAGCTTCCTTATGCATTATTATTTGTGAATTAGTGGAGAAAGTGTGGGAGTAAGATTCTGGAGAGCTGGGTTCAAGTCCCAATTTGCTGTTTTATAACTGTGCGGTTTAGGTTCAAACCTCTTAGTTTACTCATAATCAAACAAGATGCACAGAAAACACTTGACAAACTATGAACTGACCTGAAAAATTGTAAACTTAATATTTATTAGCAAAACAGTAGGGTAAGTATACACTAATGAGTTCCCATCTTTTATTCTGGAGAAAAATATGTCAAATTGACCCAACTTGTGCACTCTTAGTACTAAAAGGACATTCTGACATTAAAGATTGAACACTCTCTCTTAACCACTCTGGCACAATTAGCAAAGATAAGCATGTGAGATTTTTACCTGTAATACACTTTTTTGGCTAACAGCAGCAATTCCACTATAAACTTATAAACAAAAGTTCAATTACCTTCCTAACACTTGGATTATAAAGAATTGAGGATATTAATAAAAGCAAAGACATATAGCTGTCTGAATTTGAATGCAGAGTATATTCTGTTAAATTACACTTGTGAAAAATACATAAATATCATGCTATAAATATAGAAAGAACAGAAGCAGTAAAATAATAAACACCAAAATAAAACCTAATCATTTTTTACAAAATTCATGAAATTAAAACATTTCAAATGTTTAACACTTTAAATAAAGCAAGGAGCAAAGGCCTTACAGGGAAAGATTCAAGATTGAATCTTTAATTTCAGAGGCCCCACTACATGCAACTGAGTACTAGTTTTAATGCTATTTAGTCTAGAACAAACTAATGAAACTGAATGGATGTTTGCCTAACTCATTTTCACAGAGCTTGATACAATGCCAATTTTTAAAGCCATGAGGACACAGCTTATATCTCTGGCCCATATAAAATCTGTGTTGAGTGAGATGTTTCAAAGTACTTGAGATATTTTATATTATAGCAAATATAAAATGCAGCTGGTTAGTTCATGATGCTACAGTGATTGCTGCTTTGTAATTACTGGTGAATTTACCCATTTTTCATACAAATTGCAAACACAGTCACATCTCCAAAGATGCACGCCATTTCCCTGTGATGATGCAACGATTACATAAAGATGGCATCTTTGCATGCTCTCATTTCCTACAAACTTGAGCATTATTAAGCAGGAAGCCAGAGAGCACATGGTTTATGACCTTGGGTAATCACTGGTAATAATTTCCACTAACAAGCTTTGCATCAGAATGAAACACAGGGCTCAGCAGTTGCTGCTAAACATATCTCAAAGTTATGATGCATTATTTTTAATTCTCCTTGAAACCCATGATCAGGTAATCAGAGGTACCTTACATAGAACAAAGCAAACCCAAGACAGTTTTAATACCCACAAATCAACTGTAGTACAACTTTTTAATCAAGCCACCCAAAGAATTTCATGTTTTTTGCAATCTAACATCCCTGTATATTCTTCATAGTTTTGTGGAATAAAATATGATCCTCCAATATCAGTCTCCCTACTCCATCAACCATTGAATAAAGCTCCTTAAGTGATAGATCTGAAAACCTAAATTATTTGCATGTACAGCAAAGGGTAAACCCATACCTCTCTTTGTCACTTATTTTCATGACTATATTGCCACATGCCCTATAACAAACACTATGATGTACTATGTTTCAGGGTCTAGGCTGTTTATTTTTAAAATTTGGTTTAAAAACTATATCTTTTATTGTTATGGATGAATTAACTAGAACAGCATGGAATTCCTGCTTCCCAGATGTAACACTACCAGCTGGCTTATAGCATATTGATAATTCATGGTCAACTTACATACTTTACATAGTGAGAAATATAATCCAGTTTGACACAGATACAAACTTAGAGAATACATACATACATATGTTAGACAAACATCAAAAACTATCAAAAAATCTATACTTTAAAATAATTTTAAAGCTACTATACACACATAGAGACATATTCGAATACATATAATTTTTGTTATTGTTTTGAGATAGGGTCTCCCTGTAGCCCCAGTGGGTGTCCATCTCACAGATACTTGGCTGCCTCTAGTTCCAGAGTACTGGGATTAAAAGTATATGCCACCACACCTGGCAAAGATGTCATTTTAAAAGCATGGATACTAAGTATACTAAGTGAAAACCAATACACTGAAAGAAGAAATAATATAATATATATATAATATTATAATATATATATAATATTAGTATATATATATATATTCATTAGTTTTATGGTTAACTGTTGTCATTTCACCGAATAAATTGAGCACAAAATGGACCTAATACAAATAAGTTAATTATAAGATATTCCACATTCTCTGAAGAAATTTTAACTAATCTCAATATCAAAGGGTAAAATTTCCAGGTCCCTCTGTAATGGTAAACTCTGAATTCCCTTTACTAGCCTATAAGACTAAACTTTGTTACATTGACCTAAATGTCTCAGGACTTTGCCAGTTGCTTGACTATATGACTTTATTTGGCTTTTTAGCAAGAAAACCCTTGATAGTCCTATTTTAAACTAAAGAAAACTGAGAAACAGAAGAGCATAATAAATTGTCCAAGACAACATGCCATGGTAACAAAGAAAAGAGGTAGAGCTCAGAAATTGCCCAGCCACCAACCACCAGAGCTGCCCTTCTAGCTGAAGAAACCTCATAGAATTCCTAGTTCTGGCTTAAGTGTTACACCAGTAGAGATTCCCATGTTGAAAAGTCCTACATAAGAATGTATAAGGACTCAAGAAAACACCCCATTTGCTTTTTATTATGTACAGTTATTGTGCCCTGCCCAAAATACATGTAATGAAAAATATACATCCCAAATTACATCTATTGTGAGATTTATTTGGAAATATGAAATTATTTTTCTTTTATGATTCCTTAATCTAAGGTACATAAGTGGTATAGGATCCTACCTAGCAAGTATAAAGTCTAAGGGCTCATCTCAGGACAGAATATACATAAATCAGTTAAGTTTTCAAATCAAATTGTAGAATAAAACCACCTTTGAATGAGTAAAGTGCATCCACGTTGCACTTTAAGAAGCGCAGCTGTTCTCAGATATTGAGTGTAGCAACCCCATTTGAATAATTTAAAACAGATCTTACACTGATGGAATATTGATTTATCCTTGATATACAAACTTCTCATAGCATTCATTAAACCATCTAAAAATGCCCTAACAAATGGAATCTCTGTTACGACCTCTTACCGGTGAAAGCATGATGTCTTATTTCCTTGGAATTTCTCAGCTGATTTCCTCCCATATCATAAAAACGACAGCACGGAAGGCTGAGAAAGTAAATAGATGGCCCTAAAATAGCCATATTTGCTAAAGCATTTCATTAATGGACACTTTCCTTTAAGTAAATGATGTATCTAAGAGACGCTCCTGTGTTGATGACCTATAAGCTATGCGACGTATCTCCATCCTGTGTGTTGTCTTGTTTCTGCAGAGTGTTATTGTAACCCTTTGGGCTCAATCCATGATCGTTGTAATGGCTCAGGATTTTGTGAGTGTAAGAGTGGAACGACAGGGCCTAAATGTGATGAGTGTCTGCCGGGAAATTCCTGGCACTACGGCTGTCAACGTAAGTAACTCTGGGAGCTGTCCTCTGCCTGCTGCAGCATGGCTGATTCTGTTTGTCTTGGCCGCTGTGTGCAGCTTCTCAGAGCAGAAAAAGACCCAACCAGCTGACAAGCTCCGAAGGCTACTTAGTGCCCCAGCCTGAGTGCAGGAGAATGATCTATCAGCTGTCCGGCTGGCTTTTCTGAAGCTCATCTTCATCTCCTCTGATGGCTGATGCAACTTACATTGAAATATTGTATGGAGATGCATGTACCTGACCAGACCATAAATTAAGTGGCACAATAGGGAACCCAGCTTAGAAATCCTCTCCACAAAATGAAGTGTGATGTGTATGTGCTTAATATATTTTTGGAACTGAAAGATACCCTAGAGCGGCAGAGTTCATAAATTCAATGATATCTACATAACTTATAACCACCCTCCCTATCATGCCCATCACTGAATCTTAACCCAAATCCTGAAGGTAATAAATCTAAGCCATATTGAAATGTGAAGGTAAAAGAAATGACCAAAATCAATATTGATTTCAAGACTTTGGGGTTAGGTGCCACTCACTGAGTCTTAGACAAGATGCTGTTTCATTCAGCCTCACTCCTCCAGAGATTAAGACTTCTTAAAAGCTTGTCAAAGCAAGTGGCATATCAGTGTGTACACGGACCAGAAACTAAAAGTCTGGGCAATAACTTCCTCCCGTCATCCATAACATTTTCTGCTTTTTAATTCTGCATTAACTTGCCTTTCCATGAATTCATAAGCCTGCTAATATTAAATAATCACAAGCCACATCCTCTGAAGTAAGAAAAGTCTGAAGTCTGACAGTAGTATAAGCCACAGAGGTCATTTTATCTGTGTTCCTACTGCATTAAAATGAAAAGAAATAGAAGAAACTATTTTAAAAGATTATTTTATTTAACCTTAAATAGGATGAACATTCTCTTTTGAACACATAATATCAAAACTATTAAGGATATATATTCCATTTTTCATAGTCTTTGGAAGCTTATGTGTATTTTATTCTTATAGAATATCTCAATTAGGACTAGCTGTATTGCAAGACCCTAACAACTTTGTGTCTACTGCGTCAGACAGCATAGCTAGAGTTCTTTGCACTTACTTTACATTTGCAAGAAATATTAGCATATAGGGACTTTCTAGAGCCAATTTCTATAAGAAATTATGTTATTTCTATAATATGATCATTTTTGTTCCATATAATGAATTATATATAATAAATTCTATCACAATAACCAACAACAGGTAATTTTACTAGAAAATTGTACAGAAAATGATATAACATTCTGTCTTCCCTTGTGGACTTTGGAGGTATCTAGCAGCTACACTTATATGTACTATAAGGTGAAATGCTATGATAAGACAGGTGTAGCAAAAAGTAAGGACATTTAGAATTGAGAGGGTCAATGTTAAGATTGGAATCAAAAGCTGGGGGCTGAGAACATTATTAAAAGATACTCAGTCAGCCAGAATTCAAGCAAGATAGGTGCACAGTGGCTCCAGATAAGGCCAGGGTTTGAAAGTCCTGCATGCTGCAATTTTCTAGAAGACATTTGTCCTTAACGGTGGATACCAAAACCCAGATGAGGAAGCAGGACTCAGATGGAAGTCATCAGTCCTCAAATAGTTGAACACCGAGGCAAGCTCAGAGCTGGCTATTAGTCAGAAGAGGGGCAGGAAAGACAAGATAGAAACAAGTGCAGAGACTCAATGTGTAAAGAATAAGGAGACTGTAATTAAAATGCACTCATCAAGAGGAAGCCTCATGTCAAATCATTTTGCTTCTGTTCTTTGGAAAGAGGGACTCACTATGTAGGCCAGATTGGTCTTGAACTCATGAAGCTCCTGCTCCAACTTCCTAAATGCAGATATTAGAGGGCTGTGCCTGGTGCCTCATGTCAAGTTTGACAAGCCAATAAAATGACTGGGTTCCTAGAATGTAATCCAGATCAGACTGGAGAAGAAATAAATCAATCTTATCATAAGGCAATGTAACCCTAAACTTTTTTTGGAATATCATAATAATTTTGTCACCAAATTTTTCTTTCTGGAAACAGAGAGCTGAGTTTGTACCTGTGATATATGAATTGAAAAACTTTCTATGCCATCAGCTCCAGTGCTTTTATGTGGAACACTGGCTGTGGGAGTAAGTGTATTTACTCTTTTGAATAAGTATTGCCTATCTACTACAACGCAGGTATCAGGTTAATTATAGGGGATCAAGGATGAAAATAGAGAGCTGATGTGGACATGGGGACATGTGTGGTTTACCATCTTGAACAACAATTATTACATAAGGAAATTAGAACAAATGAGGAGGTGTGCACATGGCAGTTTATTAGTGAAGGCCAATAGAGAAGTCTCCTCCAAAAGTAACCCATGAGTTAACTGAAGAATTCATAGGAACTTTCCTGTGTAGTGGGAAAAAGTGCATAAGCGAATGGGTTGTGTCTCAGAAATATCAAATAATTTTCATATGACTTGGAGAAAAGCTGTGTGTGCATGTATGCATCTGTCTGTCTGTCTGTCTGTCTATGACTCTGTATAAGCCTGTGCATGTGTGTATGCCTCTGAGTGTGTGCACATCTGTGTATATACACAGAGCAAGAAAGTGTTCTTAAAATGAAAAATAGAGACTATATTATGTAATTTCTTGAATCTAAGCTAAAAAGTTTTGTGTCACTTGGGAAAAAATTGCTAAGCACCATATAAAGGCAATAGTGGACCCAACATACTCTTTTAAACAAATGAATTTATAAGGATGAGATTTCTTTTTGGAAAGATTATTCTGGCTCTTTATTAAAGCAAGGACTGTAATAGATCAAGACTAGATTCAATAAATACATTTAAAATATTTCTATGTTGTATTTAAGCATACGAATTGTTTGTTTAGTTTTGCTTGTTCTCTCTTTCTCTCTCTCTCTCTCTCTCTCTCTCTCTCTCTCTCTCTCTCTCTCTCTTAAATCTTTTTTACTTTCCCTCACATCCAGTTACTTAAGAGTGATATTCCATTTCAAAATGTAGATTTTTAGGCCAGCAAGATGATTCAGCACATAAAGATCCTTGCTACCAAATCCAATGACTTTAGTTAGATCCCTGGAACCCATATGGTAGAAAGATATAACTGATTCCTCCAAGTTGTCTTCTGACCTCCACATGCATGCTGAGGTATACATGACCCACTCATAAATAACTATAATTTTTAAAAATTATGTACAATTCTTCAGCCAGGTAGTAAAGATGCTACATTGAGATCCTGAGGATGCATTTCCCTGGTATTTCCTAGACCATACAAAATATGCAGCAACTAGCAGGGGGAAACATCTCTCAGAATGGGGCTTCTCCAGCCTTGAGACTGTAGCAGATGCTTGTACTGATTAGTTGGTGTTGGTAGGTTAATGAGCATTATTAAATCACTCATGCCTTCACACACATAAGTTCAGATGCCCCACAATTCTCTACCCTCCTGCCTTCCTTCTTTCGCCCCCTTTCTCCTAAAAGACACACTTCAACTTGCCCTGAGTTGGGTGCATCCAAGGATTAGTCACAGTATTAATAACAGTGGGATTACCATGGGACAAGAAATCAATATGAAGAAGAATGCAGTGGTAGAGTGAGGCTGGCCTTGACACTGGTAGTGATAAGCTGGAAGTAAATGGACATTTATCTAAATGCCAGGAAGACCCATGGTAGATACCAGGAAAGCATAAAAGTCCAGGTGTAGGCCCCTAGATCTAGTCCTCCTCTAACCACTAGAAAACTTCTGAAAGGAATAATGTGGAGTTGAGCCAAAAAGAACAGTGCAATGCACACAGAAGGCCACAGCTGGCCAAGGTGTATAGAATGAAAGACTGCAGAGCGTGTGTCCCTGGGTAGGACTCCTATATTAAACCTCACCCACCCATGGTTCAGAGACCATTACAGAAGACAGGGCAGAAAGATTGTAAGGCCAGGGCTGCTGCATGAACATAAGGAAGCAGAGTCTTCCAGGCCTCTGGAAACGTGTTCATATGAACTTCCAGCAATGGTGACAGCATGCACAAGACACACGCTGACTCAGTCAGACAAAACCCAGCACAGAACTGGGAAAATAAGCAGCAGGCCAAGGAACTCTTGGTAGCCAATTACTGCTGGATGAGAGAGAGTTGATCTTCTTTAAGGGAGTGACTCTACATAGGCTGAGTAGGCTCCAGTGGATAAAACTGTACTGAAGGTCATCTGGGTATAAAAGCTTGACTCTATTGTCCTTAAAATATATGACAGAATGAAATCTGGTAGGGAAGGCTATGGGGGAGAGAGATCTAAATATGATTAAGATAGATTACATGAAATGCACAAAATTCAAATAAAAGATACATTGAAAAAAACAGGCAGAAAGGAATTCAAGCACATCAATGTCGCTTGCATTCTTTGAATGGAACAAAATGAGTGCCTCTCTGAGTGGTTTCCTGAACCCTACTGACTAGTTTAAATACCTTACAAATCGCTTGGGCTGTTTAAACCTGTATCTTCATATAACAATAAGAATAAAAATAGGCCCTATCATATATGGCGATTGTGATGACCCAAAGAAAATGATAAATGTGGACCTTGTGGTGCTTAATCATACTTGGTTTCAATCACATGTTCATAAACAAACATCTAGCTAAGACTTCATGTACAAAAGCATAGTGTACAGTTTTACTATACAAATTATAGCCAGATTGGCCACTACTAAAGTATCAAAATGTTGGTATAGGGAACTCCTAAAAAAGCCCCTTAGTTAGAGACAGGATTGACGCAAGAGGCTGAAGCAAAACTGATCTCAAAAGACATTATGTGTTTAGCCGGGCGTGGTGGCGCACGCCTTTAATCCTAGCACTTGGGAGGCAAAGACAGGTGGATCTTTGTGAGTTCAAGGCCAGCCTGGTCTACAAGGTGAGTTCCAGGACAGCTAGGGCTACAGGGAGACCCTATCTCGAAAAAAACACACAAACAAAAAAGACATTATGTGTTTCTAGTTGTGGAAGTGAAAGAATTCCAAGCTCATCTGTGATCATTCTGTATGAAAACTGTCTATCAATTCGAGAAAACAGAAGCAGATAGATTTCAGCTGGGTTTGACTCCAGACACCTATAATTGAGCAGTTGGAAAATACAAGGATGAGGATAAAGAGTTCAAAGTCATCCTCAGCATCACAGAGAGTTAACAGCTAGCCTAGGCTACATGGAATTCTATCTCAAAATAGAAAAGGAGATCTGACAGGATCAACATTAGTGTGCAGATTGTCTAAAGAGTAATAGGATATTGAGAAGAAAAATATTAAAAATAACAAGCCACCCGAAATTAGAAGTCATAGCCAAGTCTCAGGAAACAACGCTGAAGCTTCGAAAGAAGTAGAAATCCACGCTTCCCCTAGTGTCTGAATACACGAAGGAAAAGTGGACATGGGCTTGTGTTCTATTCAATTAACTAGAATGAAAACACCCACACTGGACTTAATGAGACTACTGAGGGGATGTGTTATTTCACTGGAAGCATAAGATAAATTAAAAATCCACATTGTTTACTCAAGATACCAAATGTTACTCATTTTCACATAATCTCGTGACTATTAATGGTTTTTATGAAGAACCCACTGTCTAAAGACTTGGATTAAAGTCAACAAATTTGGTGAAATAAATGAAATGTTAAAATTTTGCAATAGAACTGCAGGAAACACATGTAGCAAGGAAAAGACTAAGAAGTAGTTTCAAAACAAGTCCAGAGTCAGAGTCGGGAGGGGGTGGGACCCATGTTGCCAACATCAGGGAAACGTGTTTAGTAAAAGACTTTATGGTTTAATTGATAATATTTTATTTCAAGTTAGATGGCATGTGAAAAAATATCCTGCTAAAACAATCAAATTAGATATCAGAACAAGCCATAGTTTGTTTCTTAAAAAATGACATGCTCAGAAGAACAGACATTTGTGGAAATAGAACTTCATGGCTTAGATGGACTGGAGAGATAGCTAAGCAGTTAAAAACACTGGCTGTTTGCAGAGGACTGAGGTTCAATTCTCAGCATCCACATGGCAGGTAACAAAGGTCAATAGCTCCAGTTTCAGGGAATGCAACCCCCTCTTCTGACTTGCACAGGCATTGCACAACACACATGCACTTACATACATGCAGGTGATACACTCGTAACATAAAAATATTTTTTTTTATTTCGTGGTTTGGATATATCTCTTTATACAGAATATGGAAAAGTGTATTTGTTTTCTACTATGGTTGTAGCCAGTTACTATAAACTTAGTGCTTTAACACAATATGAATGTGCTATCTTATAGTTTAGAAAATTAAAGGTCTACAAGGATCATACTGGGTGACTCCCCTGCAGTTTCTAAAGGGGAAATCTACCTCCTTGCCTTTTCTAACAGGCCTCCTGCATCCGTCTGGTGAGCCCCCTCTTCCTCCATCTTCATAGACAAAACTTCACTATCTTTGAGGCTAAAACTGTCCTCTGTGTTTCCCTGAGTACAACTATAAAAGAGCTCCCCACAATGCCTTCTTTTGCCAGTACTGAGATCAAACCCAGGGACTTTTCACATGTTACCAAAACACTCTTTCTGAGCCATACCACAGCCTCATGGTCTGTAGTTTTAAGGACTTCATGTCAATGGAATGATGTACACAAATAATGTGAAGTAATCTCTCTATCTCAAGGTCTTTAGTCGTGTCTCTAAGATCACTTACCATGTAAGATAATGGGTTCTGGAAGGATGGGGATATTTAGCGAGACCCATTTGATAGAGCTTGATAAAATAATCATCAAGACAGTCAACTTTCAGTGCAAAGGATGAATAGAAGTGTATCATGGCTATGGGATACAGATTGTGCTTAGAATAAAAATATGCAAAGATAAAACCCACACCAAGGAAATACATACTTGGATTAGAAGGAGGGTGTAGATCAATATGTAGATTTGGAGTGCAAATGAGAAAGATTATACAGTGAAATACTTTTCAGTCAAGATTAAAGGCTATACAGAAAAGGTATTACAAGACTGTATTGTCATTGAGTAGAACATTTAAGAAGGTCTATTGCCCAATATAAAAAAATTAGAAATTTTAAATGTTCTGTTATCTTCCAAAACAAGGGAATTAAAATGTCAAGCTCTCTGATAATAGATGTGCTCTGCTAAAATCACTGACATATATTGATTAGAAATTCTTTACCAAAAAGGTGAAAGAAGTTATGAGGTTTTGTTTTTATTGTTTGTTTTAATTTCATTTTAGTTTGCTTGTTTTTTATCTATTTTTCTTTACATTTTCAAATGAATTTTTAAGTTGAATTTTTGCCATTTTTATACACTATAATTTGATAGCAATTGGATCCCTTCCCCTATATGCACCTCTCCTCATTGATCCTACCCAATTTAATGTACACTATAATATATATATATATACTATATATCATACACTATATATTATACACTATGTTATACACTGTATATCATACACTATATAAGTATATCTATGTGTATATATAGTGTATCTATTATATATACATATGTATATATAGTGTATAATAACATATGTATATGTAGTGTATAATAAAGCCCATAGAGTCTAATCTGTGCACCCAAATGTACTACAGTGTGAGTCAGTCCATTGGAGCCTGGTTAACCTACCAAATTCCCATTTGAAAGAGACTACCCCTGGACTTCTAGCACCTATTTGTTGCCACATTTTTCTTAGGTTGGATTGGGGTTTATTAACCAATTCCTCATGTCTATGTAGGGAGTTTGTCTGTTTTAACCATGCATGGGACCTATGTGTGATGTCACCATTGCTGTAAGTTCATATGAGTAACTGACCAGCTCACTGGAAAACTCTGATGCCTTGTGGTCATCCACCCCCTCTGACTCTTATAATCTTTCCACCACCTCTTTCACATGATCCTTGAACCTTGGGAAGTAGAAGTTTGATATGATATAGGTGTCCTATTCAGGAATAAGTACTGTGGAGCCTCTTGTTCTCTGCACATTGGCCAGTTGTGGGTTTCTGTGTTAATCACCATCTGCTGCATAAAAAGTCTTATCTGGTGAGAGTTGAGAGATGCATTAATCTCTGGATATGACAATAACTCATTAAGAGTCATTTTAACATGATAACAACTTAGAGGAAAACCAGTATTAGTTTCTTCCTTTTGTCCTCTGAGCTGTCTAGCTTCAGGTGCCTAAGCCTGATATCTATGACAGATATGGATTCCATCTCATGAAGAGAAACTTAAATACAATTAAGGGTGGTTGGTTACTCCCATAATATTTGTGCTACTATTGGACCAGTGAGCATATCTTGCCTAGCCATTGTTATTGTAGTTTACAGCTAGGTAATGTTGATGATCATTATTAAAGATGATATAGCACCTTCCTTCCAGCACTATTTAAACACTAGCTACTAGAGATGAGGTTCTGATATCAGCACCAGCTTGATTTCTCTTTGTTTCTTCTATAGCTCATATAGGTAGTGTCTTTAGCAATACAGTCTTACCATCCAGTTTTGGTGGGTAACTGTGGTGGTTTGAATGAGTGCCCCCCATAGGCTTTAAGTATTCAGACATTTTGTCTCCAGTTGGTGGCACTGTTCTTGGAGGTCTTAGAAGGTGTGGCCGTGCTGGAGGAAGCACGTTATTGGGGGCAGGCTTAGTGAGTTTAACAAGCCTTGTGGTCTCTAGTCTCTCTCTCTCTTGACGGTGCTTATTGTGAGATGTGACCCTTGGCTTGCTGCTCCAGCCCTGGCCACCATGCTTCCTGCCACAATGGACTCTGATTCCCTGAAACTGTCAATCATAAGCTCAAATAAACTCTTCCTTTCATAAGTTCCCTTGCTCATGGTGGTTTTATCACAGCAACAGAAAAGTGACTAATACAGTAACCAAAAGTAAGGGCAATAGTCAGAATTTATGAGGGTGTATGGGACCCATTAGAGGGGATCCATTTGTGGAGTTGTGGTTTCTTTTTTTTTCCATGATATACAGAAGGAAAAATGTCCCCCTGTTATAGAGTAACTTTTTTAAATATCTATTTATGATGTACATGTATATACTTTAAGAAGCTCCTATAGTGGTAGGTTTTCATATGGCTGTTTCTAAAGGCCTTTAGTGTTACCTAATCCTCCTCACAGTCTCTCCTTTGCCATGCCTTCCCATTTCCCAGGCCATTTAACCCTTGTTACTCTAATGGTCCCAATTTAGCCTTCACATCATTGCATTCTACCACCCTTCCCAAGAAACCTCCACCCCCACCCATGGACATTTATTAGTTTCTTGATCTCTCAGTTTTCAATGAGAGCATGTATATCTAAAATTTCAAAGTTAACATCCTGCTATGAGAAAAAGCATGTGTCATTTGTCTTTCTGAGTATGGAGTACCTCACTCAGGGTGATTGTTTCTAGTACCTGTAAATTTCATCTTTTCTAAGAGCTGAATAGTATTCTATTGTGTATATGTACCATACTTTCATTATCCATTCATCAGATGGACATTGATGGACATGTGGGTTATTTCCAATTTCTAGTTGTTATGAAGAGGGCAGCAGTGATCACGGATGAAAAGGTATTTCTGTAGTGGGGTGTAGAGGCTTTTGGGTAGATTGGTAGACCAGTTTTTCAAGCTTTATGAAGAACCTCCACCCTGATTTCCAAAGTAGTTGCACCAGTCTGTACTCCCAGCAGCAGTGGATAAGAGTATCCCTTTCTCCACATCCTTGCCAGCCTTTATCCTTATTTATCTTTTGGATCTTTGGCATTCTGAGTTGGGGTTGGATAAAATCTCAAAATGGTTTCAATCTTCATTTCTCTGAAGATTAATGATGTTGAATATTTTTAAAATATTTCTCAGCCATTTGCATTTCATCTTACTTTTTAGTTTGTTATTTTATGTTTAGTTATTTTTAGTTCTTTGTGTGTTCTAGGTACTAACCTGATTTTTGCCATTCTATAGCTTGTCTCTTCTTCATTAAAACGATTGTGGTATAAAAGCCTTTTCAGTTTCATGTGGTCTCATTTGTAATTGTTGGACCTAATTCTTGTGCCATAGGAATTCTGTGGGGAAAAATCCTTTCTTTTCTATATAGGTTCCAATGCATTCCCTACTTTCTTTTCTATCTGATTCAGGGTATCAGGTCTTACACTGAGGTCCTTCATCCATTTGGAGATGAGTTCTGTGCATGGTGAGAGATAGGGATCGTTTCATTCTTCTGCATGCTCTTATCTTGCTTGACCAAAACCATTTGTTAAACATGCTGCCTTTTCTCCAGGGCATATTTTTGGCCCCTTTGTCAAAAATTAGGTGGCTTTAGATGTATGGATTCAACTCTTAGTCTTAAATTCTATCCTATTGACCAATGTTTCTGTTTTTTTATCCTAGCATTTGTGTTGTTTTTGTTATGATAGCACTGTAGTATAATTTAAGATCAGAAATGGTAATTCTTCTATCAATTCTTTCATTATTAAAGATTATTTATGATAGTGTGGATTTTAGTGTACCAATAAGAAAGCTGAGATTTTGTTGCAATTTCTGTGAAGAATTGTGCTGGGATTTTAATGGGTATTTGATTGAATTTGTGATTGCTTTTGGTACGCTGGTCATTTTCACAATACCAATTCTCATCCTTCTGGAACATAAGTCCAAATAAACTCTTCTTTCTTGGTCAAGGCATTTATCACAGCAATAGATAAGTAACTAAAACAGGGATCTTAGAAGCTAACCCATAAATTGTGAAAGTAATGAGAGAGAAACAGACTAATAAAGGGAAAGAACAGTCATACCTTTTCAGAGAATGGACACAGCTTTTCCAGGAATTTGAATATTAGTTCTTTTCAGCTTCTTCCATGGTTATTTCCAGTTGTTAACCTAACAACTGTCAACTGTCATGACACTGGGGGAGGAAAGGGTCAGTTGCCATGATGATGGGATTATGAGGAAGGGATGGGTTGTCCAGCACTCTAGTGGCCATGTTGGGTATAGTGCTATTGAAGAGGAACTTCAGGCCCACAGGCATTATGCACTAGATAAACTAGTGTAGGTTGGGGAGAGGTTCAGCCAGGTCACCTAGGCAGTACTCAGAGTAACAAAGAGGAGGCAGAACATGTGAAGATGCCAGTGACAAATGAGAGAATAAATGCTACTAAATCCCAGGAGCTACTGTCTTTGACATTGAAGATAATTTGAAATATTTCTCATAAAACATAATATCTTAGACCTTCTAAAACTGTGCATGTTTGAAAACAATGGGAGGCTTCTAAAACGAACCAGTTTAATAATTAAGAGCCTCACTCCTTAGATTTCAATGAGTGTTCTTACTATATGTTGACAGTATGCTTCACATTTAGGCTAGAAACCTAATTTACAAAAGCGCAGATGGGAGAGAGCTCTGTGAACAGTAGCTTGAGTGACAAAGTTCCAAAGATCTTATCTGACACCTAGACTCCACCTTAATGATAGCAGCTATATGTGACAAAGCAGCTAACACAGCTTCGGCTGAATGAATTCCAAAGGTCATGATCTCACTAGCGCATGCTTCAGGAGTCTAGTCCTTAGTAATAACAATTTAAGAAGGGCAAGGCAGGAGTACAGGAAAGTTGTTTACTTGATGAAGATAGTTATAATGTGAAAAGAGTTGAAACGTGTTAACAAATACATAATTTCCATACTACAGATGCCAGACAGTGTATATTCGTGTCTTTCCCTTTGCTCTGACAAAATAACTGACAGTAAGCAATCTAAGGAAGAAGGGTTTATTGTGGCTTACCATTCCAGGGGACACTTCTCGGGTTTACAGTGAAGACATGCAGCAGAAACAGGAGGGCAGCTGGTCACACCGCGCCTTCAATCAGAAAGCCAGCAGGAGCCAGGCTGCAAAACTTCAAGGCCTGCCCCAATGGCCCACAGCCTCCTGTGAGGTTATACTGCCTACAGGTTCCACAGTCTTCCCAAACAGTGCCATTTTCTGGCAACTAAAACATGAGATTTTAGTGACATTTCACATTCAAACCACATCACTGTTTGAAAGATTATGATGTATCAAGTAGATGACTGGGTTCTCAGAGACAGAACAAAGGAATATGGGTTAAAGGGAAGAGGTGGGTTTCAACCTAACATTTTCCCATAGTCTTGTTGTTGCTGTTAACTGTCTAAGGATGTAGAGACCTGGACTGATCAATGTCAAGTTCCCCAGACTCTGGGAAAGTTCAAAAGGAAGCAGAATGAGCTCTTTCTAGTAATGGTTCTGGATAATCTCACCCTAAATAGAGATTTCTGTGAAAATACCCCTAATTCTCCAGTTTTGACCTCAGACCATGCCCACGGGGCAGAGGGCTGTTGCCTGGGGAATGCCAGCTCAGTTGTTATTGGGAGCCGTGGTTGGGCCTCTCTGCTGTCCTCTGCCAGGCCAGTTGTCCTCCTCCGGCTTAGACTGCTCCCTCCCTCTGCTCGTGCTCTAAATCTTCCAAGAGTCAATAACTAAAGATTTCCACAACTTCCTTTATTCTAGAGGTGGTTTCTGGTCATAGCTCTTCTGCTTCAGTAATTCCGGAGGTTTTCTTTCTTCTTTTTCTTCTATTCCTTTTTATTTCATGTGAGATTAACTTCTGCTGGCCTGACAACTTGTGATCATGGAGATATTAAGACGAGGTTTCCAATTGCTTCTGTGAGATGAAGATTATACCTCCCCAGACAAATACCTTGAACCTAACTTGTAATTTTTCAATTGCCGCTAGTTGCTGTCTCTTCCGATTTGCTGTGTTACATGAAAATGTCCAGTTCACATTTCACCAGCTGACCTCACACGTTGAATCCATTGACAGGCAGCATGTCACCTCAATGAGGACTTGTCTGTGAGGTTTCCAAGCATTTACAGTCCTAGACATACGATTCCACTCATCTAACTCTTTTATCTCTATCACTAGAAGTTTCATCTTGTCAATAAAGGGAAAGGCTCATTGAATCTAAGCTTTTAATTTCCTTCCCAGCAACTTGAACAGCAGCATCAGTTCCCTTGCCGAGTGACACATCCATAAGAGCAGGGAAAATAAACATGCAGAGAAGGCCTGTGGGTCTCCTGCTTCCCAGCTTCCCTGGGTGAGAAGGCGCTGCTCTTTAAACAGAGCCAGTCAGAGCCCCTCAGAGGTAATTGAAAAAGAAAAATATTAGGAAGAGAAAGATAGAAAGTGGCAATTTGTAAGCATTACAGATGTGCTAGGTAGCCCTCCTGGGGGACTTGGGGGACATACGCTCATTTTGTCAGACAGAAGAGAGAAGCCTAGGGCTGCCCTGGTTGTGAAATTTCTCCTGATTCAGCAAGAAGGTTGCCTACCATGCAGTCATGCTAAGAGCCCTTGCCCTCCAGCTGCAGTTCTTATCTTCCTTTGACACTTCACGTTGATTTCAGATTGTTATTAAATAAAGCCCACCTACCTCTACCATATCAGAGACCTAGTGCCATCCTTGAGTAAGGGAGCTGGGATGTCAGGGATTATGGGGTGGGGAGTATGAGAACTCTCCTTATACTAATGGCTCAATTCAGAGCAACTGCAAGACACAAATACTGACACAGCCACCTTGGCAGGAGCGACTGGTTTGGAATATCCTGGATGGATTCAAAACCTGCAGATTGATCCTGAATTGCCAAAGCTCCATGAGGGACAAATACAGGTAGTGTACATTAGAGACAGCAATTCCAGGCACTTCTGGCATCTAGAGGCATGCCTTCTAGCCTGTTCCTCAGTTTCCTAGTGCTTAAATCAGAGAAGGTTGTCAACTTTTACCTGCAGGACAGCCTCTAAAATATTGACTTGGCAACCCGTTTCATTTTTCTTCTTTGTTTAAAGAGAATATTCAGAATAACAGAAATGCCCAAACTTAACTATTTCATACCACTGCTTATCCACATTTCACAGTAAGAGGTACATGAATGGCCGATGCTCCTGGACAAGTCCAGGCTCAGCTGCATTCACTAGTCATTGGAGATGAGTGCAGTGTCCAGGTCCTGTGGGATAGTAAGATAAGCAGGGCCAACTAGAAATGGAATATGCAGCTCTGCCCTTACTTTAGAAAGAACGGATTTTTACCTTGAGCCATTCTTTTTATATTACTGAATGTATGTTTGAATATGTGCATGAGGGTGTGAGGGTGAGTGTAACAGGAGAGAGAGAGAGAGAGAGAGAGAGAGAGAGAGAGAGAGAGAGAGAGAGAGAGGAATATGAATCAATCAATCAAGGTCTTCTAAATCTCCATGTACAGGATAATGTCTAAGTATAAAAATCAGCCCAACTGCAACAAGGCTACATCACTTGAAACTTGTAGAAGGAAATTGTCATTGAGGTGAAAAGTAAGTCCTCAGTGCTGAGTGCAGACTTGGAGCATTGTGAAAGGCCACAGTGGGAGGGTCCTTAGTACTCAGATGGTAAGAGTCAGTACACATGGCAAAAATCAGGCTTAAGCATGAAATCAGGGACTTTTTTCTTCTTCAAGCTTTGTGTGTGTGTGTGTGTGTGTGTGTGTGTGTGTGAGAGAGAGAGAGAGAGAGAGAGAGAGAGAGGAGAGCCTCAGCTCCTGCACACAGATTCAGATGTCAGAGGACCGCCCTGGGTGTCAGTCCTATCCTTCAGGCTTGTTTGAGAGGTTTCCTTGTTTGTGGCTGCATAGGCCAGGGTAGCTGGCTCACAAGCTTCTTTTCCCTCTTTCCACTTCCCACCATGCAGTAGGAGTGGATAGGAGCACTCACCTTGCAGTAGGAGTGGGTAGGAGCACCCACCTTGCAGTAGGAGTGGGTAGGAGCACCCACCTTGCAGTAGGAGTGGATAGGAGCACCCGCCCTGCAGTAGAGTGGGTAGGAGCACCCACCCTGCAGTAGGAGTGGGTAGGAGCACCCACCCTGCAGTAGGAGTGGGTAGGAGCACCCACCTTGCAGTAGGGGTGGGTAGGAGCACTGAGATTACAGACCCTTGCTCTCCATCCAGGTTGAAATGGGTCCTGCTTTCAAGACCTGCTTTCAAGCTGAGATCCTTTTCCTACCAAGTCATATCCCAAGTCCTGGAATCAGGGATCTTGATTCTCGGTATAACAGTCACCAGTTGCCCATAGAACATGTGTCATGTGTCTCAACCATCTCAGTGCCACCCATGACACTCTCCCAAGGGTTTGAATAGTCAAAGGTAACTTTCTGATCTGAAACTGTATGATCATTAACTGTCACTAATGATCTGCACACAGATCAATTTCTGATAAGAATAATGATTATTTTAGGATAATAAAAACTATATGCAGCCTTCTTTATATGTAGGAAGCATTTATACATTATCTCCTTATACAAAGTGGGTCACATGATTTTCCTCATTTTATTGATAGCACAATGGAGACAAAGAAGGGATAATCTCCCCATCTCTGTCACCCCAGTGACACAGCAATTGTTAATGAATATTTGTTGGTGGTCATGTGTGTGGTGGCTTTTTATAATGTTTTGTCATTTTTAGTTCATAGACACAGAACTTTTGATGAATTATTCCAGGGATCAACAAAATTCTTCTGTAAAGAGCCAAATAGTCCCTACGTTAAGCTCTGGGAGGCACACGATCCCTGTATAACGACTCTGCTGTGCTGCCAGTGCATCAATTAAGTCACTCCCAGGCAATATTCACATGTGAAGAAGAGCAGTATCTCAAAGAAATGTGATTCGTGGACACTGAAATCTGACTGTTATATAATTTTCATGTCAAAAAATATTATTTTCTCATTTTAGTTCCATTATTTAAAAAAATACAAAACCAATTTTTAGTCCATTGGCCACAATAAATATAAGGCAGGCTGGGCTTTGCCTTGGAACCATAGTTTGATTTATTCCAAATTCAGCACAGCAGTTTCAAATGAAGAAACAACGGAGCTATTAAGTAAAATGGAGAATATGAACCCAGAGTCAGGAGAGATCATAAGAAGAAATACATTTCATTAAAACCTTGACATGGATATCACAGAGGGTTGATCTAAGGGGTTTGCATTTACAAGGTCCTAATTGACCTAAGGGAAAAAAAAGTTAGGATTCCCAGAAACATGAAGGTTTTGACCATTTAATTTCCAGAACAAGATCACAGACATGGTCGATACCAACTATTTAGAGGCCTTAAGAGCCAGCCAAGTCAATTTAGCATCAATTTAGTACAATCAGCAACTAATGAAAGAGAAGTCAGGGTGGCCATAATATGATCAGGACTGCTCATGTCGAGGTGAAGAATTATTCTGCTGCGTACTGCAGGAAGAGCCCGTCACCTTGAATATCAGCAGAAAGCTCTACTGAGAGGAAATTACAGTAATAATATGATGCCACAATACCAAGGGCACAGGAGAAGATGCATTCATAGCATGTTGAGGATGTAGGGATTCTTTGCACCAGCACTTTTAATAGTCCCAGAAATTGTCCTGAATATAGCCATGCCTCCACCTCATCAATGCTAGAATGTTACTTGGGTTAATCTTGTTCAGGTCTTATGCAGGCAACCACAGCTGCTGTGAGCTCATGAATACAGTCACGAATATCATGTCCGGAGACACTTTCATTCCAGTCCTCCACAACCATTGTTTCTTACCAACTTTCCATCCCCGTTCCATGATTCCCCTTGCCTTAAAGGGATGGAGTGTGTCATCAGTACCCATTTATGACAGAGCACTCCACAGACACTTATTCTCTGCACTTTGACCAACTGTACTGTATGTCCACTGTACAAAGATGCTTCTCTGATAAGGTCTGACAGCAGTACTCATCTATGGATATATACATATGTATATATACATATATATATATATATATGTGTGTGTGTGTGTGTGTGTGTGTGTGTGTGTTTGTAAGGTAATTTGACACTATGCCTATTGAGCAAAATATTAGTAGTAAGTTCACATCTAGGGCCTATATGCTACCCAACTACCAGCTGTTCATACATTCTTCATAAGCAACAAGAGGAATCTGATCAGAGACTATAGGAAAGTCAAGCATGTTATTTCATCTTTGGTTACTAGCTTTAACCAAAATAACAGAACAAACTTAGTAACAGAATCTTGTGTGGTGTTTTAATTCTCCTCTTAGACAGACTAATCTAATTATTGAATTGCTCAAATCTTTTACTTGTTGATTCATGCATTTGGTAGGAACAACAGATCACTTTGATTGTCAGCAAAAAACCTACTGTGAGGGGATTACACTAATAATTTACTGTTCATTCATTAATTCATACATTCATTTCTTTACCAAATATTGAAGTCCTGTTACATGTCAGGAATATTGAGACCAAAAGACACAAATAACATGCGATTGCTGCCCTTCAAAGGCTAACAGTCTAAGGTGAGTCTCAGATTTAATAGCATCTCATTATGGACCCAGTGAGAGAAGATGGAGTTTTGGACCACTTTTCCAGGTGGCTTTTCCGACCAAAGATAGCAGGCTCCGACCCATATCCTTAGACCTTTATCTGGATTGAAACCTAAGAGAGTTTATTTTAGTCATTCATTTTTAAGTCATACATTAGCACTTTTTTGGGAGGGGGACAGTGTCTCCCTTAGACACAGCTGGCCTGGAACTCACTTTGTAGACCAGGCTGGCCTTGAACTCACAGAGATCTGCTTGCCTCTGCCTCCTGAGTACTAGGATTAAAGGCATGCACCACCACGCCTGGCATACATTAGCACTTTTTATTAGTATGTAACAATATTGATAATGACCATAATTTGTAACTTCTTTCTACACATGAAGCATTTACACTGTAAGCTCCATAGACTCTATTAGCTGTCATTATTTTCTACACAGATGACAGGAGGTTCAATTTTGCCAGTCCACCTTGGTAATTAAAAGTATGATCCTTCACCCAGTAATATAAATATCCCTGGAGAAATTATTAGAGATGCAGAATCTTAATCTTCACTGAAAACCTGCTGGTCTGCTTTTTGTTTGTTATTTTCCTTTGTTTTGTTTTTCTTTTGTTCTGAGGACAGGGTCTCCTTTAGCCCCAGTGGATCTTGAACTCCCTACTTAAATCAGGCTGATCACAGAGATTTCTTTGCCTCCACCTTCAGAGTGCTGAGATAAAAGGTGTGTGCTACCAATCACAGATTTTGTTTAGTTTTTTGTTTGTTTGTTTTTGTTTTTGTTTTTTTAAAAAAAAAATATTTTTTTTGGTTGTTTTTTTTTTGTTGGGTGGGAAATAATAATATTAAAGTTTGAGAGGCAGAAGATGAGGTGATAAGTAGGGATTTTGACCTTGGATAAGCTGAATCATAAGCTTAATATGTTTTTTAGCTGCTACTATTATTACTGATATATTATAATAAAGTATATTTAATTGATTCAGGGCTTTAATATTTTCCAATAAGGGTCTAAATTAAAAATCCCTAAACTTAATTTACTATTCATCTTGATTACCTCCTACCTCTTAACAAACCTTGATACATTCATAATTTAGTTTGGTTAACCTAGACAAATAGTGGTTACTGCTAGTTGGAAAGTGAGAGTGAACATATACTTGGAAAACTTTAGACAAGGGCCAAGAGCTCATTCATCTACTATCTCACCTCATCAGCTTTTATCAGCATGTGTTGTACAAATCCAAATCATATTAAAGTAAGAAAAATCATGAAAACTTAAACAAGTAGCCTATTTGTTTTCTTTCATCCATACAATTTAAGACTGTTTAATATTTGATAGGCTAATAATAAATATTTTAATACAGTATATTGCATTTGGTTATGAATATATCCAAAGGAAATACAAAGTAAGCTACCAAGATAAACTTTTATTGGGCACATGAAATAGAACATAAAATTTGATGGCAATTACCATTTAATCTATTCATGTTTGAAAACATATTGAAAGAGAAACTCATAACTCAGTTAATTGTTATGAATTATTAATTGATAATTTGAAAAGTGATGAGCAGAACTGTACTTGTTTTAAAACTTTCTTCCTCAGTACCTTTAACATTTATGTCTCTGGTTTTATGAGAAAAGAAAGAAAAGAATGACAGCAAAGTTCTAATCACCCAAAACCACAAAGTGGCAAGATACAGAACATCTCAGCAACTATAAAATGGATGATTAAGATTGAAATGAAGTAGTTACCACTGGCCCTACTCGAGTGTTCTTAAATGTAATTCTCTGGGAGCACACCCCATAAAATCCCTCACTTGAGTATGTTATGCAACCAGGATGAAGGAAGACCTACACAATAGTACACATTTTCAGGAAGACTTCATCCAGTCATGAGATGACTCAGGGAAGTAGAACCCAGACTAAGATGCAAGCTGGGCTCCAGTCTGCCACTGCTCGTCAGAAGTGGGGCAAAGCTGGAGCACAACACAGTGAGTGCCAAAGCACCTGCAGACCTTGCACTGCTCTACGAAGTTGTATTTCCTAGAGAGTAAATGACAGTTCATCCAAGCAGGCTAAAATCAAGAATATGCCCAGATTAAAGACACCAGATTCGGGGCTGGAGAGATAGCCTAGCGGTTAAGAGCACCGACGCTCTTGCAGAGGACCCGGGTTCGATCCCCAACACCCACATGGCGGCTAAGAACCGTTCTGTAACTCCAATTCCAGGAGAACTCCAGTTCCAGGGGAATCTGAGACCCTCTTCTGACCTCCGCGGCATTGCACGACACGGGTGCACAGACCTGCATGCAGACAGTACATTCATACACATTACAAAAATAAAAAAAAATTTAAAAAAAAAAGACACCAGATTCAAATAGGCCCTTCTTCCTCAAATAACAATTCTACATGTTTCTTCTGATTATACATATATATATATATATATATATATGTGTGTGTGTGTGTGTGTGTGTGTGTGTGCATGTATATGCACATATATAATCTTCAAAAACTAGAAGACTTTTTTTTTCACTAACTAAATCCTGGGGTTTATTATTTAAGTGTCAAGAGCATAACTGCTTTATAATGGATTTTTCTGAAGGTAACAAAAATCTTAAGCTACCTAATTTCCTTTATCTTGACACATATGATTACTATTACTCAGAAATATATGTTACCAGGTTCCCAATTACCATTTTTACAAAGTAATTTCCTGGTCTCATATTTATGTTGGTAAAATATTTCTCTAACAGAAAATAAGCATGTATAAAGAAAGATGTGTGATTCCTTTATTCCCATTGACAGCCTTATTCTCAATTCTTCACAAATTTCTGCTTATGCCGTTTGGAGTTTTTTTGAACAAATGAAAATATTAAAATGAATTAATACTTTTTTTCCATTTTGGATTAAAGAGTAAGAAGAATATTACTGTCCAGGACATGATTTTATAGGTGATAAAACAAAATATAATATTTGCAACTTAGGTTAATATGGCTAAATTAATTAATACAAAATCTAACAATAAAATAATATGTTATTGTTGTGCACTTGACTACTTTGTGATGAAAAAAATGAAGTATCATTTAGCCTTGATTTCCTGGTATATAATGAAGATAAGTATTAAATCTACCCCACTGTGACAGTTAAATAATACAATGTATTAAAATATTTGTCTTGTTTTCTGTCACAGTAAGAGCATTCTGCAAGAGAGTACAACTGTAAAAGATAATACCTGCCTCTCAGATTCATCTACAATAGTTTTGATTAACAAATTTAAGGAAATAAAAGTTACAAAGAATGATAATAAAATAAAATATATGGTAGTTATATTTATCCCCAAGTATGGAAATCTGGAAAACATAAGGTGCTTAATAACCATTATGTCTTTTGTGATTGTTTTAAGTTGTAATTGCCACAAGCAGATAAAAATTTTTAGCAAATATCTTGTCTAAAGCAAGTATCCTTTAGTTTTTAGTACCAAATAAGTAAATAAAACCCTTTATGGTAAATTTTTATCTACTGAAATTTACCCTAACCTTAGCAGCAATTCTTCATCAATTTTAGTATCATCCCGAATCCTGGAAATTGCACTATAATACTAAAATGACTGCCTGCTAGACCTGTCTTGAATTATAATGATCCCAAACTTACCAAAACTAGACTCAGCTCTCCTCTGGGACATAAAGCAATTTCTCAAGAGTGATTGTCAGGCCATTGCAATCCTTTGAGCCACCATCGGACCTATTGAATACATGCTATTTTCAGCTTGGTGACTATTGACACCCTTCAGGATTTGTATGTCAAAAATGCATTCAGTTTCTTCATTTCTTTTATCAGAACTCCTTGGGAGACTTTCTGCAGGGCTATTTGGCTATTCTTAGCAAGTTCATGATATGTGCTATTTTTCAGCAAAGTTAAGGTTTCTCATCTTACAGTAGAAAGATACTCAAACTGAGGCTCTAACTTTGAGGTTGTTTATTCTTATAGAAGTTTTTAAAAATAGTATGAGTAACAGTTTAACCACATGTCATGCTGTTCTTGAAGTGAGGCTAGATTTAGACAGTGAACCAAAAAAGGCGTTAGTGGCAAAGTATAAGCTGATACTTCAGGGTAGCCCTAACAGTGTCACTGTCGCCACAAAATATAAAACTGAGATGGAAGGATAACTTTTAAAGATTAAGAACAGCGGTGGTGTGCTGTGTGGTTGGCACCAGTGCACACTTACACAAGTTGCACTGTCGGGGTCAGCCATCTTTAGTGGCCTCTGCAATGTGTTTTTCCTCTAGACACTATATTGACACATTACTTTATCTTTTGACATGAGCGTACTAGTCATTGAAAACACATGTTATGTAAAGAATCATCAAGGGAGAGAGGAGCAAGACAGGAGGGATGTGCCAACCAAGAGACAAGTGTTTGTGACTCTTTGAGTCCTATACTACCATAGGAAAGTCAGTCTAATACAGACTTTCTTCAAGGAGATTATTAAACCTAATGAGATCAGGGCAAAACATGTAAAGCCATAGAGTGAAGGAGAACTTCCCTAACCCCAGTTCATGGGGCCACCATACTGGTTCTGACTGTACAAGGAAACTGGCAATATTCTAAGTCTACTATAGCTATATACCTTTCTCATATAGTAATTGGAATCCCATCCCTGCCCCTTGCTAAATGTACATGGTAAGACAAAATTATATGGCCTATCTATCCCTAGAATTTATTTCTCTAAATATGATTATTATACCTCATAGGTTTATTGGGTCTTACTTAATGCCTATACACTACTGAGAACAATTTTGAGATATAACAAATGGAAGTTGTATAAGTATTACTCTGCTATAAGCAAATGCCAATAGATAACCTTAATGAAGAGCCAGGAAGGATTCGCAATTGTCAATGAGAATCATTAAGCCTGTAAATGCAGAACTCAATCATAAGTGTTGTTCTTTAAGCTGGATTTGACAGTTTATTATAAGTATTCATGGGGGAAATTTAGGATGTTGATGATGCTGGACCTGCACTGCAGATAGATTCCTTAACATGGAAGTATACATAATAAAGTCAAGGACTTGAACGTCTTTCCTCCCCTCATGAAGTAGCATGCATCAATGGCCCACCCTGTGCCTAAGGAGGTAAATAAGATCTACAGCATATCTGAGCATTGAGTCTCACGCAGGATTGGTCAATCCTTCCCTCCGAGTCATTGGAGTGAGAAGGTAGGGCTTTCTCTCACTGTGACTTTGCTCCCTAAGTGCAAATTCATATCTTAAAACAATGGTGAGCACTAAGTGTCTCTCTGCAGTGGAAGAAAAAGTGAGAACTTGTGTCCAATTTTAAATTAAAATTTTATTTTGTGAAACAGGACAGTCAACTTCATTTGTATTTGTTAATAAATTGAAAGCTAAATGCAGACTGTCGTTTCTCTGTGATCAGGTAGACAAGGCACCTCCTGGCTTTAGCTCCAAATTTAACATCAGTACAAAAAGTAATGTTCCTTTAGGGCATAAATTTTTGTCTAAAATTTCATACAGAACCCGACAGTCAAAAAGGACACTGCAAACACATTTCCTTTCAAGAGAAGGCAGGAGTTCACTAGGGATCTTTTCTATCCCTCAGCATGGTCCTAGTTTCCAGCCACAGAATATCATTACTCACTGAAGAGTGTGTTTGAAAACATCGTCAAAGATCATGACCAAAGCTCCCCCAGGGAGTGTTCAGTACAGCATAAGTCCAGTTTTTGTTTTTTTTTTTTCCTTCACTGTACTTAAGATTTTCCTGCTGACTGTGTCTCTCTTTTCAAACTGCCATGACTCTAATAAACAGATGAATACCATGTAGGAAAACAGCAGATTTTTACCCCAAAGTGCCCATGGTATAAAGCCTTTATAAGTCAAATTACATTAAAAAATGTTTCAGTAACAAACACATGAGTCCTCAGTGTGCTTGGACAGGTCATATATATTTAATTTGTTCTCCAAATAACCCTGCAAGGAGATCCTAATACATGTATAGACAAGGAAAATATGGTTCAAGAGATTAATTTTCTCAAAACAGTAAGTGATAGAGGTGTTTTAAAAGTGAACTATAAGACCCCCCCCAAAAAAAAAGCCAGGTGTGGTGGTGCATGCCTTTAATCCTAGCACTTGGGAAGCACAGACAGGCGGATCTTCAGATCTTTGTGAGTTCAAGGCCATCCTGGTCTACAGAGTGAGTTCCAGGACAGCTGGGGCTACAGGGAGACCCTGTCTTGAAAAGACCAAAAAAACAAAAAAAAAAAAAAAAAAAGTGAACAATAGCTCTTTGTTATGTACACATGCAAACTCACTGCAGTGATTCCAAGCTGAGCTATCCATTGTAGCTGGGGTGGGGGATAGGAGAATAGAATGTTCTGGTCTCAGCCCAGCTAAAGGATTGGTTTGCTTTCAGTGAGATGGAAACAGCCCTGAGTGTTAATTATTGTTAGTGTCCATGAACATGAAGGATGTGGTGCAACAGAGAACAGATTCTCTGTATAAAAGCAATTATCAATGAAAAAGATTACCAAGCCCCCCCCCCTTTTTTACTGTTGCTTTATCCTCTGCCAATAGTAGAAAATGTTTATTTACTAATTCTAAGTGCAGTGAACATATTTCTCTGAATCAAAAACTACTGTACCTTTGCACACTTGGAACAAGCAAGGAATTCTCAGATCCCCAGGTCACAAAGACAATGCTCAAATGTGAACAGAAATCTTGTAGTAATGCACAATGCTGTTGAGAAGTGTGTTGTTAGAGGCCTAGATGTCAACACACAGGAAGAGCAGCCGTCCTGAAAATATGACGGTTCAACCCCCACATGTCTTTTCGAAAGAAAACATCACTCAGTCATTCTGACCAATTACTCCAGTTTGTCAAAAATTCAAGTAAATTAACATCAAATAGTGTCCCAATTGTCAGATACTATGTTACTTCAGAGATCAATACACTGAAGAAAAAAAATATATTTTTTTTTTCTCATGTTTAGTCACAGATTCAAATGAAGATGTAGATATCCTTATTCTATCCCACCCTCATAGAAAATGTGTGGGTTTTTTTAAATTTTCATTTTTTATTGATGCTTTGTGTATTTTTTTTACAAATCTAGACCCGTGTTCCCGCCCATTCCCCCACCCCGCTAGAGCTCATGCATTCTGCCAAACATGCTTTTCATCTCTTTCTCAGTCTTTCTCAATATTCTCCAAGAGGAAGTTGACTGTTTTGAGCAGAAGTTCACTGTTTCAGTCAGTTCTTTGATGCAGTCCTTTCTGTTGTTGTTGTTGTTGTTGTTGTTGTTGTTGTTGTTGTTTCCAATATGCATCACTCCCTACCACTTTGGACAAAAGCTCAAGGGGCTGTGCACAAGAAATACTTACAACTAGGTAATTGGCACTAGTATCCACAGATGAGGGATACAATTCATCGTTTGTTTTTCTGGGACTGTGTTACTTCACTCAGCATGATGTCCTCTAGCTCCACCCATTTTCCTGCAAAGCTCATGATGTCATCTTTCTTTACTGCTGCATAGAACTCCATTGTGTAGATGTACCACATTTTCTCTATCCACTCGTCAGTTGAGGGGCATTAGGTTGGTTCCAGCTCCTTGCTATTGTGAAGAGAGCTGCAATAAACATGGCCGTGCATGCATCTCTGTGGTGATGCTTTGTGTATTTCGTACATCATTTTCCAATTCAGTTCAGGCATATTTCCCTTTCCCTTCCAGTCACCCAACCCCACCCCATCCCAGATCATGCATTCTGCCATAACTGTTCTGCATCTTTCTCTCAGTTTTTTTTTTCATTTTTTAACATTAAGTAATAATTTATGAGTACAAACATCCTTAATGTAAAACCAATTTGCAAGCAGTTGTGCCCAAACCCACACATCCCATAGGTCCCACCATCCAGCAGGGGGGGCTTGTATGTTCAATCAAGTTGATCAAATGAGTGTCCAGACTATATTGCTGTAGTTTCACCATTCACCCCAATCGCAGCCCTTACATTCTACCACGCCCCCTCTTCCACAGATTGTTCCCTAGGCTTAGAAAAGGGGCACAGGTGGACGAGAAGCAAAACAGTCTACTTTCTCTGGAGCTGTGGTTTTGGACTCTGGTCAATTCTGGCTGTTTCCTTTCATGGGCTGACAGTTTGTCCAGGAATAACCTTTCGATCCTACTAATGAAGCACAAGCAATTAGATATATAGGTATTTAAACCGTACTAATTGTTATGGTAGGTTACTTTGGTATAGATACATATATTATACAGAAAATGTGTTTTATCATCTTACTGAGTTTAGCAACATCCTTCTGATAGGATATCATGCTCTGCATTTTATAGAAGAAACTAAAGGTTAGAGGGGCAGAACAAATTGTGTTAAGATCACGAGATGAGAAGATGAAGGAAGAAGGCTCAAAGCCATTTCTGCCCTTCACTAGTCCACACTAATCATGTTCATTCTTCAAGTGATACATGTAGAGGACTGTGCTATGGCAAGAAGTGTTAAGCTTTGCTGGGAAATCAAGAGAAGAGGTGAGGAAGACTGCTGGGCATCAGACACATAATAACTTTTAGGAGTAACAAATGACATTATTTTAAAATATTTTTAATATATATGGGTATTTTGTAAGCATGTCTGTAAGTGCACCTGTGTTGTGCAATGCCTGTGGAGGCCAGGAGACAGTGTCAGATCCCCTAAATCTGGAGTGACAGATAGTTGTTAGTTCAGTGTGGATGGTGGGAACTAAATTCCTGTCTGCTGCAAGGGCAGCCAGTGCTTTAACCGCTGAGCCATCTCTCCAGACAACAAAATGTCAATATCTACAGTCTTGTTCAATCGGCTCGGTTGGGGATCTTCAGAACTATGCATCTGAATACTTGATACTGAAAACATAAAGATTCCCAAGCTCTTCTAAAACAGGAGGCTTGTTCTTTTTCAATAGCTGAGTTAAGGCTTGTGAAAAGTAATAAATGCCTGATTCACTTTGAGGGGGGCAATATTCTCAGACAACCAGGGCAACTGGAAAGTGACTGCAGTAGGCAGCTCTGTGGTGACATGGAAATTAACTGCTGTTGCACAGCAGCCATTTCTGTGAAATGAGGTGACAGCACTGGACAGCATGGCAAGAATGAATTCTGGAAGAGCTTTTATTGTGGTAGAAGCTTTCACGAGGCCATGGCAGTATTACATGGTCAGGCTCTCTCTCTGTTGCCCTGGAGACAAAGAAAGGCAAGAATTCTCTTCATTATCAAATCATTAGCTGCTGATGGCAGGCACACTGTCTCAGTTCCATGTCCTGTACTTGTCATCTGTTCTAGAAAGGTGTGTGAATAGACAGAGATATGGCTTGATATACTGAATGAAAATTCTGCAAACAGGATCTTTGTAAATATGGACTAGCCCTCAATGAGGCTTGGAAAGATGCATCCTCTTTGAGAAGGGATAAAAATATTCCTCAGGCTACAATATGATGACTCATCCTGATCGGAGGCAGGTAATTTCATTTTCAAGTAAAAATGGATGACTAGTGAAAGACAGGTCTCCAAAACGGGGTAGTGGAAAACATCCTGGACCCATTTGGGGCTTTAATTGGTATGAATGAATATGTTTGAGATAAAAGACAAAGATGACAGAGTGACCCACAGGATTTCCTAACACACTTCACAGGATAGTCACATAACCCATAAGCTTGCCTTGGCTGTGTACCACCTGGTTTAACAAATTGAAATGTCTTGGTTATCAAGCAGCTGTCTCTATCCGTAATGTGAAACTTTGGAAAGGAGAATGGAATTTGGACACAAGGAGAGCAAGTCTGTTGTAGTTCTACCTCTATTTCTGGTGATTCTAACCATATAGGGGCACTGTTGGGTAGGCAAATCCTCCAAACTTCTTTGAGAGTTTTCAAGAAAAGTTAATTGAACACAACAAAGGACCAGGTCAACTTTATTACTGGAGACTGGAACAGCCCGTTGCACTCCATCCAATCTTCCATTCTCAAAGAGAATAGAAATTGGAGGGAACCCTCTAACCCATAGTCAGTGGCTTCATTAGGGTTCATGTTAGTCTGTAAATAACTTGCTCTGGCTATATGATGCACACTGCTGCCTACTTATCATGATACAACCTAATTGTATGGCAAACTGAGCAACATTAATGTGATCTGAAAACAACTGTCCTCTTATATTGTGAATCCCTTAAAAATAAATAAATAAATAAATAAATTTTTAAAAAGCATGATACAGGTCCCTGACTTGGGTGGTGTTCATGTTTTGATGGCCCATTATCTATGAGGTCCACTATAAAAGGAGTCTTCACAATATCTTTCTATAATGATAGATAAGTTTGGGGTGCATGAAGTCACACATTTGGTAAGGTGCTGAATGATTAAGGTCAAGATGAATAAATAATTCTCCTGTGGAATTGCCCTGTACAGTCCTCACACACATGAAATGGCTTCTCCTTTGTTCTATCATGCTCTTAGTTACTGGTACATCTAAGTTGAACTTTTATGGAGAAAATACAAAGCTCGAGAATCCAATCCATCTGGCAACACGATCCCTTTGCTCTTGCTTTAGGTGTGTGCACATGGAATTGCTTCAGTCTGTTCTCCCTCCTTAGAAAAAAAAAAATTGTTGGTGGAGAGAAATCAAAGCCAGGAGGCAGCATTCAAATTGGAATGAAGCATTATAGATCTATCATTCAGTTCATTTTCTAATAAAAATCTCTGGCTTTCTTGGGTACCAAATCCTCAATCCACTATTTCAACAATGAGGAGTGGTATATGCTTGGAAAAGTCTGTAAATAATGCATTCAAACCCCAATGTACCTTTTATATTTACTCACATGTATGGTGCTATGCTGTATACACAGGGCTATGAGCACTTGCTTGAAATAATTATACTGAAGGCAATATTGTGCTCAATACATGTAGCATTTGGGAATGGTGTTTAATATCATTACAAACTATAATATATATGTACATATCATGTGTCCATGCAGTATTCTGAAAAGAAAGTAGACTTGTCTGGGTTTTTTTTTTTCTTGCTTTGCATGATCTAGAAAAAAGCATTAATTTTTCTCTTGTAATTATTTTTTCAGTTCTTTTGTTGTTGGTCTCTCCAACTTGTATTGCTAAGTATATATACATATATGTACATAGTTATATATATATATATTCATAAATATGTACATACATACACATATCACTTGAATTGGAAGAATTTTTATTAAAATTTTTGCAACAAGAAAATCACAACATTCTTTTAAAACTATTACAGTTTGAATCTTACATAAGTTGCCAGGATAAATTATTGACATCAGAAGACTTATAAGTTCATAGTGTGAGGATTTGTTTGTTTGCCTCCTAATGTGTTAGAAAATTAGGAATCTGATACTTTGCTATAACATCTAAAAATTCAGACTGTTAATTTCTTGTCATTCATGCATTATGAGCACTATAAGGAAATTTTTGAAGACTTTTTTTTCTCTCCAGCTTATACCCTAGAATCCTCAACGATATTAGAAAATCATTGTATTCTCGGGGCTGGAGAGATGACCTAGCGGTTAAGAGCGCCGACTGCTCTTACAGAGGACCGGATTTCGATCCCCAGCACCCACATGGCAGCTGAGAACCGTCTGTAACTCCAATTCCAGGAGAACTCCAGTTCCAGGGGAATCCGACACCCTCTTCTCACCTCTGTGGCATTGCACAACATGGGTGCACAGACCTACATGCAGACAGTACATTCATACAAATAAATAAATAAATAAATAAATAAATAAATAATTTTAAAAAACTTCAAAAAAAAAAAAAAAAGAAAATCATTGTATTCTCAATGTGGTATGTTTTATCCACAATATTGAAGAAAGGGGCTGTTGTTTCCCATTAAAGATTGATCACATTTGTTGTAATAGCCCAAGTGTATATAAACTCAATTGAAAATATTCTCATCTAAAGTTTAGAAATCTTGTTCACCACATGTTACTGTCAAGCATTAAAGCACATAGAACAATAAAGAGCCAGTTCAAAATCCCCTTACTTTCAATCTGTTAGTCAGATTTGGGGATGATACAATTATCTAAAATTAGGGTCTGCCAGTCTAGAGGAAGCAGAACTTTATATCATTTTAAATTTAACTTCAGCCTACTCAGGAGTTATTAGAGGTGATTAAAGGAGATATCTAGCCATTGTTTTCAGCCTGATAGTCTTAAAGTTCAAAAGGTAAAAAGCACTTTTCACCATAAATAAACTTAGAGACAAAATTATTTTCAATGAAGTTTCAATTTCAGTGAAAATAAAGTAGGTAATTACATTGGCTATTATTGAGGTCACTGCCTTCATTGACCATCTGGCTTAAGACTAAAAAATAGGTATCATTTGCGACATGGACAGAAATGAGCAGTGTCCATTGCTTCCTTTTTAATGTCCTGAAAATTCAGTTAATTCACATATTAACAATCTTCATGAAGCAATTACTGAAAAAGAAAATAGCTTGATGGCTTTTTAGAAGCTGAACAACTTGGGAGAGGGGAACAGAGAAGGAAGGAAGGAAGTGTGTCAGGCCTTGTCATTAATTCTCATCCCTGCATTTCCATAGTTACTGTTTTTCACATGATGATTCTTTGCATAACACTGTTGCATCCCAAATAAAAAGTGATGGACCCAATTTATCATTCCAGTTCCATAGTTTTTATATATAGAATCCTCCTCATTGGATGAAAACCTTGTCTTCAAGATAGAAACACTATTCTCTGGTAAGGAATAAAATTTAGTTTTTGTCTGATTTTGTCCTACTGTCTATCATCATAAAAGGGATCAAAATTGCATTGGAAATTGGATGGACACTTTTAAAAGTCATTTTCAATGCATATCATCTATTATAAATCTTGTTATTTTCTTCTACATCTGAGAAATGTCATTACTAGATCTTGATACACGCATTGCTTCTATTATTACCTGAGCATATCAAAGGGGGAAGGTTACAGTCCATTGCGTTGTCTTCTTCTGCAAGTTTTCAAGACATAAACATATTGTTCAAAAAGAGCTAGAGATGCGTTTAATTTGATTTGCATCTTATACACTAGGATGACTTTGATTCATATATCTTTTGTGAAACCCAGGTTCTGTTGTGTTCTGCTTTGACTTCCTAACACAGAGGCCACTTGCTTCAGGTTATGCTATTCATTCAGCCTCAAAATAGAATACATACTTTCTGAAGATCCTGTTCTTTGAGTCCATAGCTGTTGGACAAGTTTTAAAAAAATACTGTTGTCCCTGTACAGAGATGTCAGCCTAAAAATGGGAGAGAGGAAGTGGGGGTTTGAACAAGGCAGGGTAGAAAACAAGGTGCCCAGAGCAAAACAAAAAGCTGTGCTTGCAGTTTGAGGTAATTTCTGTTCAGTCCAGTCTTTCCCATTACTCAATCAAGATTAATGATTCTTTACAGGTAGAGGGTGGAGCTCAGTGTCATCCCCAGAAGTTATTGGGGGCAAATGCTATTATGCAAGGACTCCCAGGAGGGAGTCAGTCTGGGAGTTTCTTACATCAAGTGGCTGCAAAGGAGCTGTTCCCTGCAGAGGTTTGAGAAAGGAATAAAAATGCTCACATTAACATTTTAAGATGGAGCTGGCAGGGTGGGTTTTACTTAGAGTAAATAATTTAAGTATTTTCCAGTTGGGGGAGAGGTTCAAATCACAGATCAGACCTCTCCACCAGCCCCAACAAACCAAATGTACACTCAGGAAGTACAAATGAAGCTATGGAGAGGAAGTACAATTGTGGCTATTTTTTCCCCTTGAGTTTATTCTTTGTTCTTTCTCACTACTTTAGAACACTGAGAGCAGAAAACAATTTACTAGGCAAGGGGAGAAAACTTGAAAAGTATGTCTCATGTGATGAGAACTGGCCAGGGCTGCTTCTATCATGGGCAGTTTCAGCTTCACAGATGGCCAGTCCTGGTTCTTGTCTCAAGCTTTGTGACAGTTCTTGGCCCAGTGCTGGGTGACTGAGGCCCACCAGCTCTCACACTTCACTCCCAGGCCTCAGCCCTCTCAGGTCTTTAGCTGCCTAGTTTACTAAGTCATTGCTTCTCTGCTCTCTGCTCTCTGCTCAGGAAGAGGAAGCTGAATTAACCTCCACTTTCCAAGAGATATTTTATCAGGGAGGACGGATTTTGCTTTGGCAATCAAATTGCACAGAGAAATCCAATATTTTCCTATTTAGAATATTAAATGACTTCCACTGTGGCCAGTGGTTTCTTATTGACTTCTTTTGAATAGTTATATGCCCAACATCTCAGCTGTGCTGCCTGGGGAAAAAGGCATAGCCATGTGTGAAATACTAGCTGTAATTATTTGATAGGCTCTCTTTTTTCCCCTTTTGACAGAACATCTTTTAGCCTTCACTTTAATACTAAACTAGAAATTAGAAGGTAGGCCAGCTGTAGAAACCAATGCTGAAAACTGTCCATCCATCACCAGCGAATGATTCCTTCTCTGGGGTGAATTTTCTGCTGGATTGCCAAGTGCATAATATTCCCCTGGAGCAAGGTTGCATAAAGCAACACTGACTGCTGTGACACATTCAGTGATGTTTAACTCTAGAGAGCCTGGCAGCCAGTGCACTGGGCTGCTAATTGCATCATATATTTATCATCAGTCTCAAATTCTAGAAGGTCAAAGAGTTTATCTAATCCTGTCATAGAACAGGAATTAAAGTCCATTCTAGCCCAAAGAGCCTCAGCAATGCCCATTACCCTTGTGCTATTTCAGGCCCTTACAGGATGTATGCTGGGTACAACAAACTGGGGAAGCCTTCAGTTTATTCAACATTATGTGTGCCCATGAACTCTGTGCCAGGTGCTGTTCTGGCTACTGAATTTATTGTGTAAGAAAGACAGACATGGACCTTGAAAACCTGGAGACACATATTCATCTTCCTCCGTATGCTGGTGGGAGAAGATTAGTATTAAATTGTCCTCGGTCAGGAAAGGCCTTTCTAAGAAGTCACCACTTTAGCTAAATGGGTTTTTAAAAGCCAGTGTGGAAGGTTCTAGAAGAAGAATATCTAGGAAGATGAAATACCTCCTTGCCATAGCCAGAAATCAGAAATAGCCCACTCATAAAATGGAAAGAAGCAGATGTGGCTGGAGAGTGGGGACAAGGAGGTGTCTGGAGACAAGAAGTTGGGTGATGAGGGGGGCAGGATCACATCATTACCCCTGAAGCCAGGGGAAGAGGTACGGACTTTATTCTGAACACACCGGGCATTGCAGGAACTTGGTATGTTGCAGGAGTTTTCAGTAAAAAAAAAAAAAAAAAAAAAAAAAAAGAGTAACTCTGACTACAGTAACACCGTAGACTGTGGATTTAGTGGAGCAGTAGGGAAGCCAGATTGGAGCCAGTAAGACCATAGTCTTCTAAGCAGCTCTCTGAGTGGACTGAGTGACATTCAGAGCAAAGCAGATAACGAAGGTGGACTTAGGATCTGCCTGTCTGTGTCTGCCTTTTTTGAGAAACTCAGTATTAAATCTAAATTTCTAGGTGGTTTACATCAAAAATGTGCTTCTGCTCTTTGGTACTGACCTTGTCATATGGATGCCTTGTCCTAACAACTCCTACCTGATTCTATGCAGTGGAAAAAGAAATAGGAATAAAGGTAACAGCAGCATTCACAGCATTCTTGCTTGTTGGTACTCAGTACGACAGCCAAACAGAAGAGTAGAGCAACCACGCCCACAAAGCAGGCAATCTGAGCCTTTACCCCCCACTACCTATGCGAGACTGAGTGTTGGATTCTTTATTTGCAAAACCATTAAGATAAGGGTGCCTACCTAAGACTAACTAAACGAAAGCATGAAAACCACTTAGTAAGACCAAGTGCTCAAAAAGCAAATGGTAAGCTTTGCATGATTCTCCTCAGGTGACAGAACAGTGTTACATACAAAGATATATCAACATCTTTCTCTTTTGTCGCAATGCTTGAATAGGGACTAGGTAGAGGAGTCATTTCTTAAAATATTTCTTCTACAGAAAAGAGCTAACATTTGTTAGTTTCCAGGTGTTTCATATTTATTTCTATCAGTTATAAATCTCTCTATAATAAAAATAGTTACCATTTGTTTGTAAGCTTTTTATAGGTGGATATCTGTCCTCGTCTCCAAAACTATCGAGCTAATAACCTGCTGTACCAACCCCCAATCCCGCAGCTGGTGTGATGGGAATCCAAGATGGGGCTCTAGGTCTCTGTGACCTCGCCATCCTTGCTAGCTCTCCCGAGCCAGCCCTAATTACCTCTTAAATCCATCACCAAAGAAGCCAGGAAATTAGGTTTCTCCAAGATCCTTGCCCCACCCCACCTCAGTTTTCAGTGGGCCTGGGCTGGATTCTAATTAAGAGTGTTCTGAGCTAAATTCTTAGCCTAGTTAGCATGTATTGATCATGCATTTTGATGTCATTAGTCAAGTCCCCAACATCAATATGAATTCATTACAGGCTTCTTAGGAAATAAACTGAAAGGGGTTGGAAATCACTGAAAATCCTTTCTTTTTTCATATGGCCATTCAATCTTTTCCCATTACTCTCACTTTATTGCTCTTGGCAGCGTAGTTTAGGATCTATTGATGTTAGCGTTGTAAACTAAATCTATATTATATGGTTTATCACTTGGTCATAAAAATTCATTTATCCTGAAATTTGGGCATGATTCTTCTTTACTGACTGAATCTTCATCATAAATTTTTGTTTTGTGAATTATGTAGTACCAGAAAAAAAAAATAAGATACAGTTTCAATTTACTGTACCTTTGTGGTTCTCTTTTTTCTACTCATTCATCCTAATAAAATGACAAACTTAAAATAGCAAGTGAATAAGCCATAATATTAACTACAGTACTTCAGCCATTTAAGCATTACAACTAACAAAGTAATAGTTTTTAGAAAATTGTCAAAAAACATACTTTACTTTGAAAGACTTGATTTTCAGTTTACTACCTGGTCAACGTCAGACAAGAGCCCTGATGGTGGCCTTGGGAGTCACAGCCATGTGTTTATTAAGTCACTGTTCTTATCCATTATTCATGATATCAGTAACTAAAAATCAGTAATACCTATAACATAGGAAAATTCAATGTACTCAGTCCATTTCGATTTGGGGTAAGTTTGGAAGATTTAGAGTAGCTCTGAAAATATAAAGTTTCCTGTTAGACTATAAAGCAAGAGGCTTCTAAAATGCATTTTTTAAAAATCAAAATGAGTAACAATAGAGTGAAACCCTGTATATGTTCTTACAGTAGATGGCCCTCAACCTGGTGTCCTTTCAGGCCTGTTTTTCTTTCTCGCTACTTAACGCAAATAGAAAGAAACATCAGCTTCATGCTCAGAAAAACCTGTTCTCCACACCTCACCAGAACTAGTCAGGACTGTGGAGTTCCACAGCCACTAGACATGCATCTGGGCTCCTCTAGATGTGGGATCTGAGGTGGCAAGTAACTTCCCTGGCCACGGCTTCTGTTACATGACTTTTCCTGGAGAGGTAAGGACAAACATGCATTTACCCCAGGTAGGACACACACGACAACCCAAGTCCATGACTGCACTGAAGTCTAGCTTAGTAAACCAGTGAGCTTATTGGGGTTACTCTCAGGAGTCTGGATATGAGGTTACTTGAAAGGAACATGACTGACTGTGACTCAGACAGCATCACTGATCCCACTCTGGTTGGGTGACAAGTCACAAAGGCTGCATCTCTGAAGCTCCCTGTCCAACCTGCTGATAGCTCCACTTAAGAGTCTCTTCTGCAACAGCAATTATTAATAGTTTCTAACACCTTGTGGACTGGCCTTGAGCCTTGTCATTTTCTTATGAGTGTCGTGGGCCCATTCTATTCCCTCCAGAAAGGAATGTTTCAATCCCAAGGAAATGTCTACACAGAAGCCTTGGTCTCTAGAAAACTGGCCTGTCATGTTTATACCTAGTCTTACAGTTTTAAAGCTCATGTGAAATCTTCTTTGACTCTGTGACTAAATTAGCCTACCAAGCAGCCATAGCTCGGGCTTTAGACTTTAGGCTTGGCTAGAACATTTAGCTGTGTAGGTAGACTTGATAAGCATAAAAATGTATACTCTGCAACCTCTTAGCACAAAAGAATTTCCAAATTAAACTTTGGCTTCTATTGGATCCAGATCCTAAATAGACTGGAGTGATATTCAAAACTTTTGATAAATTAGGGACACCTGGTAGAAAAGGCACCAATGCATGAAAATGTGTGCTTTGCATTAGTATCAATGGTCTAATACAGCTGTGACCACAGGAACCCTGGGCAGGTGCCATGAGTATCCTATCCCCAGAGTACTTTAGATTAATCTATGTAAGGCCTGTAAAAAAAAAAAATTAGAACCACAGAAGATAAAATCAAATAAACTAGCAAGTAGGTCACTCGGACATGAAGCAGCAGATCCAGGGGCCAGGACAGGATCCAGTGCCTCACAGGGTCCTAACTTCAGTGTCAGGACAAATCATAATGGTTAGCTGGAGAGGGCTCTGGGTGCAGAGTCTGCCTTTCTCTCCCCTATGCCTTTTCATGGGAGCACATGAGAGGCAAATATTGTTCTGTTCCTTAAAGTAGCCCAGATGGAGGCTAAGTCCAAGATATGGTTCAATGTAAGATCTTAAATATTGTAAAGGTTAAACAGGTGATTTCTGTCTGAAAAGGAACAGAGCTGGGAGCACCCACCAAGTAAGTCAGCTACCACGCTCTGGTAGCTGCACATGGGTGGGTAATTCCACTTAGCCCAACTCCCTTCCTTACTGCTTTCTTTTTTTAATTTATTATTTTTATGTGTATGAGTGTACTGTCTGCATGTAGGTTGGTGCACCCATGTTGTGCAATGCCACAAGGTCAGAAGAGGGCATCAGATTCCCCTGAAACTGGAGTTAAGACGGTCCTTAGCCACATGTGGGTGCTGGGAATCGAACCTGGGTCCTCTGCAAGAGCATTCGGGGCTCTTAACTGCTGAGCCATCTCTCCAGCCCCTTTCACTGTTTTCTTTACTACTTTAGGTTGCTTTACTTCTTGACACAACCCAATAAATACAAACAAAAGATATGAAAGAACACTAAGGGAAGAGAAGGGAGTTTTCTGAAACTACCACTTGAAGGCAGGGATTAAAACTCAGATTACTTTCAATTATGTTTTCAAGAATGATTTATTCCTTCAATTGCCTTGGAAATGAATAGAGTGCCTGACAAATCATCACTTGCAAAGAAAAGAGTTACTGAGATTCTTTTGCCATATCCTAGAAAAAATCTAGATGCTTAGGATTCAAAGATCAAAACCAACCCAAGGTTACAAAAATAAAAGACTACCCTTACTGAAGAGTGCCAGTAAGTGTCCCCATGGGCCAAGCACCTGATCAGTGTGGACAGTGAGCTGTGAGGCAACACAGCTTGGAGTGCTCCTATTTCAGTTCAAATACAAGATGTGCAAAGAGAGGGAATGCTTGTTACAGGCTTAGAAGAGCCTAGCCAAGCTTAATATTTACTAAGGGACTGTCCAAATGTCAGGAATTGTTCTACTGGAGTTATACACATTAACTCATTTAATCTGCATAACAGCCTTTGGAGTGGGCATCAGCTATTAACCATTTTATGAATGAAACAAAGATAGGTTGAATGATACGCAAAAGATCCTCCAGCTCTTTGGTGTTACCAAAGTTCGAAGTACAACATTCATGTCTTGTATCAATAGGTACACCATCTGCCATGGGGCTTCAAAGGCTGTAAGGCATGTGTGGGCCCAGACACTCAGGGAAGTGTTCGTGGAGGGGATTGTGTAGAAGCTGATCTTCAGGAATGGGTGAAGAGTTTAGGGAAGGATGCATCAAGCAAAGTCACCAACTTAAGGTGAGCTGAGGGACAGTAAAGAGACAGGAGGGCAGGGTGGTCAGTGTTTAAGAGTCAGACATTGTCTCTCCTAGACCGATGTGTGCTGCTCTACCACAGGGGGCTGTGGGTAAGATGCATAGGTCTACCATAAAATGGAAATATTGGTAATATAACTGTATATGTAAACAATACATTATTAATAATAATGCCCATTTTGCAGGTTACTGAAAGTATTGAATGAGATGACATATGTGAAGTGTGTAAAATTTATAGCATGTCAATTATATATTTTAATTGCATATACTCTGTGTGTATGTGTGTGTGTGTGTGTGTGTTAGCCAGCAGGAGAAAGCTTCTTTCATATCCTGGGTGATCCTGACTACACTATCATCTAATTAGCAGTGGAGAGCCACTGCAGGTTACAACCCAGAGAATGAGTGAAAAGTATTGTGAAAACACTTTCTGAAGAACTCAATCTGGCTTTAGCACTTCTATGCAATTTAATTTAGGGGCGAAAGAACAAACACAGTTGGGAAGCTATTTTAGAAGCAGAAAGGAAGCGATGGATATGGAATATGTGAGTTTTTTCTATATATTTCATTTATTCATTCACTCAAAAATACTCAGATATTCATTGAGCACAGTCTGTTACACAGTGCTGTTCTGGGCATTCCACACCAAAGAAAAAAAGGCATAATTCTTATTGCATGACGTTTATATTTTAAGAAAACTCTTTCATTTTATTAAAGGGCATAATTCAAAAAATAAGAAAAAGAAACATGGAAGAAAATGAAAGGTTAGAACAAGATCTTTTGAAAGTATGTCCCATGATTGCTCTTTCCTGAGTTCACCAAAATTTTGTTCATCTGTGCTTAACCTAGCCTTGGTATGTCTTAAACTGCTTCGAAGGTAAACTGTAACATCTTGCCATCATGTTTTAAATAATGCACATAGCCTCCTATTATATGCGAACTAGTTGGAGATCTTTCTCTTCCCACATCTGGATCCACTGTCCCACAAGGTACAGCTTTCACACACTTCTTGCCAGTTGGATTTTCTTCAGTGAAGTATCTCATCTTCCTCTTGAGACCCCACAGCCTTACTCTTCCTAGAAAGAGCCTTCAATTGAGGCTCTAGATCTTTCAGAGGCTTCCCCAGGCCTTTCTTGTTTCCCACATCCTTTCCTTAAGCAACTGAGGAATGGCTCCTTTGGATATTAGGACAGGACTCTGTATACTATTAAATCTCATATTTTGATTTCTGGAAAAGTCATGCTGCATGAAATGGGGAAGTTTTCACATGATTCAGGAGTGCATTTTACATCATCATGAATTTTTTTTTCTTAAGGAAGGTCTTTGTCTGTTTTTCTCTTACTTAAAGCAAAACAATCTTCAACAAGTAAACAGTTGTTTAACCACTAAAAGAATTGTAGAAGTGAAAGATGGTTTTCTTTTCTTTTTTATTAAATGACTACATATTTATCTAGCACCTAGAAAGCTGGATATTATGATTGACAAACAGTGAATGGGAAGACAGAGGGGTGTGCAGCACGTGAAGCTGCATTAACTGAGATGGAAAACCATGTACTCATCATAATAAGCACTGTTTCTGTAACTCTCATTGTCTTTCTTTTATATATTTTATTTATTATTTTTATTGTATGTGTATGTGTGTAGCTATCATGTATGTAAGGTTGCCTGAGTCATGCAATAACCACAGAGGTCAGAGGAAAACATCTGATTCTTCTAGAACTGGAGTTACAGACAGCTGTTGGCCACCATGTGGGTGCTGGGACTTGAACTCAGGTCCTCTGCAAGAGGTAGAACTTGAAACAGTGTCTGGCACTTGCAAAGTACTTAATAAACTCCAAGTTGAGTGATTCTCTCTGTCCACAACAGAGAATGTGTGAAATGGCCTCTTTTATGGATTGAGAAGGGGAAGTGTCAGCCATCTCCAATGTAGAGCCTTGAGTGGTGATGTCTTCATTTGAACCCTCACTTTTGGACAACACAATAGCAATCAATTAAGTACTAATTTTAAGTGTGTCTAGAATTTGTACATGGAAAAGAACAGAGTGAGCTTCTGTGATCGGCAACTAACACGTTTAGAAATATTTGCTTGGGACGCCTCCGTGATTGTCACTGCTCTGTCCTTTCTTAACCTCAGTAAAATATTTCAGAAAATTTCAGTGTTTGGACCCCAGTGCAGTAGCAAATGCAGTTTTGAAAATTAGCGATCATTTATACTCAGAGCCAGGCATCCCCAAATGAGTCCTGTCATCATTTTGTTCATTCTCTTGATTTCATAATGTTGTTTTCCTCACCTTGAATTTATTGACACCAATTCATTTTGCCTGACATTGGCATTAACAAGGAAATGGCTTTGTTTCATCCTGACATTATAAAATCACCTCCCAAGACTTGGTTTGACATTGTCAGGGGTTGGTTATGGTGACAGCAAGGCCACAGCAGACAAGAGTGAATTACAGTGATTCCCACAGAAAAAAAAAAATCATTAAGAAAAGTTACTGCTGTGTGATTTCAGTCGCTATTTTTCATACTTAAAAATCCCTGCTATTTAAGAATCCTACGAAGGCTTGGAGCATATTTAAAACTCTCCTCCAAGTACACACTGGAAAAATTAAGTCTCTAAGGAGACATTTGACTAAAGCTTGACAAACTGGAAACTTACATTATATTTTAACTGTATTAAAGTGCTCAAAGGCATTGAAATTCTGTTTTGAAAACACACACACACACACACACACACACACACACGCTCACACACCCTGGAATTAATGAAACAATTATGCCCTTCTAGTTCCAGACACTTGTATTTCTTAATGCTGGATATCAAAGGCCTGTGCTAGTGTCCTGCAAGCTCACTGGGATGTACCATGTTTTACAAATTTGTCTTCAGCACAGTATGGGGTGGTATAGATGGTCTTTCCTAATCCTGACATTGTTTCCAAGAACACTAAATCCTCCTGCTCAGGTTCCCCTATGTCCATAGAATGTCCCTCGCCTCCCTCCAACCCCCACATGGAGCTCCACCAGGTCTTTCTTTTAGCCTGTCTTCCAAATTTAACTAATCACTTTTCTAATTAACAAAAAAAAGTTACCAACTTCCTTCAGGCCTTCAGAGATACGTCTTTTTCTACTTCATGTGACTCAATCCTCTGAACATAATAAGAACTAATGTGTGCTGCTTGATGAAATGTGAAAGGAATGCTTCTGGACCCTTATCTCAAAACACAGGTCATCCTTGTTTCTCCTCCTTTCCATCCTTCCCTTGGTAGATTTGGTATTATTGAGGGAAGAAACCTTAATACACATACCTGTTCTCTTCTTGTTAATGTTTCTTCTTTAGAATCCATGGCTGGGGGACTGGAGAGAAGGGTGGAGAGTGGTTAGGAGCACTGGCTGCTCTTGTAGAGGACCTGGATTTAGTTCCCAGCACCCACATGGTAGCTAACAATTAATAACTCCAGTTCCAGGGGAATACACTAGTGCCATCTTCTGACTGCTGTGGGTATTGCATGACACAGGTGTACTTACATACATGCGTGCAATATACGCATACACATAAAAATTAAAAATAAAATGATATAAAATAAGAACTGTGGATGGGAGCCTCTAACCAATGACTGTATACAGCTTGAAGTTAGATACTTTTGGACAAATGTTCTCCTGTGTTCCTAGTGAGCCGCTTCTCCCAATCCCTGTCACAAAACATCTCAACTCTCCCTTCAAAAGACCACCTTATGCTGCCTTCTCATGCTTGGCAGGTAGACCTGTTTTCCCCCCTGAGTGACTGCAATGAAGTCATAAAATAAAACTTCCTTTCACTTTCTGCTCTTCAATCTATAAGCTACCCACATACAGCAATCTATCTCTGCTCTACCGCCCTTTCCATCCTAGCAGTTTGGTAACTACTTGCTGTCTGCTTACATAATAGATATGTACACACTACTCAGAAATAGGTAGGGGAAAAAGGACAAATTTTATTTATTCACCTAATAAATATTTATTAAGCATCAATTTAGTGCCAGAGACAGTTCTGCATACCAATATAACCAGCAAATGGGAAACAGGTAACAGGAAGAGGTGACCTGCGAAACAGACATTCATAAAGTTTGCAGGTTAAAGTCTCCCATAAACTCAACCTACATGAAAGAGGCTTTATTTAAATTGCTTAAATTCAGCTATGATTCCTTATATTTGGAAAAGTAATGGGAAATTCAGTCTCCGTTGTAACCGTGGCTTGATCCTCAGAGATAAATCTATCTAGCTATTTGCTTCTGTTTTCGCTGGTGAAAGTGGACATCAGCCAATATCTCCTCAGCCCCAGGAAGCTCTGCTGTTTCCCTTCATGCCTGGGACTGTGGATCATTTAGCAAAATAAGAATCCAGTGTCTAGGACTCTGTCATAAATATGGGATCTTATAGGAGCTCACTCATTTTCTGAGATGTTTTTGGACATTTAAGATAACCAGCAGCATTGTCAGAAATGTAGGTTTAAATCACGAACACTGAAATTCTATAGAATGTGATGGTATGATTCAATTATAAAAATGATTGCTTTTATCATCTCAGTAAAAGATGATTTTTCTCAAGAAAAAACAGTAAATTCTTTTGGTTTACACATAAAGAGAGAGAGAGAGAGAGTTAGTCATATGTAGGTATATAGATATATAGTCAAAATACTACATATTCTTTCTCGGCAATTTGGAAAGAATAAGTAGCATAAACACAAAATTTAAATTAATAAAATCAACCCCACTCTCACCATCCAGAGATAAACATGGGTCAATTTGGTTGCAATGTACTCCAGATCCATTGCTAAGGTTTTTATTATATAAGGTCTAGAAGGTACAGATCTGCATTTATGAGGCTCATCACAGTTAAACAGCCTGCACCTGCTTTTCTCCTAACCTAATGACTTGTTCTTGGGAAGGATGATCTATTCCTGGATGTGTGTTGCCCTTGTGTGTGAATATGCCTCCTATAACTGCCATCTTTCACCTTGAGCCCAGAGAAGAGGTTGCACCTTTTTATTAAATGAGACAAGTGTCTTTTCTGATACCCAAGGAGAAAATCTGTGATTTCTCACCACTCTCTTCATGAGCAACTTTCCTTATATTTGTGTCTGAGTGTGTTGACCTAAATAGGATTTCAATACATCATTAATGACCACTTTGGGAAGGGTGCCCAACTTTCAGCTTGTAGAATTCTCAGCGAATTCATTCTTTCTCGTCATCAGCTGAGGCCTTTTGCGTGTTGCAAAGCCAAAGCCTTCAAGGTATTTGGACATTGTCTGGTCCTCCTGCATTGGAGTCACATGCCAGCTGTTTCACATCTGCTGACCTACACAGACTATAGATATGTCTCCTTCAAACTGAATGGGGCTTTTATGATGTTGAAGGCAGTGAAGTACTTTTGTTTGGTCAAGAGATAGCATCACTCTCATAACAAGTGTGCTGATAGTAGATGAACAAGTATAAGATGTCTGCTCTTTCAGGTCAGAACATGCTGCCCCTGACAAAGGAGACATATCTGACCCCTGAGCCAACAGCTCCACGTGGGTCTCTACAGCTCCTTTGGCCCTGCTCCTTTGATTTGTTTGCCTGAAATTAAGCAGGCTGGATGCTGTCCTATGGGAACCCTGCTTCTAGAACCACTGCTCCTGAAGGGGACAGGCACAGACAAAAACATGGGTTGGAAGCATGAACTCCCATGTATGGTGACCTGACCTCCTTCCTTATCCCAGCCCTCAGCATTACTAAAGTAAATGTGGGCTGTGGGGCAGGAGATGCAGGTAGAACTTGCCTGCTTTGATTCTCCTTGCCACTCTAGAAACATCTCACACTTGTGAATGCTGACTGATGCAGATGACTGCACATTCCTGAGATAATGGGCATGGCCACTCAAAGGTGACCTTGCAAGGCTCTGTGGGATACACAGCAATTGAAAACAAATGTTCATCAGCCACATGCTTTGACTCCAGGCTGTCTCAAGATCCATACCTGAGGAACATATGTAGATGCTGCCTTCAAAGGACTGCACTCAGTTTCTCTCTTACTTCACATTTCTTGGATCGGGGAGGTAGTGAGGAATTCATGATCCTCACAGAAACAGGAATTAGCACCTTACTCACCCACCCTGAACTTCTTGCACTGGGGAGACTGAAGAAGGAACTGAACATGAACAAAGTTTACTTGGATTATATTTTGTGCCTTGTAGCACACTTCCATGTAATTAATCTCCAGACTTCCAACAACATCAGGCGGGTCCATAGGACAAACACTATTATCTCAGCTTTAGAAGTAAGGAAAGAGGGCACCGAGAGGCTAAGTGACTCCCCCAGTTCACCCACCACATTAACCACAGAGACGAGGCTTGAATACAGGATCACCTCCTAATTCCTCTCACCCTACCCCTTGCTGTTGGTACATGTGAGGAGTAAAACACTCACCTATTCTATGGAGTGCCAGATTACACTGACATGCAGAATCAATAAAAGGAAAATCAACACCTAACCTGTTACCCAAAACTCAGAATTAAGGAAGTCTAGCAGTCATCAGATATCCAACCAAAGTTGGGAGAAATTTCTAATTCTTTTACTTTATAGTGACAGCTTCCCATTAAAATAGCAGTGCAAGGCTGAGAAGATAGCTCGGTTGGTAAAACATTTGCTTTGCATGCCCAAGGTTTGAGTTTGATCCCCAGTACCCACATTAAAAATCACCAGACATGGTGACATCTGCTTGCAATCCCAGTGCTTGGGAGGCAGAGATGAGCTTATCACTGAAGCTTGCTGACAGGCAGCCTAGGCTACTGGGCAAGTTTCAGGCCAGAGAGAAATTGTGTTTCTATAAAAACAGTGGATGGGCCCTGAGGAAAGATGGTTAAGGTTGTTCTCTGGCCTCAACACACATGCACACACGTGTGTATCTGCACACACATAAACACACCCCATACCTAATCATGCAAATAAAACCCCAGGGAACTTAGAAATATTGCTTCCAATCAATCCTTTCCCTAAAATTAAAATCGCCACCAAATGACAAGCTGTATGTGCACTTGCACTTCAACATTGTTGTTCTGACCCACCATTAAATGCCCACCTACCCAAACAGTGTCTGCTTAGATGGTGGATGTCACTAGCCAGCTTCATGATAGGGTCAGTGCCTCATATGAGTTGGTGGCTACTCAGAACCAGAACTCAGGATTCAGGACCCCTAACCAATTTTCCTACTGCCCCAATATGTTCTCTCATGGCCACATGTGAGAAAAAGACGGCAACCTATGTGGTGTGCCTAGAACTCTCCCCCAAAGTCCACTGTAGTCGTTAAACTTTCTGCAAAATCTCAGGATCTAACTTGTAGGTTCCATTTTCTGTCTCACTTCTCACAACTTAGTACAACAGCTGCAAAGTCTGTGTAAATGGGTCATAATCACGGCTCTTCAGCTCCCTGCTGCCAACTCTCAAATGCCTGAATCAGACCTCAATGTAACACGTACCTTTGTTATTACCCTGTTTGCTGAAGGTTATTCACTCTTTGACGTTTCTTTGCAAAGGATGGGAACAATTTGGAGCGTCTTTCCCTCAGCAATCCTGGGCTTGTTTCAGGTGGTGAAGGTGGAGGTCACTTTATTAATACAGCCATCAAGGAAAGCTGTCATGGTAACGCATTGCATTGATTCCTTGAAGTGTAGGAGACAAAGCCAAAAAGAGAAACTTTCAAGTCTATAAATACAGACCCAGCATTGCTCAAGCATAGGCGCTCATGGACAGGGCCAGCCTAAATGGAGAGCTTTGAACCAAACACAAACAGGGAAAGAAAATGTCCCTTTGGTAATGCGATGGTTCATTGTGACCACATGGGAATAAGTGACCCTTGGAGTTTCTAAAGAAAAAAAAAATGAATAAAACAAGGAACAACAGTAAGTCCTGGTGCCAAGTTTGAACATGTTCAAGACATTTCTAGATTACCTTTTTATTGCTTCTAGAAAAGACTAATAGATGGGAAAGAAATCAAGATTTCATAGTTCATATTTTGAAAATTGATTGTAGTTTGGGAAGAGAAAATGTCTGTACTGATCAGGAACTCCACACACATACACATATGCATGCACACATACATACAAACATACACTAAATATGCATGCATACACACAGTAACACAACTATACACACATGCACACATACATGCTCACATACATATAAACTTATATACACATACATGCATAGATTTATGTACTTACACACTTATATAACCTGTACACATATACATTTTCATGCTTCTACACACACACATATATATGCATAAGATATACATGTATGTAGACACATACATACAAATGCAGTCCCTTCCCCCAAATTGAAAATGTGAATTATCTAGTGGCCTCCTTATGGCTCTCCTCATTTAAAGTACAAGAGCAGCTGAGCAGAGGAAGAAATGGCGCCGATTCCTACCTTGTCCCCACAACATTCTGAGAGTTTTTATGAATCATGGCAATTGTGAGAGCTTATTCATCTGCTCTTGTGGCTTGCTTACTAAAGCTGTGATCAGACCTATACTAACACCTTGCTGACTTTAGCCTTTCTACCAGAATTCCACACTTCATCTTCTGGCTACACAAGTCTGCTTCAGTCTCACATTAATACTATAACCTCACCTGCCAGTTCCACTGAATCAACTTAGGCATACTGTTTGAAAACATTCCTAACAATGAAATATTAGAAGGTAACAGGTCATGTGGTATTATATCAGCCATATGATAAAAAAAATGTTCTTATCAACAGTAAAAGGAGAAGGCTGGAGAGCTGGAGAGATGGCTCAGTGGTTAAGAGCACTAGCTGCTCTTTAGAGGACCCAGGTTCAGTTCCCCACACGTACATGGCAGCTAGCTAGCAACCACCTATAACTCCAATTCCATGGCATATGACTCTCTCTTCTTCCCTCTGGGCATTTGTATGCACAGGTTCACTTACATACATGAGGTAAAATGCTCATACACACAAAATAAAAAGAAATAAAGGAAAACATAATAAAAGGAGCCCTGGAGAAAATAGTCTAGCTTTACTGAAGAAGTGTTATCTTTTACTATATCCAAGTGCCAGATTTTACTATAACAACAGGAATTGAAGCTATCAAATAATTTTCTTCATCCAATGATGATTAAAGGTAATATAAGGGGATTAAAAATTAATCTTCATGTTTACTGAGATAAGACACCCCTAAAGAGTCAATGACAATAAAGAGAGAGATAAACTTAAAAAATAAATGTCACAGACCAAATTTAGTTTGAAGGCAATCCATATAGAAGCAGAACAAACAGATACAACTGAAAAACGTATGTGTTAGGTAGAAAATTCCAGTTGCCTCTTTACAAAAAGACCATGACCATTGTAACGGAGCATTCACTCTTATGCTAGTTCTACCAGTCAGTGGTGGACGCCTAGAACTTTGTGTTGAGAATTCTGAAATGCAGTGCAAAAGAGTGTCATGATTAAACAGCAACATTTCCAGGTTAGTTCATTTTGTGTTGTCATAATAGAATGCCACAGACTAGCTATTTATGGGCTTAAATTCTGAAGGCTTGGAAGTCCAAAACCAAAGGGCTTGTATCTTGTGAAAGTCTTGCACTTCACCATAAAACTGGAAGGCATCACACAGTAAAGAGAAAGAGCGAGAGAGATCCCCAATGCCACATTACAGTGGTATTAATTTATTCATAGTAATAATTCTTAAAGGACCTACTTCTTAAGAATGTTGCAATGGCAACTAAAATTCACTATGAGTTTTGAAGGAGACAGACCTTGAAACCATACCAGTCTCCTGTGCATAGGAAGACAGACATTAAAACAATGATGTCAAAATATTTGTCATTCTCAGCCTAGACCTTTGATTTTTTTTTTTTTTTGCTTTTATTTTCTGTGTGACTTGATTTAAATTGGGACCTCCATTTCAACACAGTAGAACTGTAGAAGTAACATTAAATGCTATCAACAGAGACTTCTGCCCCCTCACAATGTGGTATGGAATCACATTACTTAGTATATGTAGTGTGAAATTTTTGTCTCAGGAAGAGTGGTTCCATAATATCCTGCAGAACAGAGGCTGCTGTGCTGTCTGATACCATTTACCAGTTCTCCTGACTGTTCCTTTTCATATGAAGAGCAGTACAACATGGACTGCCTTTCTAGCTCCATCCTAAGCTGACACCAGTTTCATCATCTAGATCCTGTCTAGATGGTTTTTGTGAAGTGCCTGTGAGGTTTTGTAGCACAGCTTCAAATAACAATAAAGAACAGATTACGGGCTGGAGAGATAGCCTAGCGGTTAAGAGTGCCAACTGCTCTTGCAGAGGACCCGGGTTCAATTCCCAGCACCCACATGGCAGCTGAGAACCTTCTGTAACTCCAATTCCAGGAGAACTCCAGTTCCATGGGAATCTGAGACCCTCTTCTGACCTCCACAGCATTGCACGACATGGTTGCACGAACCTGCATGCAGACATTACATTCATACACATAGAAAATAAATAAATAAAATTAAATTAAAATAAAATAAAATAAAAAGAACAGATTACTCAGAGAGTATACTTTAGTGCTTCTCTTTTCTTTTTTCTTTTTCTTTTTTTTTTTTTTTTTTTTTTTTTCGGCCTTTTCGAGATAGGGTCTCCTTGTAGCCCCAGCTGTCCTGGAACTCACTATGTAGACCGGGATGGCCTTGAACTCACAAAGATCCGCCTGCCTCTGCCTCCCAAGTGCTAGGATTAAAGGCGTGCACCACCACGCCCAGCTGTGCTTCTCTTTTCATCATAAGCAATATTAAGAAGACAATCTGCTATGATATCTGCACCCAGATTCTTGCAGTTACTTCTAGTTCCCACGGCTGTGCATCTGAAAACTCACTGTTGTTTTGATCTAGAACTACCCAGTCTTCTTCCTGCTTTTTCCTTCAGTGCACACCAGTGCCAGCTGCTGACCTTCATGGTATGGCTGCACCCTGACCTATGACAGTAGTGTTTTACCCCTAACATTAATTCATTGTCAATCTTTGTTATAGGAAAAGAGAGGGGAACTTTCTCAGCCATTACAGGACATTTAGCAACACCCTTTCCCTCTACACACTAGGGGCCTGTAGCATGCTGTTCCTACCCAGTTGTGGTAACCAAAAAGCATTTCCAACAGTGTGTGATAGCCTGAACCTTTAATCCCAGCATTTGGGAGGCAGGGGCAGGCAGATCTCTGTGAGTTTGAGGCCCATCTCATCTACATAGTGAGTTCCAGGCTAGCTGGGGCTACAGGGAGACCCTGTCTCAAAAACAAAACAAAACAAAATTCCAGACACTGTGAGAGTTAAAAATCACTTACATATCCACTCCTATACACTGACATGCAAAGATTTTCATAAAGTGTTCTCTCAAATTTTCCCAGTACCTCTTCAGAGCAGTCCCAAATCTTTCCTGACTGATTCAATCACAGTCGAGGCTTATTTTAAACATTTCCTCTGCCCACCTCAAAGTGCCCTTCTCCTCATACTTTTCCAGTCTATATAGTAATTCCTAGATGGCCATTCCTAACATGGATTTTTATGATTTATTTCATACTCTTATGTTTACATCTTGCCTTCTAACCATTCTTCGTGGTCCTGCTTTCTTGGCATATGACCTAAATTCTGATATTCTTCAGTGTTCTGGATTCAGTCCTCTTTTGATTTAGTTGCTATTCTCTCACCAAGACGTCTACTTCAAGTTTTATGAAAATGACCTTTAGCACCTGTTTTCTATGTCTATATATCCATAATGAACTATCTCCTGAGTCTTGAAGTAGTCCCACCAAGTAATAGCAAAACACTCTTGAAGACAAATCTAAAGCAGTTCATTTGCTTCTCTGACCAAATCATTCTCCCAAGCTCCTTTTTTTAACAAATACCTTTGTGACTTATCCACATACACTAAACAAGACCTTCAAACTTGTCTTCCTTGTTTACGTAAACAGTCTTCAGATTTTCCTTCCCTCCCTTTCCCATTACTCTAACCTAGCCCCTACGTATTCTGTTGAATCTCTGGTCTTCTTGTCTCCAGTCTATCCTTGTCTGCCCCTCATCTCTCTTTTTCCTTTAAAACTCGGCTTACTCATATATCTTTGACAGCTTCTCATTGCTTGTTTTCTGAACTCTGAAGTAGGTACATACAATCACACCCATAGTGGCCTCTAGCATACCAGCCTCTATTTCCCCTGTGCAAATCCAACCTTCCAACCACAGCCCATTCCTCATTTGCTGAGATAATCTCTATGTCTCTCAGTCAAGTTCCAGTCAAAACACAAGGCATGTTAGGTATTTAAACAGAGAAAAAATTATTTAAAATAGGTTAAATGAGTATTGAAAATGAGACTAGGATACTGAAGTAACTCTTGGACAGTAACAGTTCACACAGGTAGTGATTATCACTTGGAAGTTGAGGAAATACAAGAAAGAACCTGTGGTTTCCAGAGACAGTGTGGATGAGAGACCTCATAGTCCTTGGAGCTGCATCTGAGGAAGGATGATGTCTGTTACTCCCTGTAGCAGCCACTTAGAAGGATGCTACCAGACTGATGCAGACTGCTCCAAGCCTGGGTGGAAGCTGGTTCTGAGTAAAGCAGAGTGAGGGAAGCCAATCCCTCTGGTAGGAAGGAGGACCATTGCTAGGCCACTAATGTTAGGAAGAGCTACCAAGTAAGAAGGAAGGAATGTCTTCATCGTGCTCCTCTCCTTCCTTCTCTGCTCTCCAAGGGCACCTTGTTGGGATCCAGCAGACAATCTGTAGGATTTTTGTTTCAACATCAGAGAGGTGGATTTAGAGTTCAAAGATAATTTCTTAGTAAGGAATACTCCCTTTTTGCATGTCCTTTCTTTAACTCATACAGTTCTCCACCCATGATATTCTTTCTACAGTTATCTTCTCTGTGTGTACCTTCATTCAAATATGACCCTTTTCTATAATCTTCTCCAAAACAATTTTTGCAGCATCTTGTGTGTTCCCCTAATGATTTGCAAATATTTTGTGGACTTTTTATGCCCTGTCTGAATATATCTGACTATGTTCATTTGTTATTTCTCAACCAAATTGTGAGCTTCTATATGACAGTTACAGTGACAAACACAATACATAGCAGGACACCTGGCACAAAAGATGTTGGTTGAGCTGGATGAAACTAATAAAGACATTTAATGAAATGAATACTAGATCATTTCTGGTGTACAGTTCATCTTCTTAACTAAATGTTTACTCTATAATAGAGATGGCGTTTTATATTGATTTCATTTTCTTCATGGCATTTAGTAAAAGTTTTGACATGCTCAATGTTACTTAGCCACCTCGTTTGTTCATTGACCAACAGAATTTTGGTTAAAAAATGACATGAAGGTGGAGCATGAGGTTATAATCACCAGATAAGACCCATAGTTAGGTATAAGTATAGTTCTGGCTATTAAGCAGTACTGTGTACATGGTAAAATTCTGCACTTTTTGGATTTTAATGGGACTGGAACCATTAAGAACCCAAATGTAATGTGTTTTACAGTGAATTCTAAAGTAACAAAAGGTATGCTAGGTTCTATTTTTCCTGCTTATGTATTACCCAAGATATATTCCCCCAATCCACAAGAAGATTAATCCTGGGCTATATCAGTTCCTTGTGAATTTATTAAATTTCTCACAACCATCAAAATCAACTAGCAGATTATTTACTTGTAAGAAAGGTATTGAATTTTAACTTAATCGCTAGCTTCTCAGAAAAAGAAACCTCCACTCAACAACTGATTTACATTCAAGTCCAAGAAGAAGAAAAATAGCTTTAAAAAAAAAAGCAGGGAGTGATATTTAATTAACTATTGATTTCTTCTCAATTATTCAAGGCAAGCAATTATCGATATTGATGGAACCGATATTTTCCTAACTCTAGTGCCCAAATGAAAGGAAATATCCCATTCAGCAATCTGCTACCCAGAACAAGAAATGCTGAGGATCTTTAACTTTAAATGGAAACAGTTACTTGGATCTGTTTATTCCATGTTGCCCCAATTAAACAGATATTTCTTGAAGTGTAAGCAAGACAAAATCCTAAAAGCCTGTATATGCCTTTCATCTCAACCAAAACCCAAAACTTTTTTCTTTTAGTTTTGTCTGTGAAATTAATTACTCTATACTTAGGAACTTTGTTTCATTGGTAAGATCTTGAAATATTTAACAATGACTGATTCGGGCTTAATATTTATTCTATGCTACCCAGTGAGAAACAGTTGTATAATGTTAGAACCCATGGAACTCTGGTTGTTTATCTGTCTTTCCAGAATGAATGATTTCCTAATTATACCCATGTATCATGCATCTGTCTTCTAAGTCTAACCCAACCTTGAGGAATGTGGTCAAACTGGAGCCTGCTCGGGAAACTTTGTTACTAGATGCCCAGCACCATGTTCCTCAGTTCATTAGTATGTTTGTGTGTGAGGAAAAGGCTTCTCTGGAAGGTGACATGAGCATACAACAGGATTCATGGTCCAAATGGCATCCTCTATTATTATGTGGAGAGTGGAGATTATTTCTTTAACCAGTTTATACTTATTAGTAAAATTGTGTGTATGTGTGTGTGTGTGTGTGTGTGTGTGTGTGTGAATTCATGTAGCATCTCTAGAGAAATTGGGCCATGACATTTTCCTTTAATGAAAAACTGTTAGAATTTAGATAAAGCTCCTTTTTCTGCTCTGTCCCCCACCCCTGTCTAGAGTGGTCTATATGTGAAGTGCTTAAGCAGCATATGTTGCTGGAAAGTATTCTTGGCTCTTTTATTCTTTGTTGTGTTCATTTCCCTGGCTTCTATTTAACATTCTGCTAAATCAGTGAAACCTTGATTATCTAAAAGAGTAAGAGACACTAAATTAATGAAGAGACCCAGAATTTTGAAGATATGAGAAATTATTAGAGGTGAAATTTCTGACAGAGGCTGTGAATGAATTTGAGTCTGGAACTGCTTCTTGATTTATTCAATCTGATTCCATTAACTGATGGATATAATGAAATTTTGATAATCAGGGTTTCACCATTACGTTTATGGCTGTTCCCAAACCAAGGTAACCTTGGGCTCTACTTCCAGTATTTACAAGGTGATAAAAACCCTAACAGGCTTCCAGGGACAAATGCGACTTACTCTTCCTCCTAAGCCTCCCTTGAAATAAGCTTTCCCTCCTCCCATCTGCCTGATGACTGCCTGGAGCATGCTACTTCCCCATATCCCAAGCCCTCATTCGCCTGCTTCAAGCCTCTCTGCATGCACCGCGCAGCTGGAGTAAGTGCAGGGATGATAGCCGGTCCTTAGAGGTCACTGGCCATTTTAGCAGACACTGCTTTGCATTTTAAACACTGGCTTCAAGGCTCTGCATTCTTCTATCAGGCACTTGTCCTTTAAAACCCAGGAGGTCACCACAGGTTCCAGTTCCACCAGGAGAACCAGTTCCAAACCAGAAGAATGGCATTACTTTTATCCCATAGTCTGAAATGAAGAATATCCAAGATTGCAGGGGGGCAGGAGGAGGGAATCCATATGAAAAGGCCTACTGTAAAAGCAGAGGCAGCCCGCTATACTTGTTTGAAAATTGGAGTCACATGCTTGGTTTGTGGAGGGAAGGGGGACACAAGATCAGTAGGAAAAAAAATTGGGGGGGGGGGAAGGGAGGGTAAGCTGAAAACATGATGTTCCAGATGGACTTAAATTGATTTTGCTTCTCTTCCCCCTCCCACCCTCCCCTCATTCTGCAGCCAATGTCTGTGACAACGAACTCCTGCACTGTCAGAATGGAGGGACCTGCCACAACAACGTGCGCTGCCTGTGCCCAGCCGCTTACACAGGAATCCTCTGTGAGAAGCTGAGGTGCGAAGAGGCCGGCAGCTGCGGCTCCGAGTCGGGCCAGGGGCCACCCCCGCGGGGCTCGCGGCCACTGCTGCTGCTCGCTGTGATGCTGGGGACAGCCAGCCCCCTGATGTTCTAGGGGTTACACCCAACCATCGACAGGCCTGTGCTGTGGGGAACCAAAGCAACCGGAGCAATTGCTAAGAACCTACAAAACACACACACACACGCCCTTTCCAACACAGTGCACAAAACGAAGGCCTGACTGAACTAAGCCATATCTCTCAGACCTGGACAGCACAAAGGAGTCAAAACTGTTCATCTCGGACTCCAGAGGAGTCGGCAGCTGTTGATATTATCACGGCACATCACCTTGCGGGCTGCAGAGCTGACTGCTGATTGGAAAGGCTGTGAGAGCGCCCCCAACAGGAAAGACGACAAACAAACTGATCAACCAACCTAAAAACATTCGCTACTCTAACGTGGTGCACCCTAGTCCTGCTCTGCCCAGTGTGTGGACCAACCAAATAGAAGCATTCTTTGCTGTAAGGTGCATTGTGGGTATAAGGAAATCTGTTACAAGCTGCCATATTGGCCTGCTTCAGTCCCCGAATCCCTTCCAACCTGTGCTTTAGTGAACGTTGCTCTGTAACCTTTGTTGGTTGAAAGATTTCTTTGTCTGATGTTAGTGATACACATGTGTAATAGCCCCCTCCAAAGCGCAAACCAGTTATACCCTGTATATTTCAGCAGCACTGAGATCCCAGTGCCAGCTAACAACCCACTTAACCAAGAGTGGCTAGAAGGAAAAAAAAAGTGTATCTATCCTTTTGTATTCAAATGAAGTTATTTTTCTTGAAATACTGTACTATGTAGATTTTTTGTATTATCGCCAGTTTATGTTACCAGACAATCTGTTAATGTATCTAATTCGAATCAGCAAAGACTGATACTTTATTTTGTCCTCTTGCTTTCTGTTTTGTTTCATTGTGCAGAGATTTCTCTGTAAGGCAACGAACGTGCTGGCATCAAAGAATATCCGTTTACATATATAACAAGTGTAATAAGATTCCACCAAAGGACATTCTAAATGTTTTCTTGTTGCTTTAACACTGGAAGATTTAAAGAATAAAAATTCCTGCATCAATGATTTCAGGAATTTGTATTGCTATTTGTTAAGACGAAAGGAAAGACCACCGAACAAGTTTCACACTCACTTAACTGATTTCTGTATGGACTGAACACATTCAGCTGACGAGTTTAGTACCTGGGAAGATGGATTGATGTTCACTACCTTGGACAACTTCTGCAAAATATGAGACTGTTTCCACTTGGGAAAAAATTATAACAGCAAAAAAGAGAGAAATATCTAAATGATTGCCAAGATTACGCCAAAGCCTGTTGGCAGAGTACTAAGAGACTTTTATTTTTAAGTCATGTATTTTCACAGATTGATGGTGATCATGTGACTTTAGGGATGCTGATCTATGTATCTTTCCAAATACAGTGTTTACATGGAGTATTGAAAGAGGCCACCTGGGGAACCAGGACAGCAGCAGGGAAATTGAGTGATTAGCAATTTGACTTTGACTATATTCTAAGTACTTAAATGAAATATCAAAATATACAGCAGCAAATAAGCATAACTGCTGTTCCTGAGAATAAAGTTTGTTTCAAGTACTGCCCAAGGTGTAATAAATTCTTGTTTCTGCCTTTTATTAGGCCAATTACTGTGCAAGACAGCAAGGGGAGGCGGGAGAGGGAGAAACACGCAAGTTTTGAAGAGGCTAAAGCAGTGTGAAATCCATCCCCAGCATGCTGTATCCTACAGGTGATAAATGTGTCACCAGCAGCATCTTTTGGAACCAGAAACAATTATCAGCCCAAGCCAGCATCTTAAGGACAATGAAGTCCTCTATGACTTGGTGTAACAATAACCTATGACAGTATGAGGTTGGAAGCCTCATTCAGGGCTGAATTCTTCACCCTGCTGCAGGTCCTTGCTGAAACGGGGAAACTGTCCTCTGATAAATAACCTGAGTCAAAACTAGATGAAAGAACAACGTGTCTCATTGGTTTTGTTCCCAGAAAAGCCAATTCAAAGAAGGCAATAAAAGGTAAACAGGTAGTGCCTGTTCTGCCTGCTACCCCACGTCTAAGCCAATTGAATGTTTGTTATTCAAACCAACAGTCTCTTTTGATATAAGAAATAAGGAAAGATGGAAATAAATTAGAGCCATGGCTTAGCACCAGAGTAGCCACCAGAAATGGGAGATTTACATTAGCTGCATAAATAGAAAATTATATTTCAGGCTCACCAAAGAATACACATGAAAATTCTGATAGCATACAGAGTTTGAGATTACTTCTAATGAGGTGGATTTCTGATACTAAAATGGAATTTAAGTTGTCTTCTAGTTTATTAGCACAAACCAAAGGCAGACTGTGTTATTTCTGGCAACGATGCACTTTATCTCAAGGCCTTGTCACAATGCTCAGGAATTAGACGCAGCACAGTTCAATACATGGGATTCCAAAAGCTAATTCTGAAATTTAATGAAGGCCTGATTTCAATCAGTTCATCTGCATTTTATCTTTATGAGGCTATAAGGATCTAAATTGATGAGGAATATCTTGCATTCAGTGTATTTAGATATAGTTTTCTGAATTTCTTGAAGTGATGTGATCTGCTTTTAATAAAAATTCACTTTTAGGTATATAACAAATGGAAATGAAATGTTCTTTTTCATCTGGATTCTCAAGTTCTTTTAATAGCTGATTCCTTTGAAGAAATGCCAGCCTAGGGGATTTTGTCTGCTCTTTTCTAACATTCTGTTATTATCTGCAATATTATGTCCCAAGATGGGATTGGGACAATAATGCATACAAGTTGTTCCCACATTGGACGTTCCAGCTCTTGCTCTGTTTCCTAGGTTGGGTCCTTATACTTTTGTACAAGAGTTCATCTGTCAACTTTCCTACAAAGTGGAAATATCATTACTTCCATCAACAATATTAATGAATAGAACACTCAAAAAACAAATCAGCTGAAATGGCAGCTATATAGAAAGTGTTGCTGTTCATAGGGAGTTAATGAATCTCTTACCTACCAGGAAATGGGAATGATTCATTTCCAACCCCTACATAGCCTAAAGGCAATGTTAGTCCCAGGAAAAAGGAGCTGTTGTTTAGAAGAACCATTGTCCCCTTCCTCTGGCTCTGCCCTTGACATCTAATCTATCAACATGTTCCCACTGGCTTTTCAGGCATGTGCAGGCTTTCACTAGGGTCCATATTCATGAAGGCAGTCAGCATAAAGGCAGCAGATCCCTGGGAACAAGGTTGGAGGAAGGCGTAGTGCCAACCATTCCTATTGTATCCCACCTCCATCTTTCTTGGACTGTGGCTTTGCCGAAGTTTAAGAACCTTTGGTTGGAAATCCTGAAATTGAATCTTTCCTTTCATCGTCTTTGCCCTCCACCACCAATAACCCAGTAATGTAGGGATCTAAAGAGCCGAGTTCTGAAATGGGATGCTTTCTATGCTCTGGGAAATGGTCTGCTATACTTCACCTACTATCTATTGATAAATAAAATATCTATGTAACGGTGCTCACAGGATTAAAACTAATACATGGTATGTTTATTATGCTTGTAACTCTCTGTATGTGATTAGCATCCAGTGTGCTTTAAAACTTCAGCTTCAGGAATCTAAGCTTAAATTCATTATCTACCAGTTTTACTCCATCTCTAGTGATAAGGATGTGATAGGGACTGAGCCAAAAGTTGGAACAACAGGAGAAACTAGGTAAAAATGTAGATGTTTTTCACAGAAATCCAGTTGCGACCTTTGTAACATATAAGGATGTGAAACGGATAATGGGCACCACTAGAGTTTTGATTCAAAAGTCTGGTCATGGACAACTCTTTGTGCCTCAGGAAATCAGCACTAGATTCTAATCAACTTTATTTTTAGGGAACATGAAATGTTCATTTGATATAAACATTCTGAAAGTTCTCTTTGCATTCTGATCGTGTCCACTGCCTAGGAAACTCCATTTTGTTTTAGTGACTCCATCTTAATGGCTGAACCCTGAGCCCAGAACAAGACCAGGAAGAGCCAGCTGGTTATCTTGATCTTTGGAATCCCCTCTCCAATCTGTCTTGTGACCACTTAACTATCTACCTTATCTTTTGCCAATGTTTTACAATTGCCTGAAGCCCAAGCACTTCTTATCTTAGTAATCCTACAGCAGGCAAGACTTGAGGTTTTTACTGTCTGACTGGAATTTCTCAAAAAAAAAAAAAAATTACCAAGAAATGGTATTTGCCCTTATAAACCTAACCTAGCTCTGAGTGAAAGCTGTACCCTCCCAGTCCTGACCTGGGGTACAGTCCTGTCCAGCCCAAGTTAAAAATCCAATTTGGCTAGTTGGAACCTGGAGACTGTGTGCTGTTTTTCTCCCAGTGGTACAGCACTGTAACACTATATATAGAGTGATTACTTTTCATTTATAGCTATATTTTTATTCTCTTGCATTAAAAGTAGTTTTTCCCAAAATGGATGCCAACAAATACCCCACATCAACTGCACATAAACATAATATGATGTCAGAAAAAAATTAAGAATGCCAACTTTCATATTCTAAATATCCCAACTGTGCAGGGACCACAAACAACTGGTACTCTTCTTAACACCTAGAAAGGTGTGACTCACATCATTATTAGATTGAAGAACTAAATAGAGAAGAAATAGCTCTGCCCCTGTATAAATCACATTATTGCATTTCACTATAAATGAAAAAAATAGCATCTGTGAAAAGCACATTAATATTGAATAATAACCATTACTTAGGATCTATTATGGCAGAAAAAAATGTACCTTTACTACATTGGTAGAATAAGTTCTGAAATAATTCTAGCAAGGTGTTGTTTTAAAACATTTGAGCCTTTATAACTGCTGGAATTATCCCCCACCTCCACCCCAGCTTTATCCCATCAACCAAAATGTGCCTTTAACTGATGGATGACTCAAAATAGAGTAGTAACATTTAAAACTATGTGATAGTTTTATTAACCTGAAATGATAGCTGATAAAATGGGCCATTATTCTACAAAACCTAATTATGTTAGCACTAAAGATTTAGCTAGGCTGGCTAAGGCAAACTGCAGAGATTTTGAAGTAAAAATAACTCTCATTTTCTTAACTTAGTCCTATTTATTTCAGAAGGATCACTTTTAACTATTATTTAATTAGTGAACTATGAATTCTACATGAAAAAATAATGACTGGAAAGAGAAAAAATAATTACTACCCTTCCTCTCTCTGTGAGAATAGGAACTGAAATTCTTATAAGCCAGAATGTGTCAAGTCCCTTAAAGAAATCGTGTGCCACAGTGATGTTCTGATGCCATCTTGATAGCACTGAGACGCAGCCTGGCTCTGACAAGGGCCGCTCATTCTAATTTAATAAAAGAAAATGGCAGAAAAATCACACACATGAAGTCCTGTTAAGAATAGGTGATTCTTTTCTCCCCCAGACAGGGAAGAACATAATGTCATCTTTGTTTGTTTGTATTTTGTTCTCCGAAGGAGGGCTACTCCTGTTGGGGACTGGCTTTCCTTCTGCCTGGGAGAAAGGCTGCAAGAAAGCATCCTCCAAGGAAATAGCATTTTGCTATTTACCAGTCTTGACTACCCTATGAAGCCTGGAGTAATTGTTTTGGCTTTCACAGTGTGATAAACACCTAGAGGCAAGGAGATTAGTGTCATCGCTCTCCGTCTCTTTTTCTCTCCCTTTGGAAAGGTGTTGGGAGGGGGAAGATGCTCCAAACATAGTATGACAAGGTTTGCAGGGACCTTTCAGTTCATTGATATGTAATTATGAGGACCCTAGCTAAATATTCAGTTTATTAAATTAATAGTGTGACAAGTATTGGAGCAGTTTTACAACCACTTAAAGTCATGTTTACATCCTGTGTAATTACAATTCATAATTGGGAAAGCAGTCATATCTAAATGCATTCTGATCAATGGTACTCAGGCTGCCAAGTAGACCTAGCAAAACACATGACAGTAAGTGGTTCTTAAATTCTGAGCTTGTATGCTTAGAATTCAAACTAGATTTGAGGAGAGGTAAGTTAGGGAGTTTACCAGTGAAATACTATAAATTGTGCATTCAATTGTTTATAAATATTATCTTTCTTCTGGGCATGAGAAATATACTTTCTAAAAGTTGAAAAGTCCCATAAAAATGTAGCTATGACTGCTATGAAGGCTCAGATTTACCCCCCAACTTTGGATGGTGTCATCTAATAATACAGTTATCAAGGGAGGTCATTCAGATGTTTGAAAACATATAGCCCAGCAATCAATTCCATTTCACACCTACTTTATCTCTACCCAAGCTGCTAAGAACATCTAAATTCCCTCTATAGAACTAGACATTTTTCCTTATTCTAGAAGCAAGGTATAAATTAAAACTAAAAATGCCCAAATAAAGACCATGGTATGAGTGCCAAATAATCAAAATACCCTGACAACTCTGGTGTATTTTACACAGGAGGGACTGGGGCCAATGGAGATTCGCAGTCTCTAGAACAACTCTTCCTTTACAGTTTGAAGGATGTGGGTTCCAAGCTCTTAGGAGAAGCCCTATTTCTCAAGTTTTTAGGTATTTTCACTACTATTTTGATAACAAAATCCTCGTGACTCTTGTCTTAGTTCCTTTTCCTGTTACTGTGATAAAATACTCTGACAAAAACAACTTAAATGTGAAAGGTTCCTTTTGGCTCACAGTCCAGAGATACAGGCCAGCATGGGAGGGATGTTCTGCTAACAGGAGCTTGAGGCACACTGTCACGTTACATCCTCCTTCAGGAGACAAAGAATGCTAGATGTTCAGCTACATTTTTCTTTTGTAGTCTCATTGGTCCAAGATCCAATGGCAGGAAAGGAGGTGGGTTCTGGGAAGCCAGGAAGTTAAAGAAAATGCAAGAAGCTGTAGACAGATAGGACACCATTTATTCCACCATTTATTCACTCCAGCGAAGGCTACCACACAGACCAACTGGACAGGCAGATATTGTGAGGCACCGGGACACGTGCTGGCACACACAGGCCAGGGTTTTCTAGATAGTGATGTCAGTCATTTTATGCTGACTCATGATCCTTCTAGATATCCGTGGCTCATGCAGGATATATATGTCAGCACCATGTTCTGTTGTCTAAACATGCACTGATTCTTTTGGCCCTCTGTTCCCTAAATGGCATCACCCTCCTCAAAGGTGAGTCTTACCACATCAATGAACCCAATCAAGATGACCTCTTAAAGGGATGCCCAGAGGCTAATCAAATCTAAATTGTCCCTCACAAGTATGCCCAGAGGCTTGTCTCCTAGGTGATTCCAGACCCAGTCAAGTTGACAGTCAATCACACCTCTAAACTAACTTCCATTCAAAGATAATGAAATTACAGCAATTAGATTCTTGAGTCCATTCAATTAGGTATGCATTTGTATATGTAAACCCTCACATTTATGCACATATCTATATTTACAAGCCTGTCTGATAAGGGCTACCTCTAAGTAGAGGTAGACAGTATCCAGTTGGTCTGAGACACCTCTCAAAGAATGCTACTCTATCATATAGGTTAAAAACCTCTCTCTCAGTCATATTCTGTCACACTCAAATAGTCTGGAACATTGCATGCTCAGATTCTGTTCTCAAGTTGGGAGAAGCACAAACTACCCTGATCTTTCTAGTGCAGGCATTTTACTAGAAAGATCTTCAACAGTACCTTTCCCATCCTAGTCACAAAGTGTATGAAAAGTAAAATAAAATACATGAGCCGTTGGAATATTCTTGGGTTGAACAGCACAAAGCCATTTTCTTTCAAGTGATTCCTTTCGTTTTTATGGTTATTCTAGCTTACAAGCATAAGATGAGGAGCAAAGGTCTTTCTAACATCTTCATGCTTCCCTGAGTTGGGGGCAGAATTCTGAGTACATGAGGCTCTCATTTCACACTCCATCCTATAGATCTGCTCTGACCACTAGCCACTATCTACTTGTGGCTATTGAGCTTTTGAATGTGAGTGTCCAAGCTGACATGTTCTGTAAATACAGGAAGCACATCAGATTTTAAAGTCTTAGTCCAAAACAAGCAAAATATTCTATGATTTACTAGAAAATATTTTTCATATTGATCACATGCTAGAATAATATGTTGTGTTTAAAATACACTATTGGAATTTGTTTTGTTTCTACTTCTTTTTCTAATGTGGTTTATAGGGACTTTTAACTTATTTATACATGTGGCTAACATATTTCTGTTAGACAGCACTGCTCTAAACATTAAATTTCCCCATCTGTAAAATGGGACTAATAGTATTCATTTTCTGAAATCAATATGAAAATCAAAGTAAGCTAGGAAACTTGAAACGCTTGGTGAATTATAAAATGTAGGAACTATGAAGTACTGACGGCGAGGATGGTGATTATTATGGTGATGTTTTCAGGGTTCCTGTTCCACATTTTCATAATTGTCTGCAAGTTTTCAACCTGGGGTCTCAGCATAACTTCTAAAGGTTCTCCAAGGTGATGAAAGCAATGTTTTTAAAGTTTTAAATGAGACAGATGGCCCACATAAGAAACTCTCTCAGTGGCCACATCGATAGGCGGATTCTAATGATAATACAAATAATAGTAATAGCATAACAGTGACGCAGCTAACTTCAAGAATGAAAGCTCTGGGATAGTCCTGATGTCTTGTTTTCACTGTCTTCATTCTAGATTTGTGGCACTTCTATTTATGCAACTTCTGAGGCCGCTGTTGACTCACACTGCTTGATACAAGCTTATAAGCTTCTGAAAAGTTAAATAAGAAAACAGTAAGTGAAAATAATTAACTCTGGCTTAAAATCAGGAACTAAGGGACAAAGGCAAACTGTTGACTCAACCAAGTATGCACAGGCTGCACAGTAGAGATCCATCATTAGAAGGTAAAAGATGCCAGGATCTACTTAATTGGAGTCAAGTGTTCAATCTTACACTAACTCTAATTTTACCTACTTTAGGATAGTTTTCATGTGATAACACTTCTTTAATCTCACCATCTGATTTAACAATCTTTGATGGTAAAGTGTTCACTCCACACTTCAGACAACCCATCTTTACACTTTCTTTTTTAAATTTTTTTTAATTTTATTTATTTTTGTATGTGTATGAATGTACTGTCTGCATGTAGGTTTGTGCACCTGTGTTGTGCAATACCGCGGAGGTCAGAAGAGGGTGTCGGATTCCCCTGGAACTGGAGTTCTCCTGGAATTGGAGTTACAGACGGTTCTCAGCCGCCATGTGGGTGCTGGGGATCGAACCCGGGTCCTCTGCAAGAGCAGTAAGTGCGGTGCTCTTAACCCCTAGGCTATCTCTCCAGCCCCCATCTTTACACTTTCTAAGTACTCTGCTCAAACCCCTAATCCTTAAACATGTCCCTCATATTGTCCTATTCTTTGTTGGTGGTGATGTTTTTGTTTTATGGGTAATTTTGTGTGTTTTGAGTTTGGTTTTTTTTTTTTTTTTTTTTGAGACAGGGTCTCACTATGTAGCCCCAGCTGGCCTGGAACTTGCTATGTAGACCATCCCAGATGGGCATTGATCTCACAGTGATCTCTTTGTTTCTTCTTCCAAAGTGCTGGGACATTGTCATATTCTAGATCATAGCTCTGTATTTTGAATCCTGGAATGACTTTCAACACTCTTCTTCCATAAAGTCTCTGTCCCCTCTCAACTTCTAACTCCAGCCAACTTTTCCAAGCACCCTCGATGCCCCGTGTTCACGGGTGCTTAGTCATTTCATTCCTCATTCATTCCCGCCTCATGTGATTTATGCTATAACTTACTGATAATGTCTCATCATAGATTATGCAGTAGCATTAACTTTCAACATATAGAAGCAAACACCCTGATACACACTCAGACAACCTTGCAAGTATCAGGGCGTTAAGTGTGCATTCACAAATATGTATAGAGTATGTAGTACCCTATTAGGTACTGAAATAATTGATTAAAGGAACAGACTCTAATACAAATGTGAGCATGTTACTGCATTTAAATAGTGTGACTTAAATAAATCAATAAACAAATAATATTAATAAAAATAAACAAGTTCCTGAAAATAAATGTACAATTAATATTTATAAATTGAATGTCACTTTGAGTTAGTCAGGGGAGTATCATTGTATTTCTATTGGAAATTGTGGTAAATGCTTCCCTCTTTTTTTTGTGTGCCTTCAGTGATCTAACCTGGAGTCTTATATATGCTAAGCTATTGCTACCCAGCTAATGGTTGTATTTTTTATTGAAAGTTGGGCTGAGGCTATAGGTCAGTGGTATAATGCTTTCCCAGCATGTGTGAGGCTCTGGGTTCAATCCCCATCTTGCAGGGGGTGGAAAAGAATAGGTCATTATAATATGATCAACATATTCCAATTTGCCTTTCCAAACACCAGATTTTGATCTATTTCTTTGCAAAATGAAAAAAAAAAACTGTGTTTCTCAATCTATGTCATATTTAGCCTTTGAGCTAATTATTTAGATTTTATTTTTATTTGTGTGTGTATGTGAACATGTATGCATATGTACAGCCAAATTCAATGGATCCCCTGGAGCTATAAGAATCTATGAGCCATACAACATAGGTGGTGAGAATGGACCCCGGGGTCCTCCAGAATAGCAAGCGCTCTTAACCACTAAGCCATCATTCCAGCCTGGGCCAATCATTCTTAACTTTGAGTAAGTATCACAGTCCACTGAAAGGCTTCAGGGCAACAGTTTTCTGAAGTCAAGCCCCAGAACCTGTCTTTCAACAGCTCTTAGAGGGATCTAAAAAGTTTCATTTATAACAAGATCCTAAGTGAGACTGATATCTATACTACACCACCATCTATTGAGAACCACTAGCTTAAGCTAATTAAAAACCTCACTGCAACTTAATGAGAAGCCCCCTGAGGCTCAGTTGCCTGAGATTAAAATGGGCAGCATGATACTTGCCCCACAGGGGTATGGGGACAACTAGATGAGATGATGGAGGAAACTCTTTAATGTAAGGTTCACATTCAGGAAATGTCAGTAGAAAGCATACACTTTCAGTCCATCTGTAAAATAGGGCTGGAGCATTTATTTTACTGGACTCTCCCATACAGGCAATTCTATCTCCCTATTAGGAATACTGCTCTCTAAATTTTCAAGTATTTTCAGTGACAAAATGATGAAATAGGATGATACACTTGGCAAAGCCCTTAGAGATTTCCTGGACTGAGAAGCTTAATGTTTTGGAACAGGTAAACGGTCAAATCTTCTTGTTTACTTTTTTGATTCAATAAAACAATCCAAACAATCAAACAGGTTGCGTGTATCATTCCTCAACTTGAATATTTGGATTTTCTTAAATTGAATTATTTGACAGAAACACACCACATTCCAACTTAAAGAAGAAAATGAGATTCTCATTTGTCTTGCCTGACCATGGTTGCAGATTCCTCACGGATGCTGAGGCCCTGTGAGAGCCCACTTAATTAAAGACAGGTTCCCTGTAACTCCAGCTTGCCCAGTGACTCACTCTGTGACCTCACCCTGTGATGTTTCTCTACCCACTAAAAGCTCAGGGGGCTGTTAATACAAGGAATCAATGATCAAAAATTAATTTTAAAGCCTGTGGTAAAAGCACATTAACATGAACAATACATCCTGCCTCTTGGAGAGGCAGATCAGGAGAGCTGGGTTCTTCCAAAGGATCTGAGGACAAAATTTTGCAGAGGATGTATCTTGAGAATAATGATGCATGTCACTAATAACCTAGTGCTAAGTTATAAGCCTAAATTGGAGACTTTGTAGAGAAATACACAGCCTCTGTAATTTCCAGTTTGGTGTAATAATATGGAAATGGCTTTTGGTGCAGGGATTGGATCAGCCTAAATGAGCTGGAATTGATAGCTGCCTGTAATACTAGGGGCAGGAGAGTGATCACGTTTGTGTCCTTGGTGACTTATCTAGGGCTCTCCAGACGTGACAATTTTGGGAAGTGAACCTTTAAATGCGTTATGAAAACGCACTACAATATCTTGTGGCACAGAGCAAGGTACTTCTGAAATCACCTCAACAAGAATACAGAATGGGAGCCTCCTGCTCTCCAGGAGGGAAAGGGCTTTTGTTCCCATGGGAAAAAAATGGAAATGGTACACTTAAGAAAAAGAAATGTGGGACTGGGGATATAATTCAGTCAGTACTACTTCCCTGGCAAGCCTGAAGACCTGAGATAGATCCCCGAAACCAGGCGAAACAGCAAAATAAAGCCAGGCACAGTGGCAAATGCTTATAATCCAGGCATGAGAAGGTGTAGACAAGAAGATGCCTACTGCTTGCTGACTGCCATTCTAGCTTACTTAGGGAATTCCAGGTCAATGAGAGACTCTGTCTAAAAAAAAAAAAAAGGTAAGGACATTCAAGATTGTCCTCTGGACTCCATAGGCATGCACATACATGTCCATGCACACCAGAACAAACAAGTGAACACAGAATACACACATAGACATAAGTGTACAGAATACACACATGTGAATACAGAACACACACATAGACATAAGTGTACAGAATATACATGTGAATACAGGACACACACATAGACATAAGTGTACAGAATATACACATGTGAATACAGAATACACACATAGACATAAGTGTACAGAATATACATGTGAATACAGGACACACACATAGACATAAGTGTACAGAATATACACATGTGAATACAGAATACACACATATGGACACATACAGAGACAGAGAGAGACAGAAACAGAAAGACAGAGAAAGGGAACAAGAGAGTTCAAGAAGTAGAGAAGAGCCCCTAAACCCTAATCTGCTCTGTCCTCTGGCCAGCAGGCCAACTCCTTTCTTTGGGGGCAAACACAATGCAGGTTGAAAGACTGTCTCCTTAGAGTCATGATTGAGATACAGTGAAGTTGTATGTCTGTGCTCAGTGACAAGGAACAAAGAGTTTCTTCCGTTTTTATGTTATACACAGCATCTTGAGTATTGCCCAAGGTTCTGTTTCACTCTGAAGTCATCAGAGCATTCATAAATCATCAGGAAGTGTGGGACAGAAGCCAGTTTTTATTAGCATTCCTGAAACAAAACTTGATGAAGGCCTTTGCAAGGCATCGAAAGCTCCCAAGTCTCTGCCTTGTGCATTTCTTGACTTTCATTTGTCATGTGTATCCTGTGTTCCAGGCAGAAGGGACATTTTGCAGGGGTATTTAATCCTTTTTTTTTTGCTTTGTTTTTATAAATTATATATATATATAATATATATATATGATATATATATATATTTGTGTCAAGATTATGTTACTAATCAAATCTAGACTACGTTCCCCTTCGGTCCCCCCCTAACACCCACCCCACTCACCAGAGCTCAGATGCATTCTGCCAAACATCCTTTCTTTTGTCAGGTCTTTCTCAAATTCTCCATGTGGAGAGTTGCTGTTTTGAGCAAAGTTCACACATTTTCAGGTTCAGTTTTCTTTGTTGCAGTCCTTTTCTGTTTTAGTTGTTGTTGTTGTTGTCCAATATGGCATCACTCCCAACTACTGTGGACAAAAGCTCAAGGGGTCATGAAAAAGAAATACTTAAACAGGATTAATGGGACTGAGCATCCACAGATGAGGGATGGCCGTTCGTTCGTTTGTTTATCTGGGGCTGTGTTACTTCACTAGATGATGTCCTCTTAGCTCCAGCCATCTTCCTGGGCAAAGGCTGCATAATGTCGTTATTTCTTTGCTGCTGCATAAGAACTCCATGTGTAGATGTACCACATTTACTCTTCTAAATCTACCGTCAGTTTTGAGGGGAGCATCTGGGTGGGTTCAAGCTTCCTCGTGCTATTGTTGAAAAGAGCTAAATAAACATGGCCGGTGCATGTATCTCTGCGGTGGGTGAGTCTTGGAGGGTACATGCCCTAGGGAAAGTGGTATGGCTGGGTCGGTGCAGTTCCTTCCAAGTCTTCAGGGATTCTTCACACCTTGGCTTTCCATAGTGGCTGTTAGGAGTTTGCATTCCCACCCAGTGGATGAGTGTTGTCTCTTCCCCACAGAACCTCTCAGCACTTGGTAAGTTGTGTTGTTTTCTTGATCCTAGCCGTCTTATTGGAGTAAGATGAGATCTTAAAGTGGATTTCGAATTTGCATTTCCTTAATGATGAGTGATGCTGAACACTTCTTAAGGTGTTGTCTTTCTCAGCCATCTCTAAGTTCCTCACTTGTTAAAGTCTGCTGTTCAGCTCCCATCTATTGAAGTGGGTCACTTGTTTCTTTTTCTTTTGTTTTTTGGAGTAGTTTATATATTCTGGAAATCAATGCTTTGTGATGATGTTCTCTGCAGTGAAGTTTTCCCTCCTCACTCTCCGCGTTGGGATTTCTCTCTACTTCCTTGAATTGGTCTTTTCTTTGGATAGTACAGAAGCTTTTTTTTTAGTTTAATGAGGTCCCATTTGTCATTTTCGACCTTAATTCTTTGCAACAGCTGCTGTCCTGCTATTAGGAAGTCTTTTCCTACAACCTATGTCTTGTAGTCTGCTGACTAACTTTTTCTTCTATTGCCCTCTCAGAGTTTGGGGTTTTGACCTTGAGGTCTTTAATCCATCTGGAGTTGACTTTTGTGTACAGGGAAAGAGAGGGCTTTAATTTTCTTCTACAAGTAGTGATCCAGTTTTTGCTCAACACCACTTGCTGAAGATGCTGTCTTTTCTCCATTGTGTTCCTTCTTTTTTTTTTTAATTTTATTGTTGTAATTGGTGTTTGTGATTTCATACATGCATGTTCCAATTCAAGTTCAGGCATATATCCCCTTCCCTTCCCCCCCACCCCATCCCTACCCATCGCAGATCGTGCATTCTGCCGTAAGTTTTCTGCATCTTTCTCTGCTTTTTTGTTTTGTTTTGTTTGTGTCATTGTGTCTTCTTGGCCCCCTTTTCAAATAGGGGATGGCTGAAATTGTATGTACTCAGGTTTGGATCTTCAGTTTTGTTCCATTGGTCAACAGGTCTGTTTTTGTGCCAGTACCAGGCTATTTTTATGACTATAGCCCTGTAGAATAGTTTGAAGTCTGATATAGCGATCCTCCCTGTGTTGCTCTTTTCACTCAGGGTTGTTTTGGCTATTTGGGGTCTTTTGTTTTTCCAAATGAAATGAAGGACTTTTTTTCCAAGCCTGTGAAGAAACTCTTGGGGATTTTAATTGGGATTGCATTAAATCTATACAAGAGTTTGGGCAGAATGGACATTTTTACTATGTTATTTTCCCTTTCTTTGGTATTTTTGAGACAGGGTCTCCCTTTAGTCCCAGCTGGCCTGGAGCCCGCTCTGTAGACCAGACTGGCCTTGAACTCACAGAGATCAGCCTGCCTCTGCCTCCCAAGTGCTGGGATTAAAGTCGTGCACCACCACGCCCAGCTAGGGATATTATCCTTTAAAACCCAGTTGCAATACCTTTGTTTAATTCCCTATTCCAGTTACTATTGCTGCACAAAAAGACACTGAGACATTTATTGGAATAAAATTGAACACCTCTCCCCATTAAGTATGAAATGTTATATGCCCCATCTCCAATATACCCGTGGCTTCTCCTCCCAGATTAAGTCAGAAAAGCCCCTAACTAGCACTGAGCTTCATCTTCTCCTAATTTCCTACTAAACCAGCCCCCCACTGGTGAAGTCCAATCTAGGCCCCTCCGTTACTTTTCCCTGAAGCATGTTCTGTGCCTGCACTTGCTGTTTCCTGAGCCTGGAATCTTCCCTAGATAGTTTCTGGAATTCATTTAGGAATCTATTCAAATGTCACCTCATCAAACAGGCCCAACTTCCTCACTGTTCACCTTCTATTTCTTTGTCTTGCTTTGTTTTTCTTCCTACCACTTCTCCCCACTGACATTATAGTGTTTGTTTATTGTCTGTCTCCTTCCACTAGAAGGTCTGCTGTGTTCACTGCTGCATTCCAAACACTCAGAACAGCTTCTGACATTACAGAAGACATGAAATAAATACTTGTGAATTAAATAAATGAATAAATGTCCCAGAAGATATTGATGCCAGTATACTTGCTTGTAGAACCTGGAAGAGGCCTTGAGACCTGGGTAAGCAATGCCCCAGTGGCCATTACCAATCTCCAAGTATTGGGCTTAGAAAATAAAATCAACATGCTGTCTCTGCACTTAACTATGGGAGCTTCCATTTTTGTTGTGTTCGTGGCAAAGAATGCTTTTATATTTTTGTCCAAGGACCGAATAAAGTCTGTAACTAATAGGCATGTGATAAATGTTTGCTCAACTTGTTCTCAGTACACAAGTTTAAGTATAGAAATGGCTATGTGGCCCACCAAGTGTGAAAATAAGCCAGCAGTACAGTAGCTGGTTTAATTCTGGAAATATTTCATTGGCATCCAATATGTGTTCGGTAGCCTGTTCTCCCTCCCTTCCTCTGCTGCTCTTCTGAGGTTCTGGAGGGAAAGGGAAGACATACTTCACCATTAACCACATGCTACAAAGGAGTCTCCTCCCCTCCTGTCTCCCAACAGGAAGGCCTAAATGACATGGCTACTTACTCTGGCCTGGTATCACTCCTTTATTACAGAGAAAGAAGAAATGGTATCCGTACTTACAGAAAACTTTGAAGGAAAGCATTGCTACCTCGTGTTTGTGACAGTGCCCTTAATTTACATTTGACATTTCCTGTCTTCTAACATTAACTCCCAGTCACTCAGGTGGCATGTTAGTCTGATAGGTCCCAGGAGCTTTCTGCATCGCCTACCGCTCCAGTGGCACCACTGGGACAGGTGCTAAATAAAGACCTGGTGGCGAGACAGGGATTGTGCTCTGTGTCTGCAAAACCTCTTTCAGCTAAGGCTCTTGGAGCACAGCATAAACATCAAGAGGAATTATTATCCCCACTTTACATAAAGAGGAGAAACTTTTGATTTCTTTAGTAATAGCCTCTTATAATGGTTTCCAAATGTAATTACTTTTGTTGGAAATACCAACTTATGCAATGAAATTATCAGCACATTACAGGAGACAAATGAAAGGAATCAATGCATCATGGAGGGTATCAAATAAAAGAAACTTCTTTCAGATCCTGGCCCCTATAAATGGGGGCCAAGCATAGGCCTTGCAACTATAAGGAAGTTAGGGACAATGGGCAAATGTTCCAGCATTACCCTATGGATTTGCCACCAGCTATTCACCTGGCACTGTGCTAGGTAGATTTCCATACCTCATCTTCTACAGTCCTCATCACACCTCACTTTGCAGAGGATGGAACTATGACTTAAGGGAGCAAGGGAGCTGGGTACTAGCATTATTTCTATAGCCCACAGCTCAAGTAACAAGACCAGGGCAGGACATTTCTTCCCAGCACGTCCTGGCAGGGCTGAACTCAGAGAAAGAGCCTGCTGGGTAGGATACAGTGGCTGCTCCCAGACAACAGGCCTCCACCACCCTTCCAGATGCCAAGTCATTTCTTTAACTGTTGCAGTGGTCAGGGTTGTGGGTCTAAGGTCTAATTGACTATCTCTGAAGTCCACTTTTTCTCAAATTATATATGCCATCTTAGCTACAATTTTTTTTCTATAGTGTACCTCATTTTCTTTGCAGTTAAATTAACAACAACAATATCTGTGGTGTTTGAATGAGAATGTCCCCCATAGGCCCCGAGTATTTGGACATTTTGTCCCCAGTTGGTGGATCTGTTTTGGGAGGTCTTAGGTATAGCCATGCTCTAGGAAGCTCGTCACTGGGGGCAGCTTACAGAATTCAAAAAGCCTTGCCATCTCCAGTCTCTCTCCTTTATTTTTGTGCCTGCCTAAAGATGTGAACCTCTGCTTTCTGCTCCTGCTCAGACACCTCCCGCCACTGTGCCTCCTAGGCATGATGGTCTCTAATTCCCCTGGAACCATCAACCTTAAACTCAAATAAACTCTCCCTTTTATAAGTTCCCTTGATTGTGGTGGTTCTAGTACAGCAACAGAAAAGTAACTAATATAATATCTAACTCATATTTAGTAACATATTCTTGTACAAAAATATATATAAAACAATAAAAAACAAAAAAGAAAAAAAAGAAGAAAAAAAAACAAGTCTAAAACTTAAAAAAAGAAGAAATAGAATGTATCACTGTGTGTTTCAAGCTCAGAATTAAGAAATAGTATTGGGAAGTTTCATGATAATTTCTATGATTATATCATTTCTATTTTTAACTTTCTTTTTTTTTAATTTATTTCTGTATGTGTATGAATGTACTGTCTGCATGCAAGTTGTGCACCCGTGTCGTGTAGTGCCGCGGAGGTCAGAAGAGGGTCTCAGATTCCCCTGGAACTGGAGTTTTCCTGGAATTGGAGTTTCAGACGGTTCTCGGCCGCCATGTGGGTGCTGGGGATCGAACCCGGGTCCTCTGCAAGAGCGGTCGATGCTCTCAACCACTAAGCCATCTCTCCAGTCCTATTTTTAACTTTCTTTCATCATATACTCCTATTATTTTAATTGATATTTCTTTTTGTGTGCATTTCTTTTATTATTATTATTATTAAACTTTTTCCATAGGTCATACATCATTTCTCAATTGAATCTAGAGTCACTTCCCTTTCCATCCCCCCACCTCAGAGTCCCTACACTCTGCCATACATGTCCTGCATCTTTTTCTGAGTCTTTCCAGAGATTTTTTTCAATTCTTTTGTTGTTGTTCTCTCCAACTTGTATTGCTACAGTATACATATATATATATATATATGTATATATATATATATATACATAAATATATACAGACATACATATACATATCACTTGAATTGGAGGACTTTTTTTTTCCTAAAAGATGTCATGTTTTCCTTAAGGAAGTGCTCAAAGGCTCTTCCTTGGCAATCCCAAACAACCATCAATCTTGCACTTTTGCTCCACATTGGGGTCTTTCTCTCCCATGATCCCCCAAATGAAGTCCAGTAAGCATGCATCCTGTCTTGATCACCCTGTACTGGCCTCCATGATACAGCCCAGGTAGTCCAACAATAGCAGTCTATATTCTGACGAGGCTGACATCCCCTTAGCTGTTTAGTCCACAAGCTGGGTATTATCAGTATTATCAGACTACTATCAGTAGTCCCCATCTGGCATTGAAGGTTTGGAGGATTCTTGGAGAGAAATAAGTCTTCAGTCCATATTGGAAGGTTAAAAAGCTGTTTCTCATGTCTTTGAGTAGTGCCAAAAGCGGTGGCAGCCACAGAGTTGATGCACTCGCCAGTAAGAATTGAAGACATGCCAAACAACAGTACTCTCTCTTTTTTCTTTTTGTCTTTTTACTAAGATCTCAAATTTTATGTCTGCAGTACAGGTTCTCTGGTCTTACTGATTATTCTTTATCTCCATTTTTTATTGATGTTTTGTGTATTTCATATATCATTTTTCAATCCAGTTCAGACATATTCCCCTTTCCCTTCCCCACCACCCCACCCCACCCCACCCCAGACCATGCACTCTGTCATAACTGTCCTTCATCTTTCCCTCAGTCTTTTTTTATGCTTAGGCATTCACATTTTCCTCCATTAATTTTATATTACTCTAAAATACGGATACAAACTCTTCACCCATATACAGTAATTACAGAGTCTGAGAATAATTGGTGGGTGGATTCTAGAGCTCGTTGAGAGATTCACATTATAGCACCATAGTTGCCTTCAGATAAACAGAAATATAACAATATTGTCATTCAACTTGCCTTTCATCTGGTGGATTTGGTGTTAGCATCCACAAATTAGGGGAAACCATTCTCTGTCTTTCTGGGACCGTGTTACTTCACTCAGCATAATGGCTTTGAGCTCCATCCATTTACCTGAAAAGTTCATAATGCCATCTTTCTTTACTGACGAATAGTACTCCATTGTGTAGATGTACCACATTTTTGTAATCCCCTCATCTGTTGAGAGGCATTTGGGTTGGTTCCAGCTCTTCGCTATTGTGAAGAGAGCTGCAATAAACAAGGAACTTTGCCATCTCTATCTGTTCAATCCTGTCTTGTGAGCTGCTAGGACAGGTCAGTTTGATGCAGGAGCCACTTACTGGTGCTGGATGGCTGGTCTCCAAAGATATCAGTCCAGGCAGAGTAAATTGATTTAAGAGAACAAATGGGCAAAATCAGTATGCACCCATTTTGTCTTACAGGAATTCAAATAACCAAATTTTGCCTGAAACTTCCCCTTTTAAGTTTAACTAGGAGAGAATAACCAATAGTGGTGAAGAAGCAAGAAACTTAATAGCTAAGTAAATGTGAATAGAGGGAGAGTAAAAGGAGAGGGGAGCTGAAGGGCATGACCAAATGGTCCCTGGGGCCATAGTTCTAGAATTAGTAGTGCTATTACTGCCTCCCTCGCCTGCCCAGGCACTTCTGAGTTACACATTCTGATGATCTGATAGCCACTGGGTATTTTTGTCTGGACGTTCTCTCTTTCATTCTTACTGCCCCCATTAATTCATTTCAGGGTTTCTTTGCATGCCTCCCTTACCATTGCATTTCCTCTACCAGTTTACCCCTGCCACCTGATGCCAGGGCAGTTGTGTGATATGTACTCTGAGAATTCCAATTCTGCCCTTTTAAGAAGATCTTTGAAGATACTTATTTTCTATTTAATAAAATCTGCCTGCCCTACAATTTTCTGATATCCTTTAGAAAACCTGGGTGTAGGCTATTCCACGAATGATATATCTTATGCTTTCGCTAAACAAACCTATATTTAGTAGGCCATGCAGACAATGAACACTTTGCTCAGGTTACAGCACAGCAGAGAAATTTTGTGTCAGCAACAGGTAGAAAGAACCCATTGATACCTTTGCTAAGCAGTGCTTACCTACAGGAGGCTTTTTGTTTAAAATGCCATAAGTGCTGAGTAATTCCATTAATTAGTGAATCCCTTTAATTAAATGAATAAATGTAAAAGAGGGCTCAGATGCTACCAAAAGGAAGAGCAAGAGACTTCAGCTTGATCCCTCCCACCCCTATACACCTATATGAATTTCTGCTAGAACATTGATCTGCGGTAGATCTACCCAAAACCAATAGAGAATAAGTGACTCAAGCATAGGAAAGATAAACAGAATGATATTGTGGAGAGAGGCAACAACTCAAATGCTTTCAGCAGTCAGAGAGTTGTGAACCATAAAAATTGGTAAGGATTATATGCCTTGCTTAAAAGTGACAAATCTATTTTTTATTATTAATTTTTTATTTATTTCTATATGTGTATGAATGTACTGTCTGCATGCAAGTTTGTGCACCCATGTCGTGCAACGCCACGGAGGTCAGAAGAGGGTATTGGATTCCCCTGGAACTGGAGTTCTCCTGGAATTGGAGTTTCAGACGGTTCTCGGCCGCCATGTGGGTGCTGGGGATTGAACCTGGGTCCTCTGTAAGAGCGGTCAGCACTCTTAACAGCTAGGCCATCTCTCCAGCCCCCAAAATGACAAATCTATTAAGCAAGGCATATAATCCTTACCAATTTTTAAAACTCTGATATCAGCAATGAATTATTCTGCCTAGGAGATGTTGGCTAGGAGATTCAAACCCCCCAAAATTATAAAGGCCTTTTGCCTATAAGTGGGATATATGCAAAGAGAAAGGCAGTAAGTCCCTGTTGTCGAAGAGCTGGTGTGAGCATGAAAAAAATGTTATGAGACATCACTTGCTAATGTACAACTGGCCTCTGAAATGCCAGAGAGCATTACCAAAGGCAACTAAAGCAATACAGCAAAATATTGGTCTCCTTGAGACAAGCAAGACTCCTCCATCAATTTCAGCTACACCTCAACTGCCTGGAGATACTGTGCAACAGTGGCAGCCATGTCTCTATATATATCCCAAATCTAATTGGCTATTAGCTCTCTCCTTGGAGGAATAACTCACAGTGGATGCCACAAGCTTATGTCCTCTAGTGGTTAGGAGATGATATAAGCCACAGTAAGAACTTGTCACCCTTTATAGAGAAACCACAGTTTGTGGATTAGCATACCATCCAAGCATCTGTGTCTATGCTCACAGCTTAGCTTGCCATAATAATTAGTACTGCTTAAATGCCTGTACATCCAATTGCTTGTGCTTTGTTAGTATGACTAAAAAGGTATCACTGGATAAGCTGTCAACCCATGAAGGGAAACAACCTGAACAGACTAGAGTCAAAAATGACATCTCCAGAGAAAATAGACTGTTTTGCTTCTCACCCACTTGTGCCCCTTTCCCAAAGCCTAGGGAACAAATTGTGGAAGAGGAGGCATGGTAGAATGTAAGGGCCGCAGAGAGATTGGGGTGAATCATGAGACTACAGCAATATAGACTGGACTCCTAATTGATCAACATGCCTGTGCATACAAGCATCTCCAACTGGACTATGGGAACCTTGGGTTGTTCAAAATTTGGACATAGATACTTGCAAATTGGTTTTATATGAATGTTACTTACATTCATTGCTTATGCTTAATAATTTGGCTCACTTCAAAAAAATGCACCAATTACCTAATTGTACAGCAAACTGAATAACATCAATGTTATCTGAAAACAACTGTGTTATTATATTGTAGAATCTCTTAAAAAAATAAACAAATAAAAGAGGAAAAAAATGATGAATCAAACAGGTCAGCCATGGGAAGCTCTTTCCAAATTGGCCCTGTGGGATGAGAAGATCCAAGGATTCAGGTAGTGTTCTACCACCTCTAAGGGCTGTGTGTATGTAGGCAAGTGTAAAGTTCTTTGAGTCTTGATCTTCTGATTCGAAAGCTGATATAACAATTCCTGCACCACACTCTAGGATTTACAAATGTAGACTCTGTTTTCCACTATAGGAATTTGTATGTGTTTGTGTGTGTGTGTGTGTGTGTGTGTGTTTTACAGGATGTTATCCACGCTAGGCAAGCACTCTACCATTTAGCTAAATAAACTCCCAGTCTCGAAGGAGTACTATTAAAACTGGAAAAGCACAGCCAAAGAAATGAGGTGGAAAGTTTTCACTACTACTTTTAAATTTCCAGTTATAGGCAAAGTTCAATTCTCTAAATGACACTAAATCATAAACAATAGAATCTGTGCTTTTTGGTTTTCAAGACTTGCCCTCTTCTTTAAAGATCTCTTTCTCCTTGAGATAGCTGCCTATAGATTATACCAATTCCCTATCTCTGGGTGATTCTAGCCTGTTCCTCCCCTTTCACTAGGAAATTTTCTCTGAAGACAGGAATGTACTTAAGCACATGGGTTACTTGCAATTTCATCCTCTTTGGCAATAAAGCCTTAAGAAAAAATATGTGTGGTTTTTCAAGACAGGGCCATAAACTATTTGGTAGGGTCTTATAATCTCAAGGCCAAGAATAAATAAAAGAAAAAAGAAATAGTACAAAAAAGGAAGTTTCAAACAATGTTACAGAATCACAGCAGCATAAAAGCTGTTTCCTGAACAACATAATAGCTAAGTCTCGCGACCTTCATTGCTGCATGAAAAGGAGAAAGTCTCTAAATTAAATCAGTCAGAATGGTGAACCCGAGAGGGCCTTCTGACTGAGACCTGGGCTGCAGGGCAGAAGGTGAGACTGGGAAATCAAGCAGAATTGAAGATCCCCTTAGAGCACAGTTAAGGAGGTGTTTACAAGTCTTCCCCAGTCCTCCCTTGCTGACAGGCACTGAGTATTGCACCTCCATTTTGTGCTTCTGCTTGGCACTCAGGCCTTGTAAATGCAATGATAATGTGACTGCAGCATGTTTTCTTCTCAGAACCTCCTCCTAGGAGGTCCACAGCTATGTCTGTGGGTTAGCAGGAAAGATAAAAGGCTCACAGCTTCATAATACTCAAATGCACTATTTCTGAAACACATTAGAACTAAATGAAGTCTGGGTTTCCTGTGTTCCCCAGAGGAAAATAAGCCTCTTCTCTCCAGTTCCCTTTGTATCTGTTAGAACTGACACTGGAATGTAACCTGTAAATTAAGAGCGCCAGAGCTAGGGCAGCACCAGGGAGAGCAAGATGGCAGTTCTTTCCTTCCTTGTTCCTTCCCGGGCACCTTTTGAGTTTGAGTCTCATTCTTTTTTTTTTTTTTTTTTATTGGTCTTTTCAAGACAGGGTCTCCCTGTAGCCCCAGCTGTCGTGGAACTCATTCTGTAGACCAGGCTGGCCTTGAACTCACAAAGATCCACCTGCCTCTGCCTCCCAAGTGCTAGGATTAAAGGTGTGTACCACCATGCTTGGCCATTTTCAATCTTTTAAGAGTTCTTCACATTGCTTTCCATAGGGGTTGCATGAGTTTGCAATCCACTAGCAGTGAATGAGTCTTCCCCTTTCCCCATAACCTCTCCAGCATTTTGGTATCATTTGTTTCCTTGCCAGTTTTACTGGAGTAAGATGAAGTCTTAAAGTGGTTTTAATATGCATTTCCTTAATTACTAATGATTTTGAACACTTTTTAAGTTGTTTCTTAGCCATCTTCTTTACTTCGTCTCTTGAGAAGTCTCTGTTCAGATCTATAGCAGAGAATTTTACCTCCCAGGGGCAGGGGCACTCACAGTGGGTGTCCACATGCACACAGCATGTCACAGTCTTGCCCTGCCTCTGTCATTTCCCACTTCCCTGGTTGCTAACAAAAAGGAAGGAGAGAACTCTCTAATCTTAGACTAGAGAATCTATTGGGTTGGACTTGCCTATAAAGTGATGGAGAAAAAGTACACGCTCACTTGAACCGACCACACAGCCAGTTCCCCTGGTTCAACATGGCCACTCAGAGTTCCAGCATGAACTCCTTGGCCTCCACCTGTGTGGGAATCTGCACTGCACAGCTCTGGCTTTGTCCTTAGCTCCTCCTTCTAAGCATGCGGTCCGTCCAGAAGTAAGCCCATTTCAAAGAAGAAATAAGTTGTTTCACGCTCCACCTCCCTTCTTTGTCCCTTCCAAACTGGACATGCCAACCTCTTCTGCAAGAGTCCCTGGGCCTTGGAGGGGTGGGAGGAGAGTCTCTAAGGTGATGCTTCAAATTTTCAGGTCTGCCCAAGTTCTGTCCTCAATGGGCTGGTTGCTCATTCAGGACTCTCCTTCTTGTCTCTACTAATAAAAGCACAAACAGCATAAGCACAGACATCTGAATAAACATTAACTATTGTGAGAAGTTATTCTATGAGCACAAACAAAAATGCTTGGATGGTATCTTAATCCTGGCATTACAGCTTTTTATGTTTTTAATTTTTTAAATTTATTTTGTATGTGTATGAGTGTACTGTCTTCATTCAGGTTTGTGCACCCGTGTCGTGCAATGCCATGGAGGTCAGAAAAGGGCATCTGATTCCCCTGGAAGTGGAGTTAAAAACGGTTTTCAGCCACCATGTGGGTGCTGGGGATCAAACCCAGGTCCTCTGCAAGAACAATCAGACTTCTTTTTTTTTAATTTTTTAATTGTTTTTTAATTTTTTTTAAATTTTATTTATTTCTGTATGTGTATGAATGTACTGTCTGCATTCAAGTTTGTGCACCCGTGTCGTGCAATGCTGCGGAGGTCAGAAAAGGGCGACGGATTCCCCGGGAAATGGAGTTCTCCTGGAATTGGAGTTTCAGATGTTTTTCAGCCGCCATGTGGGTGCTGGGGATCGAACCCGGGTCCTCTGCAAGAGCAGTCGGTGCTCTTAACCGCTAGGCCATCTCTCCAGAGTTCTTAACTGCTGAGCATCTCTCCAGCCCTGCATTACAGCTTTTAAATGGGGCCTATAAAATCTTCTGTCACTAGGGGGCGCCATGCTTACAGTATCAGTCATGCATCCTGCCCCCTCAAAGAGGGGTCATAGATCAAATTAGACTCTCTGGGTGCCACTATTGCTCTACATCTTTTGGAAAATTGCACCACAAGAGGTCTGTAAAGCTTCAGAGACCCTTTTCTTTGAGCAATTTGTATAGTGTTCTTCAGCACTATGATAGTCAGCTGTCCATTTGCAGTGCAAGGGCTCTGCATAATTTTCCTTTCGTACAATCATATCACGTAGTTTCTTCAGCTATAGGGTCTTTGTATTGGATAGCTTTAGTGTCAATTTGACACACCTGGGTTTAGGGAGCCTCAATTGGGGAATTGGCTCCATTGGATTGGCCTGTGGCCACATCTGTGGAGTATTGACTGATTGTCGAGCAGTGTGGAAGGGCCCAGCCCACAATGAGTAGTGTTACCCTGGGCAGGTTGTTGTGTACCATATAAGAAGGCAGGCTGGGCATGAGCCTTGGGAGCAAGCCAGTAAACAGCACTCCTCCATGGCCTGTGCTTCAGCTTCTGCCTCCAGGTTCCTGCCCTGAGTTCCTGTCTTGGGCTCCTTAAGTGATGAACTGTGACCCAGGAGATGAAAGCTGAATAAACCCTTTCCTCCCCAAGTTGGTGTTGGTCAGAGTGTTTTGTCACAGCAATGGAAGACAAACTAGAACAGAAATTGGTACCAGGAGTGGTTCTAGAGAAACAGAATTGAATCTGTATTAGTTAAGGTTTTCTAAAGAAACAGAAGTAACAGGACAAATATATAGCTATATACAATTTATTGATTTGTTCACGTGATAGAGCTCAAGTAGTCCAACAGTAGCCGCCCCCGCACTGGAGAGACTGAGAATCCAGGGAACTGCTCAGTCCACAAGGCTGGATGTCTCAGTAGTCCCAATCTGGTGCTGAAGGCCCTATGGATTCCAGGAGATCTGCCGGTCTCAGTACATGCTGGGATCCGAAGGGTTGATCACAGCAGCAAGACAAACTCACCAGTGAGAGAGAGGCAAGCCGAAGGAAAAAAAGGGACCAGCTCCCTCTGCCATGATCTTTTATAATTGCCTGTCAGCAGATGGTAACACCCACATTTGGCTTGGGCCATCCGGGTTGAGGTAGTCCAATCCGAAGATCCTTTTTTTCTTATTTGTTTATCCTTAATCCAGTCAAGTTGACACCCAGGATTAACCATCACAAGTCCACCCCTTCATCTTTCAAATCCTTGATGGTGGCACTAATTTCTGCAATTCCTCCAGGGATACGATACTGTTTTTGGTTCACTATTTTCCCCGGTAGAGGCAACACCAATGGTTTCCATTTGGCCTTTCCAACCATAATAGCCCTCACTCCACAGGTCAGGGAACCAATGTGGGGATTCTGCCAATTTCTAATTATATCTATCTCAATTATACATTTTGGGACTGGGGAAATAACCACAGGATGAGTTCTGGGACCCACTGGGCCCACTGTGAGTCGGACTTCAGCTAAAACTCCATTTATCACCTGACCTTCATAGGCTCCTACTTTAACTGGAGGGCCACAATGCTTTTTAGGGTCTCCTGGGATCAGTGTCAACTCAGAACCAGTATCCAATAGGCTTCGAAAAGTCTGATTATTTCCTTCCCCCCCCCAAAAAAAAAATTTGTACCAGAAGAGTGGGACATTGCCGTGACAGACCTGACCTCGGTGTTTTGGGGAAGGATTGTGGAAGCATTTGGAACTTTGGGCTAGAAAAGTCATTGAATGTCTAAAGATCTTGGGTATGGACCTTGGAACAGTTTTGCTGAAAGAGTTGTAGATGATGGAGGCTTGGCTTGTGAAGTTTCAAAGGGAAGCAGAGATCATCAGGATTGTTTAATCTGTGGGTCCTGGTCAGCTGGGGCTGAAGAATCAGCTGTAAATAACAAGAGACCAGAACCTGAAGGGAAATCTTTGTTATACTGGGACAATTGATGCTGGTTAGCTGGGGCCGAAAAATCAGCTGTAAGTAACAAGAGACCAGCATCACGGAGGTGAAATCTTCTGGGAAGAATTTCTTCAGGGTCAGCACACAGAAGCTGTGATCCAGAAGGGGCCTGAGCCTCCATCTCAAGCCAGAAGCAGGTCTTGGTAATGTGTAAGAGTCCCTATATGGTTCTGGTGTTGAAATTTGAGGGGGTCACAGAAAAGCAGCCGAGGCTTGGCACTGTGAGAGGTCAGGAAAGAACCATTGGTGGAAGTGCACCTTGGTTGCAGTGGAGACCCCAGGATAAAGGGTCATGGAGAGAAGCTGAGGCTTTGCACAGGAGAGGTTCAGATGAGACCATTGGTGAAGGTGCTGCTTCAGTTTCAGTGGCGACCCCAGCTTTTTTGGAGAATGCACAGGACCATGGGACGACCACCAAGAGCAGTGGCAGGTGTGGAATGGAGTCGCCCTGGGCCTTCGAGATGAGCTGTGTGTGTGCTGGACGGACGGCAGAGTCGGAGAAGGGGAGCTGCCAAAACCTTTGGAGCCCAGATCGTGAGTGAGTGAGTCCCAGGTGTCCAGCCTTGGGCTACTTTGTGACTTAGGTTTTGTTAGGTGTACCTGATTCTTCCCTTTGAAATAAGACAGTAACTTGTTTTGGATTTACAAGCAGCCCACAGTGTAAGAGACTTTTAACAGACTGTGAAATTTTAAAGTGTTTGGACATTTTAAGGACGGTGGGGCTTTTAAGGTTGGTACTGTTTAGGTTGTGATTAATGTTAACATCATACTTTGGGGATAAAAACTGAAAGGTGGTGGTTAATAGTGATGTGTATTGTGTGTCAAGTTGACAAGGGGTCAATTGTGCTGGAATAGCTTTAGTGTCAACTTGACACACCTGGGGTTGAGGGAGCCTCAATTGGGGAATTGGCTCCATTGGAAATGGCCTGTGGCCACATCTGTGGAGTATTGTCTGATTGTGAGGCAGTGTGGGAGGGCCCAGCCACACAAAGTGTAGTGCCACCCTGGGCAGGTTGTTGTGTGCCGTATAAGAAGGCAGGCTGGGCCTGGAAGAGATGGCCTACAGGTTAAAAGCGCCTCGACCGCTCTTGCAAGAGGACCCAGGTTCGATCCCAGCACCGCACATGGCGGCTGAGAAACGTCTGTCAATTAAAACTCCAGTTTCCAGGGAAATCCGAGACCCTCTTCGACCTCCGCGGCATTGCAAGACACGGGTGCACAGACCTGCATGCAGACAGTACATGTCATACACATACAAAATAAAATAATAATAAATTAAAAAAAAAAAAAAAAAGAAGGCAGGCTGGAGAGATGGCCTAACGCGGTTAAGAGCACCGACTGCTCTTGCAGAGGACCCGGGTTCGATCCCCAGCACCCACACGGCGGCTGAGAACCGTCTTTAACTCCAGTTCAAGGGGAATCCGACACCCTCTTCTGACCTCCGCGGCATTGCACAACACGGGTACACAGACCTGCATGCAGACGGTACATTCATACATATAAAGAATAAATAAAAATAAATAAATAAATTTAAAAAAAAAAAAAAAAAGAAGGCAGGCTGAGCATGAGCCATGGGAGCAAGTCAGTGAACAGCATTCCTCCATGGCCTGTGCTTCAGCTCCTGCCTCCAGGTTCCTGCCCTGAGTTCCTGCCTTGGGCTCCCTAAGTGATGAACTGTGACCCAGAAGATTTAAGCTGAATAAACCCTTTCCTCCCCAAGTTAGTGTCGGTCAGAGTGTTCTGTCACAGCAATGGAAGACAAACTAGAACAGTCTTCTAGTGTGCAGCCAAAGTTATAGGCAAAATGGCCTTTGTTTTGGGGAATTTCAAAGCCTCCCCAGTCAACAGCTCATAGTGGGGCAGTCCAACCCTGGTACTGAACCCTTTATCTACTGTACTATAATATGTCTTATTTTAGCATAAAGCACCCAAAGATTAGATGGTTATACCTTGCCCTGGTACCCCTCCTTAACAAATTTACTCTTTATCTTTGTTTCTTCAAGTGTATTGGATATCATCTCTCCAACAGGTCTCACATTAGTAAAACACTCAGACATTAACATTATGTATTAAATCAAACATAAACCAGGTCTAACATAGCATGGAAAGATTTTATCTATTTGTGCCAATGGTTGTATCAAAAGATCCATGCTGGGTACAATAGCACAAATGAGAGGCATTAATTCAGTTAGCTCTCTAGCAGCTATAGTCATTTTCTCAAACCCATCTAGTATCTTGAGGTTTTTACCCATGGGCTCCCAGGGCCTGGCTCAAGCTGCCTAGCCCTGCCAGAGCCAAGGAGGAATGGGTCTCCTTTTGCCTCTGCTGTATTTGCTGGTTAGCTGGGTCAGGCAGGCCCTGGGCCTGACTTCTGACTATAGTCAAAACATCTCCATCTGGCTGCTGGGGGCAAACTGCTCCCATCCCCAGCAAGATTTTTCTCAGCAAAGAAAGGTACTCTGTTTAACTTATGGTACTTATTATCCACCCATGAACAGTTTTCATTTATTGTGTACCTCTTGTGAACTGTTCCTCAGGTTTTAAAGTCTTCCAGAGGCTTTTTGGTACAGAATTTGTTTTTTTTATCAATTTTTTCTTTAGGAACATGGGCTTGACACAGTCCTGCCACATTTGCCTCCTACTCACCCAAGCAGACTTCCTTTTTTTTAGTCATTTTTATGTCTCCTCCAGGTTGCTTCACTCCTCTACAGACATATTTTACATGCTGGCCTAAGTCACCTAGATTCAACAAAGCCTCCCTTGCTTTATAAAGACTCTGTCGTGTCAAAGGGGTCATTGCAGCCCTTAAAGTTTCATACCACTCTGGGGGTCCTTCTTAAATCAAGCTTTTTCTTAAACCACTGCTAAACACACCCCTATCTAGCCCAGTACACTGGACACTATATATTGCTTTCTTCATACGTAGTTCTCTCAGTAGCATTTGCCTCTCTCATATGGGTTGCACTAGTTTGCAATACCACCTACAGTGAATAAGTGTTCCCCTTTCCTCACAACCTCTCCAGCATTTGGTATCATTTGTTTTCTTGATCATAGCCAGTCTTACCTGGGTAAGATGAAATCTTCGAGTGTATTAAGTTGTATTTCCTTAATTACTAATGACTTTGAACACTTTTCTTTCTTTTTAACTTTCCTTTTTCCTTTTTTGTGCTTTTACTGATGTTTTGTGTATTTCAGACATCATTTTTCAATTCAGTTCAGGCATATTCCTTTCTCCCTTCCCCCCACCCCACCCTAGATTGTGAATTCTGCCATAACTGTCCTGCATCTTTCTCTCAATCTTTTTTTATGCTTAGAAATTCACATTTTCCTCCATTAATTTTATATTATTCTAAAATATGAATACATACTCTCCACCATATACAGTAATTACAGAGTTTGAAAATAAGTGGTGGGTGGATTCTAGAGCCCCTTGAGAGATTACTTTATCACAACATAGCTGCTTTCAGATAAACAGAAATATAACAATAATGTTTTTCAGCTTGCCTTTCATCTGGGGAGATTTGGTGTTAGCATCTACAAATGAGGGAAACCATTCACCATTTGTTTTTCTGGGACTGTGTTACTTGACTTAGTATAATGGCTTCAAGCTCCATCCACTTACCTGCAAAGTTCATAATATCATCTTTCTTTACTGCTGAATAGTACTCCATTGTGTAGATGAACCACATTTTTGTCATCCATTTCTCTGTTGAGGGGCATTTGGGTTGGTTCCAGCTCTTCACTATTGTGAAGAGAGCTGCAATAAACATGGCCGTGCATGTATCTTTGTGGTAGGATGAGTCTTGTGGGTATATACCCAGGAGTGGTATGACTGGGTCAGGTGGTAAGCTCATTTTGAGTCTTTTAAGGGTTCTCCACACTATGCTTTCCATAGTGGTTGTACAAGTTTACATTCCCACCAGCAGTGGATGAGTGTTCTCCTTTCCCTGCAACCTCTCCAGCATTTGTCCTTTTTAGTTTTCTTGATCTTAGCTAGTCCTAGTTGTATCAGAGATGATATCTTCAAGTGGTTTTAATTTGCATTTCCTTAATTATTAATGATGTTGAACACTTTTTAAGATGTTTCTCAGCCATTTTTACTTGCTCAATGGTGACGTCTCTGTTCACCTCTTTACTCCATCTTTCAAGTAGGTCATTCGTTTTCTGCTTTGTTTTTTTGAGTAGTTTATATATTATTGACGTTAATGCTCTGTCAGATGTATCACTGGTAAAGATTTCCTCCCACTTTGTGGGTTTTTTCTTCACTTCCTTGATTGTTTCTTTCACTGTACAGAAGCTTTTGAGTTTGATGAGGTCCCATTTGTTGACAGTTGACCTTATTTCCTGTGCAACTGCTGTCTGATTTAAAGTCTTTTCCTATGCCTATTTCTTGTAGGTTGTTGCCAACTTTTTCTTCTTCAGCTTTCAGGGTTTCAGGTTTAACATTGAGATATTTGATCCACTTGGAGTTTATTTTTGTACAGGGTGAGAGGTAGGAGTTTAATTTTGTTTTTCTACAGATGGTGATCCAATTTTGCCAGCACCATTTGCTGAAGATGTTACCCTTCCTCCACTGAGGGTTTTTTGCCCTTTTGTCAAATATGAGGTGGCTGAAATTATATGAGCTCAAATTTGGATCTTCAATTTTTTTCCATTGGTCAACTGGTCTGTTTTTGTGCCAGTACCAGGCTGTCTTTATGACTATGACATTGTAATATAGTTTGAAGTCTGGTAGGGCAATCCCCCCTGTACTGCATTTTTCCACTCAGGGTTGCTTTAGCTATTTGGGGTCTTTTGTTTTTCCATATGAATTTAATGATTTAATGATTTTTTTCCAAGTCTGTGAAGAAGCTCATAGGGATTTTGATTGGGATTGCATTGAATCTGTATATCAGTTTGGGTAAAATGGACATTTTTACTATATTAATTTTCCCACATCAAAACAACAGAAAGGGAACAAATAAACAATCTAACACTACAGCTAAAAACACTTGAGAGACAACAACAAATGAACCCTAAACCCAATAGACAGGAAGAATTCACAAAAATCAGAGCAGAAATCAATGAAATAGAAACAAAGAAAGCAATACATAGAATCAACGAATCCAAAAACTGGTTCTTTGAAAAGATAAACAAAATAGACTGAACTCTAGCCCAGTTAACCAAAAAGAAAAAAGAGTGAGCAACTCCAAATCAATAGTATTTGTGATGAAAGAGTGAAAGAGGAAACATCAAAAGAGACAAAGCAAAGGTTCAAACAATCATAGGGAATACTTCAAAAATCTATATTCCACTAAATTTGAAAATCTAAGAGAGATGGATGAATATCTGAAATTCTGGGAGCTAACAAAGCTTAACCAAGAAGAGATTGACAGTTTAAACAGACCCATAATATTTGAGGAAATTGAAGATGTAATACAAAACCTCCCAACTAAAAAAAGCCTGGGCCCAGATGGTTTCACAGCAGAATTCTATAAAACATTTAAAGAGATCCCACAACCATTTCTACTCAAACTGTTTAGAGGGATACAAAAAGAGGGAATTCTCCCAAACTCCTTCTATGAAGCCAGCATCACTCTAATACCAAAACCAGGCAAAGACATTGAACGTTTTTAAAGAGGTTTGTTAGCTATCTTTACTTCTTCTCTTGAGAGGTCTCTATTCAGATCTTTAGCCCCTCTTTTAATTGGGTCATTTATTTTCTTGGTCCTTTGTTTGTTGAGTAATTTATATACTCTTGATGTTAAACCTCTGTCAGATGTGTCACTGGCAAAGATTTCCTCCCACTCTGTTGGTTTTCCTTTCACTTGTTTGTTTCTTTTGCTGCACAAAAGCTTTTTAGTTTAATGAGGTTCCACTCATTGATTGTTGACCTTATTTCCTGTGCAACTGCTGTCTGATTTAGAAAGTCTTTTCCTACACCTATTTCTGATAGCTTACTGCCAATGTTTTCTTCCGACATTTCAGCATTTCAGGTTTCACTTGAGGTCTTTGATCCATTTAGAGTTGAATTTTGTGCAAGGTGAATGTTAGGACTTTAGTTTCATTCTTCTACAAGTGGTAATCCAGTTTTGTGTTCACTATTTGCTTAAGACACTGCCTTTCCTACATCGAGTGTTTATGACCCCTTTGTCAAGTATCAGGTGGCTGAAATTGCATATGCTCAAGTTTGGGTCTTAAATTTTGTTCCATTGATCTCTGGGTCTATTTTTGTACCAGTACCATACTGTATTTATGACTATAGCTCTATAATATAGTTTGAAATCTGGTATAGTAATCCCCCCACACACACACACAGATTACTCTTTGTGCATGTTCATTGTTGCTTTTGGCTATCCAGGGTCTTTTGTATTTCTTCTGAATTTTAGGATTTTTTTCTAATTCTGTAAAGAAAGTAAGAAAGTCATTGGGATTTTAATTGGGATTGCATTGAATGCATATTACTTTGGGTAGGATAGTCATTTTTACTATATCGATTCTTCCAATAAATGACCATAGGAGGCCCTTCCATATTCCTGTGTCTTCCTCAATCTCCTTCTTCAGAAATTTTACATTGTCATTGTAGAGATTTTTAATGTCTTTGGTCAGGTTTGTTCTGAGATTTTTTTGAGGCTATTGTGAATAGAAGGGTTTCCATGTACTCCTTCTCCAGTTGCTTGTCATAGGCATATAGAAAGATTACTGATTTTTGTAGATTAATTTTGCACCCTTCCACTTTACTGAAACTCTTAATTGTTTTTAGGAGTTTTTGCTGGAATTTTTGGCATCCCTTTAGGTATAATATCATGTTATCTGAAAAAATGGATAATTTGACGTCTTCTTTTCCAATTAATACTCCTTTAATTTCCTTCTTTTGTCTTATTGCTCTAGCAATAGTTTCAAGCACTATATTGAAAAGGAGTGGAGATAGTAGGCAGATGTCCCAGGTTCCTGACTTTAAGGGGAATGTTTCTAATTTTTCTCTGTTTAAAATGATATTGGCTGTGGTTTTGTTTTATATAGCTTTAATTATGTTGAAGTATGCTCCCTCCAATCCAATTCCCTTTAGGACTTTAAACGTAAAGCCATGTTGAATTTTTTTTTTAATTTTTTTTTCTATTTATTTCCGTACGTGTATGAATGTATTGTGTGCATGCAAGTCTGTGCACCCGTGACGTGCAGTGCCGCGGAGGTCAGAAGAGGGCGTCGGACTCCCCTGGAACTGGAGTTCTCCTGGAATTGGAGTTTCAGACGGCTCTCGGCCGCCATGTGGGTGCTGGGGATCGAACCCGGGTCCTCTGCAAGAGCGGTCGGCGCTCTTAACTGCTAGGCCATTGCTCCAGCCCCCTAGCCATGTTGAATTTTATCAAGGACCTTTTCTGCATCAATTGAGATGACCATGTGGTTTTTGTCTTTGAGTATATTTATATGCTTATGACATTTATTGATTTACATATATTGAACCATCCCTGCATCTCTGGAATAAATATGACTTGATCATGGTAGATGACCTTTTTGATGTGTGCCTGTATGCAGCTTGCGAGTATTTTGTTGAGATTTTTTTGCATCTATATTCATTAAGGATATGGGTATATAGTTTTCATTTTTTATTGTATCTTTGCCTGGTTTTGGTATTAGAGTGATGCTGGCTTCATAGAAGGAATTTGGGAGATTTCCCTCTTTGAATAACTTAAGTAATATTTGTTGTAGGTCCTCTATAAATGTCTGGTAGAATTCTGCCATAAATCCATTTGGCCTAGGCTTCTTTTAGTTGGGAGGTTTTGTATTACTGTTTCAATTTCATTGTATGTTATGGGTCTGTTTAAGCTGTTGATCTCTTCTTGATTAAGCTTTGGTGATTCTCATGATTTCAGATATACATCCATTTTTTTAGATTTTCAAACTAATTGAAGTATAGGTTTTAAAAGTATTTCCATATAATATTCTGAATGTTTTTGTTATATTTTGTGATGTTTCCCCTTTCATCTCTAATTTTGTTGGTTTAGAGTTGCTCGTTATTTCTTTTGGTTAACTGGGCAAAAAGATCTCTCTCATTTATCCTTTCAAATAACCAGCTATTGGACACCTTGATTCTTTGTGTTGTTTTTTTGTTGTTTCTATTTCATTAATCTCTCTTCTGATTTCTGTTATTTCTTCTTGTCTGTTGTGTTTGGGATTCATTTGTTGTTGTCTTTCAAGTGTCTTGAGTTGCAATGTTAAGTCACTTATTTATGCTCTTTGCTTTCTAAGGTAAACACTTAGAGCCATAAATTTCTCTCTTAGGAGTGGTTTTAAAGTGTCCCAGAGGTTTTGCTGTGTTGTATTGTCCTTTTCCCTTAATTATAGGAATACTTTTATTTCTTTCTTAATTTCTCCTTTGACTCATTCATTATTCAGGAGTGTGTTGTTTAATCTCCATGAGTTCATGTAGTTACTAGGTGTAAGGTCATAAGCCCACCTAGGTTGGGGATTTTCCAGGAAGCCAACTGAGGTAGAAGTTCAACATCATTAATAACTAAGGAAATACAAATTAAAACCACTCTCAGATATCATCTCATTCCAATACGACTAGCTAAGATCAAGAAAACAAAAGACAATAGATGTTGGAGAGGTTGTGGGGAAAAGGGAACACTCATCCACTGCTGGTAGTAATGCAAACTTGTACAACCACTATGGAAAGCAGTGTGGAGAACCCTTAAAAGACTGGGAATGAGCCTACCATCTGACCCAGTCATACCTCTCCTGGGTATATACCCCAAAGACTCATCCTACCTACCACAAAGATACATGCATGTCTATGTTTATTGCAGCTTTCTTTACAATAGCAAAGAGCTGGAACCAACCCAAATGTTCCTCAATAGATGAGTGGATGACAAAAATGTGGTACATTTACACAATGGAGTACTATTCAGCAGTAAAGAAAATGGCATTATTAAATTTGCAGGTAAATGGATGGAGCTCGAAGCCATTATGCTGAGTGAAGTAACACAGTCCCAAAAAGGAGAATGGTTTCTCTCATTTGTGGATGCTAGTACCAAGGATTCCCCAGACGAATGGCAAGCTGAATGATATTGTTGGTATATTTTTGTCTATCTGAAGGCAACTATGTTGGTATAATATGAATCTCTCAATGGGCTCTAGAATCCACCCACCAATTATTCTCAAACTCTGTAATTACCGTATATGGGTGAAGACTATGTATCCATATTTTAGAGTAATATAAAATTAATGGAGGAAAATGTGAATTCTTAAGCATAAAAAAAAAAGATTGAGAGAAAGATACAGCACAGTTATGGCAGAATGCATGATCTGGGGTAGGGTGGGGTGGGGGTAAGGGAAAGGGGAATATGCCTGAACTGAATGAGAAATTGTGTATGAAATACACAAAGCATCAATTAAAAATTTTTCAAAAAAAAAAAAAGAAGTTCCAAGAAAGTTGCTGCAATCAGGCTCCTACTGATACCAGTCACAAGCCTCAGTTTATCTTGAGATGCTTCTACTGATGCCAGCCACAGATCCACCTACACCTTCATGCCTCATCTCATCCCCACCTCCTTGTAAACTCACTTCCTTTTGTGCATGGGTATAAAACTGCCATTCTGGGGACATTCTAACACTGGTCATCCTAATTCAGACACAGGCAGGGCAGTCATCATGCCTGAAATAAACTCAACTTCCTTTTCGTCGGAGGAGTCCTGACATTTTCTCCTCTCTGTGCTGAGTCTCCCTTCAAAATGAACCTAACACTAGGGCTTCTTCTGGTATAAATAAGCTTTATTGTATTGTGGTCTGATAGAATGTATGGACTTACTTCCTCTTTTTTTGTATTTGTTGAGGTTTGTTCTGTGCCCCCATATGTGGTCAATTTGGTAGAAATTTCAATGGGGGTGCTGCATAGAAAATATATTCTTTGGTTCTTGGGTGGCATATTCGGTAGATGTCTTTTAGGTCCATTTTGTATATCAATTCGGATGTCCTCTGTTTATTCTTTGTCCAGTTGACCTGTCTAATGGTCACAGTGGGGTATTGAAGTCCCTACTACTAGTGTGTTGGGATTAATTTGTGCCTTAAATTCCTATAGAATTGTGTTTATGAAGCACATCTACAATGTAACCTCTACACACAAGACCCAAGCATCATAGAGCAAGCTCAGCTGGACAAAAACCCAGCACAGAACTATAGAAATGGGTAGCAGAACCCAACCTTGGCTGAAGAAATATTGGTAGCAGATGGTGAGCTTGCATGGGTCTTGCGCATGCTAATACCAATGCTGGAAGTTCATATGACCCAGGTCCCAGGAGCTTGTAGGATTCACTTCCATTTAGTCTTGCATCACCTCCCTGGCTCTTAAAATCTTTCTTCCTCTTCTTCCACAATGATCCCTGAGCCCTGGGTGGGTGAAGCTGAATATAAGCAGCCTGTCCATGGAACCACACTTGGTAGACTCCTAATCTCCACAGTTTGGCCATTCAAGTCCTTTTGGGTTCCTGGCCTCCTGTCTCCTGTTGGATGCAACAGATAGGCTAACCAGAGCTCAGGGGAGGAGCTGGCACTGAGGAGTGAGCTGGGAGAGTAATTTGGCACAATGGGCCCTAGCATAAATGATGGAAGATGTGAACTCTGGGGAATTGTGAGGGGATGCCAAATGAGAAGTGAGTATAATGGTGATTAAAACTAACTGAAAAATTATATGTGAAACACATAAAATGGTCAATAATAATAATAATAATAATCCAAAACCAAAAGAAAAAAGGAAAAAGAAACATAAAAGGGAAATGACTCCAAATGACTTGGAGTTAGTGCCCCAACATAAGGCACAGGTTAGAGTTTTATATATGAACAGGATCCCAGATGAGAATGAATCAGTCACAGGGACCTCACCTGGGCCAACCCAAATGATTTCACTAGGAATATCTCTGAGATAACGCGGACAGGGAAAGGTATGCTTTTAAAATCTCTAAAGTCATCTGGAGGGATGATCCTGCTGCAATAGTCCCTCCACATGTGGAGACATGTGGAGGCCATTGGTGTCTGACCTCAAAGGAGGCATGCAAAATCCAGGCCCTTCAGGCAGAGAATCTTCAGTCATGACCAGAACTGACATGTGAGCAGTACAGGACAATGCCAAACACGCAGAGGACCTGAGAATAAGACTCAGGAGAATTTTTTTCTGTAAAGACCCAAGTAAGTGAATATTTGGGGCTTTATGGGCCATAATGTTCTCTGTGTTAGCTATTCAGTTCTATCAATGGAGCACAAAACAGCCAGATGCCAAGGAAACAAATGTGTGTGCCTGTGTTCCAATAAAAGTTTACAAAGACAAATGACAGGCTGGATTGAGCCTTCTAACAGTAGCTTGTTGACCCTTGACTTAAAGGGTTGAGATTTAGGATACTCATCCAATCCTGCGGACATTTTACTTGCACCACAATAGGCTGGGACGCATTTGTTTTATCATTTCCCATTCCTGTTTTCTACTTGATTGTGGTCTGCATGGAGACACCATCGTGTCTATTTACCTAGCAACACTTGATAAATTACCTGAATGAAAATATGAGTCAGTTACTTCAAATGTAAATACCAACAAAAGTTCCATTGTTCATATTAACCTATGTTCAACTTCATTTCTTCTATTTGTGTTTATATTTAAAATATCAGATGATTAGAAACATGTACAGAGATGGACAAGGTCCATGTGGGTCCTTAACTTTTTAAAAACCTAAACTTACTTTTTCATGCACTTGACTACCACTGCTTTCCTTTAATGAAGGTAGAATAGGTTAACTCAAACAAACAACTGTTGACAGTAGAAGAGTAAGCAGGATCCTAATTAATGTGTTTGCTAATGAGACTCCCTAGATGGGTGTTTAACCATAACACATGAATTAAGCATTTATTTCTAACATATGTTCAAGCTACAGGGTTAAATAGTTGGAGCTTTATCATTCATGGTTTATCATTCATGGTCTTCAAAAGCTCCAAAATAAAATTATTTTTAAGATCTTGCATACATTCCCTATCACAGGGTGCGTGTGTGTGTATGTGTGTGTGTGTGTGTGTAACACATCTGCTATCCTTAGTACTCTCATAAAAGATAACTTTGGAACCACCTGTGAGTTGCTACGATTGGCACCCCAACCACTAATTCAGACCAAAGACACAGAGACATATTAACCCATTGGCTAGGAGGCAGAGAGAGCCATAGATAAACACATCAACAACTTAGGTGGTGAAAGTTTAACCAGGCCTCCCCTTTACAAGTGAAAAGCAGAAAGCAGGAGGAAGAAGGAAGTGGTAGCTCTGTTCACCACAATCTTCTTTTCATAATAAATAGGACACAGGTAACAGAAAACTAGAATAGCATCTTGGCTCTGGATGTTCCATAAGTAAACACTAGTTTGAATCACTTGACCATAAAATCAGGAGGTAGCTCAATTCTTAGTTTTCTCATAGCAAAACAAACTTTCTTATTTGGTACAGTTTAGGGGGCACAAAGACTCAGTAAATGTATTTCAGCACGAGTGGTTGGAAATATCTATGACCAAACATCAACAAAGAGCTATAACCTCCATTTCCAGGTCGCTGAATTCACTCAATAAATATTTATTGCACATTCACCAAGTTCCCAGCAAAGAAGGCAAAGCTGGATGTTGTTACTTCATTCTGCCTTTGTTGAACCTACATACAAACGCCTGTAAGTGTTTTGGAAGGGGCATATTTGATACTTGCTTTGTACTCATCAGAGAGCCACAAGCTAAACTCAGAACACTAGTATTCTTTGGGGGGGGGTGCTAGCTTCCACTACAACCCACCCCAAACCACCTGGTCAGGATATAAGAAAAAGAACAGAAAATAGATAAAATGTCATTCTTGTTTCTGAATGAGAAAAAAAGACTGGTTATGTTTATTACAATCCAACGACAGTATGAATTTCATCCTTTTATTTTTTTTTTAGTAGGGCCATGTTTAGCTCTCCACAAAATGTAGTCTAGTATTTCTATTTTGATAAATGACAAAATGCCTTCCTCGCCGCCCATCTTTTTTACTGAGATCTGGCTCTTCCATACTCTTGTGTTCTACCCTTTCTACCTATGGCAAATGTCTATTAGTCTGAGCACTAGACAAAGGTCACTAAGTTACTAAAAATAGACCAGACCAGACCAGACAAAAGGAAAAGATCCTCATGTGTGAACTGAAAGCACGGTGATTTGTTTTCTATCAAGGAAGTTCTGTAAATGGCACATGATGGTTTTCCCCCAATAATTAAGAGAGATGAAGAGAAATGCTAAATTTCCCGAGTACAAGTATGTCCAAAACTCTATGAAATAACATGACACAGTACTCATTCTATATCCTTCAAAGGCCCAATTAAAAAAAAAATATTTGTGGGCATGGTGGTGCACACCTTTAATCCCAGCCCTTGGGAGGCAGAGGCAGGCGAATCTCTATGAGTTCAAGTCCAGCCTGGTGTACAAAGCAAGCTCCAGGCCAGCTGGGAATAAAGAAAGACCCTGTCTCAAAAAGACCAAAAAAAAAAAAATCCTTACCTTCTGAACAATGTGACATGAACACCAATGATGAAAAATGCTAACTGGAATTTTAGCATAAATAATTAATGTAATTACAATCAATAAATGATAAATGGTATAGAGTTATATACTGAGGAACAAATTTAATGACTTCTATGGTTTCTTTTGAATTTCTCAATTACTTTAAGAAATAATTACTCTCTAGAGAACCTACAGTCACATAGCAAAAGATGTGTTGAGCTGTGGTTCTTAAGTAACCAGTGGATAGCTTTATCGACGTCATCTGCTGGTGAATTAAGAGCTCTGTTAGTGAGAAAACTGGCATATTTTCAATTCCAATTGACAGGATCCAGACATAACTGACATCTACTCCCTAATACTGTGTGAAGAAACATCACAGGCACTGAGAATGTCTGATACCTAGGGTAACCATAAAGCCAAACACTCGGAAAAATACAATCTAGACTGGCACAGATGGTAGGAACAGAGCGTAGAGGACACTTAGATGACAGGAGTTTCACTATGAAGGGTCTGTTTAATGAGTAAAATCTCATTCTTAAAAATATACCAACTTCCAGCCAAGTTTCTGTAAAGGATGATGCTCTGCTTTGAATTTGATAGCTACATATAGGATGTAAATGTCAGTCTTCATTCAAACACTGTGTTCCTGGGGGTCATCTTCAAGAGCACAATATAGGAGGGATGTGTAGTTGCTATTTTAAAATTCTCTTTGGGGAAATAAAACAGTGACCTAACAGAGTTAGAGCAAGAAATATGTGAGAATTACAGAGCTTGAAATCTGATCCTGTGATTGCATGAGACCTTTCTAGTTGGACTGTGTGATGGTTATACAAATATTGATAGAATATTCTCAGCACAGAAGGTATTTAAGTAGCAGGTGAGAACACTGAAATAGACACCAACTCTCAGGTCACCAGACAAGGGCAATGACTACACTAAAAATATTTAGGACATGGAGATGTCACTCTTGCCAAAAAGCTTCGAAAGCTCCAAGTTAGAAACATTAGCGCTGAAAGCATGTCAGTGTGTGTGTTGTTACCTGTCTTCTCACCCTAGATAGAAAGAGCTGGGTTTGTATATCGGTAGCCAGCCCAGAGATACTGACACTGCTGCTCACATTTTTACTCATCCAATAAGTATTTAATGAGCATGCCTGGTGAGTTTATAACAGGTTAAACTGTGTGTGTGTGTGTGTGTGTGTGTGTGTGTGTGTGTGTGTGTGTGTGTATGTAGGGAGAGGGACCCCTCCTGGCCAAAAAAATCCTGAAGTTGATATAATTTTCAGAAAAGAAGAATGCATAATGGGTCAAAAATTAGTACTCATATAGAACAATGGAAAAACACAAATAAAAACTGTAAAGCTCAAAATTGTTGCAAGCATATTGAAATCTATAAAAATAAAATAATATTTACACCAATTGATATCAGGCATCCTTCTATACTATCTTTCCTTGGTAACTTTTATTGTACATTTTTATCATCTGTTTTATGACAGTAATTTATTTATTTATTTATTTATTTATTTATTTATTTATTTATTTTTGAGACAGGGGCTCCCTATAGCCCCAGATGGCCTGGAACTCACTCTGTAGACAGGCTGGCCTTGAACTCACAGAGATCCACCTGCCTTTGCATGACAGTGATTTTTAATATAATTTTCTGCAAAGCAGAAAGGGAGATTATTCTGATATTTTTCTGATCTTTCCTTCATCGCCATTCATGAAAATTTGTTCCCAATTGTTTGAAAATGTTTCGCATTGGCATCATAATTCATTATTGATAATGTAATGCCGAATTTCATAATTCCCATCAACTTTGGAAAAGCATCTATGAAGGATTGAACTTCTCCTTTCATGTAGCTCCAGTGATGGGAATCAACTCATCCCTGATTTTCTACAGCTAATGATTGGAAGTCTTTCCCGGACTAACTTCTGGCACCATATAGCTCAACATTGTTTCTTCTCTATAACTCATATACTTCCTCTGCTTAGAGCCATTGTAATATATGCATTTCAAAGCACAGCTTCTGGTTCTTCACTATTATAACTTAATCAAGGTGAATAGGTAGCACGGAACCTCTTCTTGGACTAGAACAACAAGCAACAACTTAGCTACACAAAGATGTAAATGCGTCACATAAATATGTGTAATGAAATGCTTGTGTATGCGTGTGTGCGTGTGTGTGTGTGTCTGTGTGTGTGTGTGTGTGTAATTCAAATTATTTCTCTTAGGTAAATTACCACCTCAACAAGATTCAACACAGGAAGACTGTGATAAAGGATAAAGCAATGGGGAAAGTTAAACTACTACATTTATGTTACTTTCATAAATTTTGCCAAATAAGTATCCAAGTAAAATGTTGACACAAATCAAGATGTAGCAAAGTGCTTCATAGCAAATGACCCTCAGGTGTTAGGGATGCAAGAGAAAAGTATCCAGCAGTTTCTACCATCAGATGGCTTGAATCAAACCAGTGAACCAGAAACTACCACGCAATGAGTTGTTTGCTGACATAGAGAATAAAAGCATATGGACTACACACAAAACACATAGAGGACAATGTCACTCAGTCTTGGCACATAACAGGAATTGGCTATAATTAACAGTAAAACTCTCTCCAGTTCACTCAAGCCTGCAGTTTAGGGCCAAATAAAAGCTCTTTTCTAAAGGCTATATGCCACTTTGAGAAGTATTTAAGTTTATGATCCATATGGTGGCTTCTGACAAGGGAGAAAATGAAGCTAATTAGCGGAGAAGGAATTTGCTGGATTTTTAAAGTGATAAACCAGAAAGAGCACCTCCCAAATTTAATCTCTGTCAAGCACATTTTCTGAGTGCTTGTGTTAGAGATCAGAATCTCATCCCTGGGAAAGCATATGTAGTACTGGAACCTTCTCACCATTTATCGCTACCATTGATCGTCCCTATTTATCAATCATGTACTATGAATTGGCTCTGGGCCAAAGAGTTTACAAGATGTACCACATTTCATCCATTTCATAATGCTCTTGTGGGGATTCCTAGTGTCCTATGCACATATGGAAATGGATGTTTAAGGAGTTATGACACTTTCCCCAGGAAACAGATAAGAGGAAACATGTGCTTTGCAAAAACAACTTTCTAATTGCAAAGCTAGTTTTGGATAGTCTATGTGGCAGGCACAGCTACTGCCTTGGGAGACATAGAGGAGAAAAGAAAGGGCACTGCTAACAGAGAAAAGACTGAGAAGAAGCAGGACAAACCCCTCCATCAGGGACCAAAAGTGAGATGAGAACTGTAATCCTCCCAGGTCCTGGCCCCTGCACTCAATCTGTTCTGTCAATCAAGCCTTCTTATCAAACAAGGATGTTTGCAACTCAGTGCTTTTACATTTGGTGCTTTCTTGGCTTCAAACACTTTCCGTTCCCTCAGCTGTCTACATGACTCATTCCTCAACTCATTGAAGTCACTGTTGAGATGCCATCTCCCTAAAGAGAACCCTGACTAATGTGTCCTCCCCTTCGCCATTGTATTCTTTCTTTTTTTCTTTTCTTCATAAAACTTGTCATTGCTTATCGTGATTCTGTATATCTACACACACACATTCATCCTTCACTGGCACAGCTATTGGAATTTAAGTATGATGGCTTCATTTTGTTTTCCAGTGTTCAGTGCATTGTAGGTAACCAAAATATATCTATGAATCAGTAGATGTGACACCTGTGTGGCCTAATGTCAAGAAGGGTCAGCAGGATAGGCCACAAAGAAAACAGAAAGAGAAAAATATAAATCCCTATACGACTGCTGTATACGCCACTAAAGGTCTGGATCTGTGAGCTGAGATGTTCAGATTCCCGGAGAAATCTGCTTCTACAAAACAGATAACATTCCTTTTGTCAGATAAACTCCTTTCTCTCTGTAAGGGGACAAGTGTGAGCCCAGAATTGGGATCTGAACAATACACTTTTTACTCACATGGATGATTAGTTCTTTGCCATGAACACGTACATTTCTCCCTCCTTGTCAGCAAGTCCGAGTCTTAAAATATATTTACTGGGTTCCTCTGGGAAGTTGTTTGTGACATTTAGGGCACATCCCTACCTTCCTTGCTCTAAGATTATACAGATATGTATAGCACAGAAGTGACCCCTGAAACCATTATTATTCCTTATGACCACCTAGTGAGGTTTCATTTAATGAAGATTCTTCCCAGAAAAATACTTAAATGAGAGAATGTATCAGATGAATAATGTGCTGGTAATTCCCAGAGTGTGCTCTGCCTTGGTCCACATTTGATGATCAGGAAATCTTTTCCATTTCTCCAGATTATCAAAGGATATAATAGGTTCAGGGAGGAGAGTATGTGGAGAAGCAACATTGTAGCTCCAATCCCAAGTTAAGGTCTCAGCTTCCAGCCCTCAGCCATAGCTGCCAAGAATTCTTTGTTATTTAAAACAAGGAAAAATTATTTTTCAGAGAAATAATGCATTTCATAAACTTTAGGTACTTCTATGATTTTCATTACAAATGAAGAAATCCCATTTCTTGCTATATGACCCAAACCTAGACACATAGTAAGGTATGAAAATGTACCCATGAATCAAAAGCATGGATGCCACTTTAAGGGTGTCTTTTCATTATTTTTCTTGTTGTTGTGAGAAAATACCTGACAAAGCAACTTAAGGAAGGAAGTTTTAATTTAAGCTCATGGCTTGAGGTGATGTAGTCTCAGATCCCAGCCCATGGGATAGTGCCATCCCTATTCAAGGCAATCCTTTTGACCTTTGCAGAGAGACTTATACAGAGGTCTATAGACACCCTCACATAAACACCTAGATTTTACTTCCTATATGGTTTTAAATTCAAGTTAGCCATTAAAATGGATTCTAAATCCATTCAAGTCAGCAAAATCAGGCTTAATTTAAGGGAGGAATTACATCATACTTGTACCTGGATAAGAGTCTTCTGCATGCCTTGCAGTGACCAGGCACATCTCTGTGGGCTCAAAGGCAAGGCTAGGAGATAGGGGGAATGAGACCATGCTATATCTAGTCATAAAGGGGGAATCAGCATCCATTATGTTGCCTGAGCTCACCCTGTTCTGATGAACAGGCCAGTCCCACCCTGAAGCCCACCCAGCCAGGCCAGGTCCAAGCCTGTGATGATTTATTTTAATTGTCAAATTGATTTGACCAGGAGATGCCTAGGAGATGAGGCAGCACACTATGGGTCTGTGTGCTGGATAACTTCAGTTATTAACATAACATACCTGGGAAGAGAGAAGCTCCACTAGGGAATTTCCTCTACCCAAATGCCTGTAGAGTGATGTAGGAGAGCCCAGCCCACTGAGGGTGGTGACGCCCCTAAGCAGGTCTTCCTGGATTATATAATAAAGAAAGCTGAGCACAGGCAAGAGAAGCAAGCCAGGAAGCAGCATTCCTCCATGGTCTGTGCTTCAGTCCCTGCCATCAGGTTCCTGTGTGAACTCCCACCCTGGCTTCCCTCAAGGACAGACTGTGCTGTACGCTGAAATAAACCCTTTCTTCCCAAAGTTAATTTGGACTAGGGTTTAATCACAGCAACAAGAAACCAAACTTGAAAAGTTTGTGAGGATACTTCTAGAGAAGACTGACAAGGCAGGAAGCCTTATCTTGAATGTGGATGGTTGGGACTAGGGTGGAATACAGGGAAAAGGAAGAGAGCTAGAGCACAGACATTCTCTTTACTATCTGGCCACCATGAAAGGAACAACCTCTGTCACCCTCTCCTGCTGCCCCTATATGATACTGACTTACTAGAAGCCCAAAAACATGGAGCCAAGCCACCTCTGGCTTTGTAAGCTGAAATAATTTCTTCCTTCAGTTGTGTAGCTCAGGTATTTTATCACAGTGATGTAAAAGTAACTAAACAAGGCATGTTCTTGGGAAAAATTCTGTCTCCTCAGTGCTGTCTTGGCCATCATCATCTCCTTATGAAACATTCCATCAGTTGAAAATGACATCTAATAGAAAAACAGAAAGACCACAAGTGAATGGTCTAACACTGCAGCTAAAAGCACCTGAGAGGCAACAACAGATGAACCCTAAATGCAACAGACATGAAGAAATAACAAAAATCAGAGCAGAAATCAATGAAATAGAAACAAAGAAAACAATACAAAAAAACCAATGATTCCAAAAGTTGGTCTTTGAAAGAATAAACAAGATAGACAGACCTCTAGCCCAGTTAACCAAAAGAAAGAAGGAACAACTCCAAATCAATACAATCTGTGATGAAAAAGGAAATATCACAACAGACAAGGAAAAGATCCAGACAATCAAATGGGAATACTTCAAAACCTATACTCTACCAAGTTTGAAAACCTAGAAGAAATGGATGAATATCTGAAATCCTGGGAATCACCAAAGCTCAACCAAGAAGAGATCAACAGCTTAAACAGACCCATAATATATGAAGAAATTGAAGATGTAATAAGAAACCTCCCAACTCAAAAAAGCCAGCCCAGACAGTTTCATGGCAGATTCTATAAAACATTTAAAAGAAGACCCACAACAACCATTATTACTGAAACTGTTTAGAAGGATACAATCAGAGGGAATTCTCCCAAATTCCTTCTATGAAGCCAGCATCACTCTATTACCAAAACCAGGCAAAGATGCAACCAAAAAGGAGAACTATAGACCCATCTCCCTAATGAACACAGATGCCAAAATTCTAAACAGGTTAATGGCAAATCGCATACAGAATCACATCAAGAAGATCATCCATCATGACCAAGTTGGATTCATATGAGAGATGCAGGGATGGTTCAACATATGAAAATCAATAAACATCATCAAGCATATAAATGGGACTGAAAGACAAAAACCACACCATCATATCAATTGATGCTGAAAAAGCTTTCATTAGAAAGAAGTTGATTTAGGAGGATTCTGGACCCTGTGGTGGCCTTCTTTCAATAGCTCACAAAGCTTGTCATTGACAAAACTAAGATTTAAATCTGAGCCTCACTAATCCAACAGCCAAACTTAACCATTACACTGTGTACTTAACTGTATTTATTATCATTACAAGTTAACTTCCTAAAGAAATTTCAATGTTTTATTTCTATTTTATTCTCATTTCTCTTCCTTTAAGTCTAATTTTCCACTTCTTTTTATATACCAATTTGTAAAATTGGTAAAACATCCACCTATAGCATTACCTCTCAATTCAGGGCATCCTGTCACCCTCTAGTCTGTTCTCTGATCTCAATAATGTTTCATGAAACTCCATCCTCTTCCTTAAAGAAGAACTTCAGGTGTAATGGGATTTTCTTAGTCTTCATCCTTTTCAATGTCTCCACAATATTTGGCATTTCTCTTCTCCTTCACCTTTATAAGAGAGCTTTACACCTTCTAATATGCCTTTTGTCAGTCTTCTTTTTCTGCCTCAGAAATACGTTAGCCTGCTTCTCCTTCCATCTCTTTCTCTCCCTAGGCAGTCATTTTGCTTGCTTCAACTATAGCAGGAAATTCCTGCCACCTGGACTGTGGATGAATTCTTGATTTCTTCTTGGTTCATAGACCAAATATATTCTCTTTCCCAACTCATTTCTAGGTACTACAGTTTTCATTTATATCAATGATAAGAAAGAGTTCTAGCACTCTTTCTGAAAGTCAGTCATCTTAGACATTTCCTCAGTTACAAAAGGAAAAGATTGCTACAATCAGCCTACAAAGTATTAGTCCTTAAAAAATTCATTTATTTCTTAGGCATATGAAGTTTGATATGGAGTCCCATGACTCTAAGGAATCCTTATTCTATGCTATGGTGTGGTGTTGCGTTTCTATGACAACCTGTTTTCATGATCTCAAAGCAGCAGAAGCAGATGTAAAATAGAGTAGCAGCAAATAAAACCTTCTTCCTACAGATATTCACTGGCCTAGGAAATCGCATGGCCATGTCAGATTTCAAAGAATATGGAAGGGGTCCTTCCATTTGCCTAGAAAAATACAGCCACGAGATTTCTGTGAATGGCTTGCTAAGTGATATCTGGTCTATTTTATATAGATGTAACCAAAGTCATCTTTGGCTACTCTGATCCTCCCTCTGTAATCTAAGTTCTAGCCATTGGAAATATAATTCCATATTGTACAAAAGCAACAAGATTTGATTCCATGCTGTCTTGTTTCAATTCTCAGGCTTCCAAATTAATGGCATTTATCCAACAAATCTTTTCTTGTCCTTCAATAATATATTATGTGCTCTGATAATGTGTTTCCACAGAACCTGAATTTACTTTGTTATCATGCATTTTTCATTTTTCAGTGAAATTGCTTTTAATCACCTCCAGAAAACCAAACTCTTCTTGAGAATAAGCAGCCTGTCTTATTCCTAAAGCCTCCACATCATAAGTGCTCATTTAAAGAGTCAGCTCAGGGGCTGGAGGGATGGTTTAGTAGGTAAGAGCACTGGCTGCCCTTGCAGAAGATCTGGGTTTGAATCCTAGCACCACATGATGGTTAACAACCATCCTAACTCCAGTTTCAGGGGATCCAAGGCCCTCTTCTTGCCTCCACTGGCATTGCATAACATGGGTGCACTTACACACATGCAGGCATAACACTCATACACATAAAATAAATAAATACATAACATTTAAAAATTAAGTCAAAATGTTAAAAATTAAAAGTCAGTTCAATGATTGCTTTTCCTACAACTTAAAGTTCAAGATTCATAATAATCTGGCTCCAAACCCTTCCCAGATTTATCTCCTCTTAGGGCATTCATGAGTCTTCCTTGTTACAGACTCCAGTTGCTATTCTCATAGCATGCTCTAAATTGTCCCACGCTTCTGCCTTCCTTCTCATTTCACCCTCATCCTGAATGCCTTTCTAACTACATTTTCTATCTTTAAGTCCTGTAGACTTTTCAAAGATCTACAGGTAGTTCAAAAGTTGATTCTAAAGGCAATTCTCTTTCTACTCTAAAATAATGTCTCCTTTCCCTGAATGCCTGTCAAATTTTGGTCATAGCCCATAATACCACTTTATCATACAAAGTATTCAATAAAGGTTTGAGAGCTGCGCGTTGAATGTTTTACATAGTATAAAATTCTCTCCATTTCCTCCTCACCTCAGAAACAAGAAACGGACTTCTAAGGATCCATAAAATATTTAACACCCCATTCAGTCCCTATTAATAAGTTGCTGGAACAATGACCCTACGGTGTAGAAATATCTATGCAACTTTAAATGAATTATCAACAGTCAACATTTTCCCAAGAAAACCAATAGATGTGTCTTAGTTGTCGTTTTGCCTTATTCTTTCCTCCTCCTGGATTTATTAATGTCCATATCATCGGAGCTATAATAAGCCTTGAAATTAATGTCCGATGTTTTTTGTATCTTAAGACTTAATTTATTCCCCAAGCTTTGCACTCTAGCACAATTAGGTTTTGATACATGGACATTTCTGCTTACTCGGGACTTAGTAGCAAAGGACTCCACATTTTGAATGGCCTCATAAATATATATTGAATTTAATTTTCAAACATGCAAAACCCATTTTCCTGTTGTTTAGAGGTTTTTCAGGCTGAAATTCAAGAAAATTCTATATGTATTTTTGTTGTGTGCCATTAATTAGTTCATAAATCAACATGTCTTAGAATCACACAGATTACCCTAAAGCCAATGCAGTTAGCATCAGAATATTCAACTTCATTCTTTAGTCTCACCTTTGTCTCACAAAGGTTTTGTTCCAAGCAATTAAGATTGCTGGGGTCATCTGGCCGTTCAATACGAAGTGAGTGATATTTCAACAATGTTGATTGGATTCCTTTTTCTAAAAACAATGTGTTAACACACAGGGCAGGATGGGGAGAGGCAACATGGAAAACTGAGCAAGGGAGCAAAGAGAGGAGAAAGGTGGACGTGGGAGAGGACAAAACAAAGGACATTTCAAAAGGTTAGTAGGAGAGGAGAAAGAATAAAAAGGACAAGGAAGAAATAAAAGGGAAGGAGTATTTGAGAATTTGCTACTGTGCCGTGTACTTCTGCTCACGGAAAAACAGACATGGATCCTGACCTCCATGTTCTTAGGACTGTGCAAAATGGACTTCACTGGTGGAGGAAAGCCCAGGCCTCTTCTTGAGCTCTGGCTGCAGTACATGCTCAGGAACGCCCACTGTGACCTGGCAGTTGTCTGTGGAACAAATGCTGTAAAGCCTGCTAGCACATCCATATATGTATTCAGCCTCTAGTCTTACAATCTCACTTTTATGTAGAAAATAATTTCATAAACCTCAGAGGATTCCTTAAGTGAAAAAATCAAGCAAACAAATAAACACAAGCCCTGCGACCGATAGAGAATGGTGTCTGTCAGCCCATTCATCCAGCTCTCCAGACATTCTTTATCTGCTTACTTATTGTCAGCGCCTTTCTTTATCAGTTCTCATTTATTCATTATTGATTCCATAAAGGCACTATTATTAAACACAAAGAGATCAACACAATGGAGCCCTTACCATTAAGGAATTCAAATCACCATTCCTAGTCTTGTATTCCAATTACCAAGTCAATCAACCAACATGAATAGCAAAAAAAAAAAAACAAAAAAAAAACAATTTCAGAGTGACAACTTAATTTTGTCAACTATTTTTTTATTTTAAAATAAATTCTCATTAAGTTGCCCATAGTGGACTTGAACTCATTCTTGCTATCTTCCTTCATTCTCATCAGTAGCTGAGATGACAGGATTGTATCATCAGACCTTGCTTACTTTCATCAATTTAAGGAGAAAAAAATCTGACAGGATTGGTGGCACAGCACTCCAATGGCAGAGGCAGGTGGATCGCTGAAATCAAGGCCAGCCTGGTCAACATAGTGAGTTCCAGGCCAGCTTGAGCTACACAAAGACCTCATCCAAACAAAAGCAAACAAAACAAAACAACACAAATCTTCCCACATCCATTAGTTTTTGTTTTACTAGAACATCTTTCAAAATAAATCTCATCAAACCAAGTAGCTGACATGCTATAAGTAGATGACATATTCTCTCTCTTTTCCACCTTTAAATGTTTATCCTACATGATGTTCATATTTGCCCAGTGATCTAAGCCCAGGGCATTTGATCTCCCCTTTTAACACAAGGGAAGAGTTTCTAAGTCTAACAAAGTGGCAGAGTATTTTTTAGATTCAATATGTCACCCACTATATCTAGGTCACACATAAGTTAAATGGAAAAGGGAAATCTCATTTGTAGTTGGATAGCTAGAAACTGTCACATTTTAGTGGTTTTACTAAACCTACTTGAGAAGAGCTGACCACCTTGAGCTCACACTCACCGCTCACTGTAATCACTATAGTTGGAGTCTTCTACTGTAAAAAAAGCAGGAACCCTGGCTATCTGTCATTCAGAAATCCCGCGTCAGAGGGAACAGGGTCTCACATCCTCCTCCAGCAGCTTGCTGCTTTGGGAAGGTAGTGGAAACTTTAAGAAGTGGGGTCTGGTGGGATAGCATAGGTCACTGGAATGTGTCACTAAAGTAGACTTTGAGTCCCTTCCTCTTTCCTTTTTTTGCTTCCTGTCTCTGAGGGGAGCAGCCTTGCCCTACCCACTTCTTCCACTAGGATGTGACACCTCGTGATAGACCCCAAAAAATTGAACCTGAAACAAACTCTTCCTCTTTATAAGCTGATTGTCTTGGGTATTGATTACAGTAACAACACTCTAACAGAGGTCTACTTGCTGGTCTTTAGAACAAGCTAATTCTGTTCCCAGCTCAGCCTTTCATCTATGTGGAATACTCTACCTACAGATCGCCAAAGGGCTGCTTTTACATATCAACTGTGTCCCATTTCCCTTATTCAACTCCATTGTTTTGCTTATATTTTGGCCATAATCTTCTGAGCATATGCTTATTTAATGTGTGTATCACTTATCATCTGCCCTTAACTCCTTTTCCATTCTTGTTTAAAGTCATATCTCAAGAGTCATACAGGATGCATTCATTAAATTTTTACCAAATTAATGAATGAACACAGCCCTAAACAGAAATCAGGAACTGATTAAGATAAATGGATGGTAGATATTTTTTTCCATACAAGAAGATCTTACATACAAGACATCATGAGAAGATCTAAATCTTTCAAACTATTATAAGGTGCTAAAGATGTTAGTTGAACATCTTTTGTTTTGTTTTTCCTTTCATGGGTAATTTTCAATGAGATGCAGAGTTCCCTCAGTCCTGTGGTGTTTCCCCCAGGAGACAGTTCCCTGGAGAGCTGCCTGCATTGTCAAAGCAGCATGGGGCAGACTTTGCACTAATTTGGAGCTTGTTCATGCCCCTGCCGGAGACAACCCACACTTTCAATCTAAAAGCAGCCAGCCTGGTGGATGCCCCTTCAGCATCCCGTCAGAGCTAGTTACACAGGAGCGTTCCTTGCCAGGAGCATGTTTTCCTGTTTAATCCATGTTAACATTCCAATCCAGGTTCTTCTAACTGGCAGGCATTCTGGCTGATAAACATTACCCTCCCCCCTCTTCTTTGCTCTTATAGAAACATTATTTATTTATAACACATCGTAACTGACAACCGTACAGCCAGGAGGGAAGCACACTTCTTCCTAACAATACCCACCTATGAGGGTATTTCACCACTTACAAGACACAAGCTGGGAAAGGAGTGTGTGTTTGACAGGAATCAGAGCTGGAAGCAGTGGAGATGGAGGTCTGGGGGAGCCCCCCACCATTAGGATGTGTTTACTAAAGCACCTCCTCAAGGAGCCTGCTCAGCATGCCTCAGCTTCTAAAAGCACTCAGCATGCTTTCTCTTTAATGTGACTCTGATATATATTTGGAAGTGGAAAATGCTGACCTCCCTGATCTACCCGACTGGGTCACACACCGCAGAACATATCCTGCAGTGGAAAGAAGCAAGAAGAGCCTTTAATTTTCTTTAATTAGGCATGGTTTTCATTTCCATTTGAATGGTATGTGTCTTAGACCTCCATGTAGTGAAATGTCTTACCCTTGTCATCATTTCCTCTCCACAGTCTGCCTCAAGCCTATGAACTCTACCTTGGAGTCTTGGAGTCACTCTGGCAGAAAACCTTCCCTTCTCCAACTGGCAGGAAGCCAGTTCCTAGTCCACTTTTGTTATCATTATAAGGAAGCTGATGTGTGATCAGGTTTTAAGGGAGGGGCCATAGTCGTTCAGAACAATGATTTGCTGGGCACCCAATAAATAATTATTGATCAACTGCTTCGCCAACTAAGTAAGGCATTTGTAATCCTGCCATTATGTTGTGCAATGTCTGGAAGGCCACACCATCCTCGCCAGGCAGAATCCAATCTTAGTCAAATGTTGAAGTCCACAGAATGGAGGAAATAATGCTTTTATTGCTCTTCTTGACTTACAAGAGCGGCCCTACTAGGCTTGTTTCACTTTTTTTCTTTATGTCTCTTTCCCCTGAGGTCCCGGCACCATCTGCTCTGGGCTCTTCATGATACTGTAATCATCAAATGCAGTCCAGATTCCACTGAGAATAATAGGTGCAGGTAAAGAATTGCCTTCTGGGGCTGGAGAGATGGCCTAGCAGTTAAGAGCGCCGATTGCTCTTGCAGAGGACCCGGGTTCAATCCCCAGCACCCACATGGCAGCTGAGAACTGTCTGTAACTCCAATTCCAGGAGAACTCCAGTTCCAGGGGAATCCGACACCCTCTTCTGACCCCTGCGGCATTGCACGACATGGGTGCACAAACCTGCATGTAGACAGTACATTCATACACATAAAAAATAAATAAAATTTATATATTTAAAAAAGAATTACCTTCTATAAAACATAGAAAAGATGACTGGCATGTGCTTGTTAGTAACCATCATCTCTTAATGGACAATAAGATGACTTAGCAGGTAAAGATATCTGCTGCCAACTCGTAAGGACCCGAGTATGATCCCTAGGATCCACATGGTAAAAGGAGAGAAATGGCCAGGTGTAGTGATACATCCTCCCTTTAATACCCACACCAGGGAGGCAGAGACATGTGGACCTCTGTGTGATTTAGGCTTGCCTGTAACTAGTGAGTTCCAGGCCAGCTGGGGCTACACAGTAAAACATAAACTCAAAGAAAAAGAAGAGAACTGACCTCACAAGTATTCCCCTGACTTCCACAAGTGTTCTGTGGCACACACATAAATAAGGTAATATCATCTCTCAAAGCCTAATGCTAAAAGTTAAAAGCTAAAACTTATAAAGCTCTGTTTCTGTATGTTAAGCACCTTACATATACTAAGTTATTTAAAATTCCCAAGACAGCCGGGCGTGGTGGCCCATGCCTTTAATCCCAACACTTGGTAGTCAGAGGCAGGTGGATCTCTATGAGTTCAAGGCCAGCCTGGTCTATATAGTGAGTTCCGGGACAGCTGGAGCTCATACCGAAGAGCAGGGAGCATATCTCCACAGACAATCCCACCAATTCCTTAAACCCCCCTAATCCCCTTATTACCCCCCCCCGATCCCCAGCCTATTATCTACTATCCTGAGATTATATATACTATATATATATATAGATATATATACTATCTCTTTTCTCATGATTTCTGAAGATTAAACATGAGGATTCATGTAAGAAGTCACTTTACTAAGTAGTGAAGGAGTCAGCAACCAATCCAAGCTGACATATAGAGCTGATGTATATAGTCAGGCACAGTGTGTGGGGTCCAAAGTACTAAGAAGCTAAGATATGAAAGCACTTAAAACTGCTCAGTGCAAAGAAGAAAGACACAACCTGAGAAGAGAGAAAGAAGCTGAATTCTGTTATGCACCCAGTACTTAGAGAGTGCTTATGACAAGGAAGAAGGAGAAAGCTGCATGGGAAACCTTCTTTCTCTCATCAAATATTTATAGAAGGACTATTAAGTGCCCATCTTATTCCTAGTCAAGATTCAACCTAATTGTTGCCTTCAAAGGAAACAGAGGAAGAGACATATAAATAGCCAAACCTATAAAGCATTGTAAGTCTTCAAGGAAGATTGACAGAGAAGAGGGAATTCTTGAGTTCTGCAGGTTGAGGTTTAAGGTCAGGAAAGGTATCATAGGAGTGTTACTGGCTATTATTCAATGACTGAAAATACAACTGCAGTGATAATGGGGGACACAGAAATCAACATTTTCAGAGTCCCATCTACTGGGCCTGGTAGCACCCAGAAGCCACTTGCAAATGAAGGTGACAGAAGGGTGTTTCCAGTTGTACCTGCTTCATCAGTACAGTGAGAAAGAGATGCTGCCCACCACATGGGTGTAATTAAACTGCAACACACAGAGACATGAACCTGCTTCAGCTTCAATGACAAAATCACGCACGCTTCTTTGTTCTGGAATGGCCATGCTTGCTGTAAATATCAAGAAGAAGCTATGGCCAGGTGTGGTGTCACACGCCTTTAGTCCCAGTACTCGGGAGGCAGAGGCAGGCAGATCTCTGTGAGTTCAAGACCAGCCTGGTCTACAAAGAGAGTTCCAGGCCAGCTGTGGCTACAGGGAGACCCTGTCTCAAAAATACCAAAAAAGAAAAAAAAGAAGAAGCTAGACAGTGATTTGAAGTTTACATTCAAGTTCAGCTTTGGATTTATTACTCCCCAAATGCATTTTGTACCATATCCACTCCCTATTGTCACTATGCTGACTGGATAGATTTCACCCTGACCCATGAAAGTCTGGTCAACTTGGAAGAAAGATGGGCGTGGAGTCAGATGATTCGGCATCCAATCCCAGCTGGGCCATTGGCTTGCCTTACTCTTATGGGGACTGCTTATTTATAGAATGGGTTGAGTAGATATGTAGTGAGTTTCTACTCGAACTTGGAGAGAAATAAACCTGGCTTCTGGAAATTCAGCTGTGGGAGTTTGTAGAGCAGATACGGCAAGCATCTGTGACAACAAGAAAAGAGCTTCTTCTTTGTCACTTTTAAAACACCCTCAATTCCAGCTAATGTAGCTAGGGAGAACCCATTGAGAAAAAACATGAACAGAATTAAGATTTAGTTATTAGAAAGTCAATAGTTTTAGCCGGGCATGGTGGCAAAGGCAGGCAGATTTTTATGAGTTCAAGGCCAGCCTGGTCTACAGAGTGAGTTCCGGAACAGCTGGGGCTGCAGGGAAACCCTGTCTCGAAAAGACCAAAAAAAAAAAAAAGAAAGTCAATAGTTTTGAATGTTCTTTGAAGTTCTTTGAAGAATGTTTTATGTACATTTAGATAAACTGGAGCTGGCAGGGGTATCAACAGATTATTAGCTAAATTTATCTTGCAGCCTGCTTCTTATTTGCATAGGGTGGGATTTAGTTTTGTGTGTATGTGTATATGTATTGTACATGGGTGCACATGAGTGCATAACATATGTATGTATATGTGTGCCTCTGTGTGTGTGTGCTCATGTGCGCATGCGCGCACATGCACACGTGTGTGTGTGTGTGTGTGTGTGTGTGTGTGTGTGTGTGTTTCTGTGCTGGAGGCACAGGTGAATATCAGGTGCTTTCCTTAATTGTTTTTTAATTTAATTTTTTGGGACAGGGTCTCTTGCTGCACTTCAAGTTCATAATTGTATTAGCCTGGCTAGCTGATGAGCTTCAGGGATCCGTTTATCTCCATGTGCCAGTGCTAGGGTTATAGACATGCAGTGTGGCATTCAGCTTTTAAGTGGGTGCTGGGGATTTGAACTTGGTACTCCTGCTTGAGTAGCAGGCACTTTATTGGCCAAGTTGTTTCTTCAGCCCTCTGTTTTTGTAAAATAATAAAAAAAAATTGAACCGGGTGTGGTGGCACACGCCTTTAATCCTAGCACTTGGGAGGCAGAGGCAGACAGATATTTGTGAGTTCAAAGCCAGCCTGGTCTACATAGTGAGTTCCAGGACAGCCAGAACTATAGGGAGACCCTGTCTCAAAAAGACCAAAAAAATTGAACATTTATTTACAAATTGTCTATGCTATAATGACAGTTCCATTGTTATGATGTAATTCTATGATCCACAATATGGAAAATATGTATTATTTGATCCTTTCCTTTACTAGACTCTAATGGATCTCTTAGTTACCTCCTGCTTAGCTGCAAAATAAAATATATTCCTATCAGTTCCTCAGTTGGGTCCTGGGGCCTTGTTTCTCATTAGAACCTCCGCAAGTGGCAGTTAGTGTCTTCCAGTGTGGTTATAGTGATACAAATGGCAAATTTTCTATGACTGAAAAGTTCTGCTTAGATTTGTCATTTGTATGGGGTGGGATTTACTTTTGTGTGTATGTGTACACAGGTACACATGAGTGCATACACACATGCATGTGTATATGTATGCCTGTGTGTGTGTGTGTGTGTGTGTGTACATTGTACCTAGTAAGTTCAACCAAGGCTTGTGTCTCTGATAGCTACTTTCCTATCTTGCAGATGAATATGTCAAACGAGCTTAACACCATTTAACATTCATATATATATATATATATATATTATATATATAAATCTTTGCTCAGCCCTATGTTGTACTTGCCCTTGACCCTCTTCTGAGTGATGGCCTTATCCTTTCTCACCTGAGCCACAACAACAGTCTGCCTTCACTCTAACCATCCCACTAATCACTCAACTACCAGGTATGAAAGTAATCTACTGCTAAGCACAGAGCTCAGCATGTCCACCTCATTTAAATGCTTTCAGTAGTGTAGCATACAGACTTCCACACTTCCTAGCCCCACCTTGCTAGACCCATGAGCCAAGGTCCAGTTTCACTGTCACATGTAAGTTCCAGCATACGTTCTTCTATTCCATTAATCTTTGCTCGGCAGGCTGCTCATTGTTTCCCAATAACACAGTCATCTCCTTATCACGAGTATAAGGCAACCTTATTTCTTTTTTTTTTTTAATTTTTATTTATTTCTGTATGTGTATGAATGTACAGTCTGCATGCAGGTTTGTGCACCCGTGTCGTGCAATGCTGCAGAGGTCAGAAGAGGGTGTCAGATTCCCCTGGAACTGGAGTTCTCCTGGAATTGGAGCTTCAGACGGTTCTCAGCCACCATGTGGGTGCTGGGGATCGAACCGGGTCCTCTGTAAGAGCGGTCGGCGCTCTTAACCGCTAGGCCATCTCTCCAGCCCCAAGGCAACCTTATTTCAACATTTTTATTTTATTTGTATGACCTCACTGTATTGGCCTACATGTATGTGAGTGTACCTATGTTGTGTAGTGCCCATGAAGATCAGAAAAGGCTTTGTCACATCCCTTGGAACAGATAGTTGTTAGCTTCCATGTGCCAAACCCTGGTCCTCTGGAAGAGCAGCCAGTGCTCTTAAATGCTGAACTACATCTCCAGTCTGAAGCAACCTTATTTTGAATAAAAAGCAGTGCAGTTCTTTGTCCATTTTATAACTACATGCGACCCTCTGTCTATTCTCAGAGTCAACGAACTGTAAAGAAACGAGCAACTTTCGCATCACTTACCCAAAATGCACTACCTTACCCTGGACCTCACTCCTTCTCATGAAGCTGACATGTGGCTAATGCTCCACCAGTATGAAAAGATGTCTAGAGCATCATGGAAAGACACACGGGAAGGATCATGATCCCCACATGATCCTATGGAGGAGACCTTCCAACCAGACTGACCCTCTACCTTCAGATTGTTATGTTAAAGACTATCATGTACCCTGACATCACTGTACTGCACATGTCTTTATTACAACAGCTTCGTTTTGTCTTAATATCACACATTTGCATTCTATAGGCTGCCCAATCCCTAATCACCAGTAAATTCCACTTCTCTGTTTGTGGAAGCACAATGTTCTCAAGCAGTCCCTCCACAGCACATTGGCTTGACCATCTTGCTAACATGGGATACTCTAAGTGAAGCTTTTGGCTGTGAGCACCACAATCACCCCCTCCCTTATAAAAAATAAGGACCATTTTTAAGTCTATCTTTGACTCTTCAGGCCAAAGTTTACCGCATGGTAGATGGTCAGTGTGCTCTCAAGGGCAAATGAATACGTGCTCCTCCCTTCACCTAACCTAGCAGAAAGCAGGATTTGAAGAGTTAAAAAATGGAACAACAACAGATCAGAGAAGGAAGACAAATGAAAGGGAATGAACAGGCATGCAGAGACCTTGCCCTCTGGGTCTTCGGGGTTGTCACCAGCACCTAGCCCTCTCTAGGAACTCAATAACCAGGTATTGATTGAGTCCAACCTTTGCTTGTGATTATTGCTTCCATCTGCCAGACCCCAAGGAAACTACTGTAGGAAGTCAGTCGGGAGACAAAAAACAAAGCAAAGGATAATATGTCAAATCAACTGTTAATTGACAAATCTTTCTAACCTCCCAGGAAACAAATCTGCATTAGATAGGTGCGAATGCTTAGATCCATGGCTCCATTTAATGAAATAAATATATTTCAGTAAATAATATTTCTCATAGTTATATTTGATGGTTGTTGACTTAAAATGTGTTTATTTTAGCAGATTTTTAAACAGAGACTTTCAAGGGCAACTGCTTCTGTGAGTGATCCCAGTACTCTGTGCCTGTAAATATAGTGCATGTTGCTTATGGTAACACACACTAGAATTAAAGCTTGAAAACTCAGTTGCCTTTAATTATTCAGGATTTAATCATGCAAGCATGTACAATCAATATTTGTTGATCTTAATCTGATTACCAGCTAGTGCGGTTCAGTGTCCCCATCAACAGGATAACAATATGACACATTTCGTAGACTTTCCCTAGGCTCTCCCAACAAGCTTATTGGAAGGATTTTAATCAGCTAATGAACTCATCAGTGGCACCTGCATCCCATGACCATATTTGCCTGACATCTTGTGGCTACAAGGAACATGACAGTCTATAAACCCAACATCTGTACACAGTGTGAGCAGCATCTTTGAATGCTAATGTCAGCATTACAGTTCCAGCAAATACAGAACTGCTTAGACAGTGTGTGACATGCAATTATTTCCTCTCATTAAAATGGAAGCTAGCCTTTTCTTTTTATATTTATGAGACAAGTTGGAACATGTGGTTCAATTCTTGTAAAGAAAAGAAAGAGGCCTTGATCTATGATGAGCGACATCTGGCTTTGTGCCCAGTACCTTGGCCTCAGAACATTATTCCTGTGAAGGACCCATCAAGAACAGAAGGCAGCTTCTAGAATGAGCAAAGAAAGAGTATCTGTGGTCACCTGCTCTGAGAGCCGATATCTAGTGGGGATTGGTGGGACAAAGAATGGAAAACCCTGGGTCTGGCAGAGATGATGAAAAGTCTCATTTTTAACACTGCTATAAGAGCAATATTGTTACTCAAAAACTTCACTTTAGGGACAGAAACATTTTCTTCAAAACCATATTTGGCATAGAAGCACATAAACATAAAATGGAAGACTAACAATGATGTTTGATTGCGGTAAGGATCTGCATTCCAGCGGCTCTTCTCTCTTCTCTCTTCTCTCTTCTCTCTTCTCTCTTCTTTGTCTTCCCAGGATGTTTCCCAAACCCAGACCTTTGAGGGCATAGCTTAGAGATTATACTTGAAGGCAGGAGTCCTAGCTTACACCCTAACTTTAACCTATAACACCTACCTGAACACTATTGTACAAGTCATTAGCCTTTGGAAACTTCAGCATTTTCATCTCCAAAATACAGTAATTATTATTTACTCTACAGAGTTACTGGGAACCTTAAAAGATGCTATTCAATAAAAATGCTTTGTAATTACTAGGAAAAGGACCATGCTGCCACCATCAGACAGTCATAACAGGCAGTTACAAAGCCAAGAAGAACAAGCTCTGGGCCATCTTTACATTGCCTTCTTGCCAAAATCTAGTTCCTCAAATTTCCAAAGGAATTCATTGGAAATATTGATTCATGAATATGTCTGAGTAGCTTAGAATAGGAAAGACCCATCAAGATACTCTGCATGTTGTTGCATAGTTCTCAAAACACACGTTGGTTTGTGGTGAGGACCCTGCTTGACAAGAATGGCTTTCCCTATTCCCCCTTTCCCTGAATCTATTATCTATCTTCTCTTGTGTTCTACAAATCAAAGATCTATATAACAATGAGCTAGCAGTTGGTATCAAAACAGACTCAGAGAGATGGTAACTTCTAAGCATACAGAAAGTTCATGACTAAACTAGGACCAGAAGTTTCATCTCCTATCACTCCCATGTTCATTCAACTGCCCAGGCTGCCTGTCTTTAGAGGATGCCATCCATGCTAATGAAGGGAGGAGTGGGGTCTAATGCTACCCTGAAAAAATCTCCATGAAGATGATGAGGACGGCAACTTCAGAATCACTGCTGGGAGCGAGGGGACAAGAGCGTAAAATGGCAGATTTTAAATTGGCAAATCGCATTTGCTTCCTTTGAAAACTTAAACAATAGGGGTTGAAAAATGTTCTCTCCACTCAGAAAAGATCAGGAATCTATTTTAGGTGTTGCCCTGGGACAAATAATGGTGATGACTGGTCAGCAGTAGGATATCACAGTGATTTGGGGCGGCCATGGCACCATGAGTATGTGATATCAGGTGAAGTGACGGAGCCGGCAGCATTGTAACCATGACAACCAGCTGTGTGTTATCAGCAAGCTAGGATGCAAACCATCAAACACAGATGACCTGAGTCACCCTCACAGCACCTTTTTATCATATTAGATTAAGTCCTCAGGAAAGGGTGTGTCAATTCCAGTGGAGATCTTTCCAAGTAAGTTGGATGTATGATGTTGCTCCTGATCAAATGGAAATGAGTAAGACCACATATCCTTCCAAACCTTCTTTTCAGGCTGAAAACTATGTGGTTCTAATGTGCCACTAAAGATAATTTAAAGGAAAATGGATATTTAATTTAAAGATCATCTCTGGCAAGACTGAGCCCTATCTTCACCAGCATTTGAAGCTATTATATAAACTGCCAAAATCAGAACCGCAGGCAATCTTGTCTATTAACTGTCCAAGCATTTGTGCCTTTTCTCCCAAGCTCTTTAGTATTTTCTATTTCTTTTATTTGAAGCAAAAGGAGAAAGGCTCAGTTGCAGAAATAGAACATGTTGCACTTGAATTCAGCAGAGGTTTTTTTTTCTTTAAAGAAACTTCAGAAGCGAGATGATACATGGCTAATAAGAAGCAGGGTGTCCAGGGGCTGGCAAAGAAGCAGTAACCGTACAGAGAACGCAGGACTGCATGCTAGGGGAGCTGCTGTGTCTGCCCTCAAAGAAGCAGCTATCTGTTGATTCATTTTTATGAAAAGTAGTTGGATCCTGGAAGGTGATAAAGGCAGAGTGGCAGGTCCTCGGCACCTGCCACACTTTGTGACCTTTGCACAGGGCCACAGGAAGAACAATGGAGAGGCAGCACTCACAGATTAGTCATCAGGCTGTTTGATTTGTTGCTGTGCCAGATGTTCCCCTGTTGATCCCTGCTTGGTCCATATGTCCTTCATGAACAAGGGAGTGAGTGGAGCCTGCAGCCACCACTTCAGAGGCAGCCACCTGAGCTGGCTGATACAGTGACAGGCAGGGGGCTGCCACCTGATTAGTTCTCCATCACTTCTCTTAGAGATCAAGGGCATTATGCAGGCAGCCCACCTGTCCACTCACAAGCCCAGGTTAGGCAGCTTTAATCCCTGCAGAGCACCACGGGGCTCCTCAGCAGGATGCTTGGCCCAGATCCTCTCTTCATTCTTCTCATGAGACTCTCCTGTGGGAATTATTAAACAGCCATAGCCACTTTCAAAGTGGGGCCAATCTGGCCAGCAAGTTTTGTAATTCTGCTAGTAATATGCCGGTGCTGTGCACTGAGCTCAGGTACTCTGCAGTGCAACATTCCCATTAAGCTGGCAGTGGGGAGAAGAGACTTGATGGCCTCTTCATTTGGGAAGTGGCTGACTTTTGTTCTTCAGTCTCAGCAAGAACTGCATGCTGGGTAGAAGAAGACACCATTGCTACCTCTTCATGGGATCTTGGAGGGCACACGCACTGTCTGCCAGCAAACTCTGCCTCCATCTGTTCTTGATAACCTTATTGCAGCTGGTTAACCGGGGCAGCTCTCGGAATTTTTAAAAGTACTAAACAAAATCTGCCTAAGTCCAGGGGTAGGAAATGTAGAGGACCAGGACCTATCATTGTCTCTGGAGAGAGAAGCAGAGACGGGCACTGGTCCAGCGGAGGCCTGCAGCTTCTGCAGAGCCACTGTGCTACACGGCTGCTCGGTCCTTCCCTCGGTCACGTAGGATCCTATCATATCCTTCTAATAAATTACCATTTTTGCCAAAGCCATCATGAGTTCTTGTTACTTTTATATAAGAGTCTTGACACGGGTTGGAGAGATAACCTAGCGGTTAAGGGCACCGACTGCTCTTGCAGAGGACCCGGGTTCGATCCCCAGTGCCCACATGGTGGCTGAGAACCATCTGTAACTCCAATTCCAGGAGAACTCCAGTTCCAGGGGAATCTGAAACCCTCTTCTGACCTCCGCAGCAGTGCACAGACACGGATGCACAAACCTGCATGCAGACAATACATTCATACACATACAAAAATAAATAAAATTAAAAAACAATAAAAAAAAAAGAGTCTTGACACATAGACACATCAAAGCAAATGGAAATGGAAGAGTGTCACGAAATACTACGGTTTGGAATGCCAACTCTGATGAAGCAATTTACAGAAAATCAGTTCCTCCAATAATCTTTTTGCTGAAGGAACTCATGATCTAGTAGAAGTCCCCCGAGCTACAGTTTCGCCATGATTTCTCTGAGGCTGTGCCTTCAGCTATTGGTTCATTTATTCCATGTCCAAGTAAAGAATGTGTTTTAGCCGCCATGTGGGTGCTGGGAATCGAACCCAGGTCCTCTTCAAGAGCAGTCAGTGCTCTTAACCGCTGAGCCATCTCTCTGTAGCTGCCACCGCTTTTGGCACTCCTCAAAGACATGAGACACAGCTTTTATTTTTCTTTTGGTCTTTTCGAGACAGGGTCTCCCTGTAGCCCCAGCTGTCCTAGAACTCACTCTGAAGACCAGGCTGGCCTTGAACTCACAAAAATCCTCCTCCATCTGCCTCTCAAGTGCTAGGATTAAAGACATGTGACACCACACCCCGCTGAGACTCAGCTTTTTAACCTTCCAGTATGGACTGAAGACTCATGTCTCTCCAAGAATCCTCCAAACCTTCAATGCTAGATGGGGACTACTGAGATACCCACCTTGTGGATTAAACAGATAAGGGGATGTCAGCCTCGTCAGAATATAGACTGCCATTGTTGGACTACCTGAGTTATATCATGGAGGCCAGTACAGGAGTATCAAGACAGGATGCATGCTTACTGGACTTCATTTGGGGGACCATGGGAGGGAAAGACCCCAATGTGGAGCAAAAGTGCAGGATTGATGGTTGTTTGGGATTGCCAAGGAGGAACCTTCAAGCACTTCCTTAAGGAAAACATGACATCATCCAATTCAAGTGATACGTGTATATATATATATATATATATATATATATATATAATGTATATATTACTGTAGCTATAACAAGTTGGAGAGAACTGGAAACAAAAGAACTGAAAAAAAAAACTCTGGAAAGACTCAGAAAAAGATTCAGAACATGTATGGCAGAGTGCAGGGACAAAGCGATTCTAGATTCAATTGAGAAATGATGTATAACTTATGGAAAAAGTTTAATAACAATTAAAAAAGATCTGAAACTAAAAAAAAAGAATGTGTCTAACTAATTGTAGTGATTTCATCATTTGGCAATTAGCCATTAGGTGAACTGGGTTTGAATGATGGGTTTCCAGTGAGTCGGCCAAGATCCCAAACACCTCAGGCAGTACAGATGGGTGGGAAACATGAGATCCAAGAGGGGCAAACAGAGTTAGCTTTCATCTACAGCCCTTCTCCCTATCACAACGTGGCAGACAATACCATCACCCTACTAGTCAGTCCCCTGACTCTGGACATGAATTCTACAGCCCTTATCTAAAAGGTCCACAGCCTTTAGTGATGTTCTTGAAGAGTCAGGGTTCCCTCTATAAGCCCCCAAAGGAAGGAAGCACTCAGACTGGCCTCCTCATTCTACCCCATGTCTGTGATGGGGCAGTTGCAAAGCAGGGGTAGGAATGTTTAGGAAGAGAGTGGTGTAGGAAGCCAGTGGAAGTTGGCAATGTTGGAGAAACATTCCATCCCCAATTCCCTATGCCAAAACTTCTGTTGCCTTCCATACACCTAGATTTCCAGCTGCCTGAGCACAAGATCCAAGCCAGACATGCTTTCCTTGGTAGCTCTGTACCTTGCATGGAATACATGGCTTAAAGAGTCTGCTCTTTCTTACATGCAGGAAAGTACAAGTCAGCTTTTACATTTGACCTCCACATGTATTTCTTTTACCTGCCATGTTCCTGAATTTGAGAAAATCTTTGTTATTTCTTTAGCTAACCTGATGAAATACCTGACACCTATCATGTGACATGATGGAAGAAAGGGACTCCACAGGACACCTCAGGAAGTGCAGGCACATTAGGACCGACCAGAGCAGAGGCGGTATGGCTGACAGACCGAGGTCCACTTCAGACTCTGCTGTTTATTTTCCATGTGGTATGTTCTAAAGAAGAGCCGATACTAATTACTGATTTACAGTACACTGGTTGTGAGGAACAAGCAGCCACCCAGGGTGAAAAACAAAATTGAGATGAATTATAAAGGAATGGCTCAGCTAGACTCGTTGTAAGGACAGCTGATTCCAGCGAGAACTGCTAAGCTGTCAATCGTTTATCACTGTCTCTCTCCTTTCTGCTGATATCTGCTTTGCGCTTTCACATCTTCTTGCTCTCCTATATACTGCCTTCCTTTATACCATGAACACCATGCAGTCTGGCCACCTACAGTGTCAGGCATGGCCTCTGTGTCCTTGAAACTTTTAACAGTTCTTCCTCCAAGTAAGGGTTTCAGTCCTTTTCTACCACCCCACAGTTTCTGTAGAGTTTCTTACTGGTTGAGTTTAAACAATACTATAATACACAAGGGAACTAGAGGTGCTCCATCCAGGCTTTAAACATGTAGATGGGGCGAGAACATGTTCATGTTTTGATGTGAAATGTTCTCCATCAGCTCATGATTTGACAGTCATTGCTCACTGGTGCCACTGTTATGGGAAGTTGTGGGACCTTTTTGAACTGGATCTGGCTAGGCAACTTAGGTCTGCAGGGGACAGGGCTTGGGGCTGTAGCCCAGCTCTGCTTCTGGCCCTCTCTGCTTCCTGGGCTGCAGGAATTTGACAAACCACATGATTCTGCCGCCGTACACTCCACCATGCACTCACCATGATAGACTACACTCTCAACCGTGAGCCATGACATGCTTTTCTTCTCTTAAGTTTGCTTTGCCAGGTACTCTTTAATAGTGATGAAAAAAGTAAACAATATGAGAGCAAAACAGTCCAATAAGAAGTGGACTCTGGGCAATTGATGGGCACTGCCACTCTCCCACTTCACACACAGTACTGTTACAGGAATAACAAACACAGTAGCAGATGACTGGGAACCAGACAGCTGGTAGTAGGTAGGCCTTCATTTCCTCTCTTTGTCTGTTCGGATTGGCTCACATTTGAGGCTAGCTGGAGAGAAGTCACACCTAGCATTCACTGAGGCCACCCCCCCCCTGACTTCTAGAACCTCCTATTCTTCTTTCTGATCAAGAAGTACTGCACATGGCATTCCCATCACTGCTGAGCAGGAGCTGGGAAAACACCGTCTGCATGCCTTCTCTCACTTTCACCTCCTGAATTTATGGTTGCCAAATTTAGCAAATAAAAGTGCTGGACATATGGTTAAATTTTAGTCGAGTAATTTGACAATGTTAGCATATCCCAAATCCTCACTGTGCACCTAAAATTCAGATTTGACTTCGTGATCTGTGCTTTAGCTGACAACCTACCTGCTTCTGTTCAGCTCAGGCCTTTGCTTGCTGGCTCCATTCTCTGAAGTGACTCTCCAGTCAAACGCAGGCATATAAACACATAAACACACACACACACACACACACACACACACACACACACATACATCCTTACCCTACCCCACAGCCACAGCCATCTTCATAGTCCCACTCCAAACCCACACAGGCACAAGAGTAGTCAGGTAGTCAGGTACAGGTAATCGTCTCTTCACCCTCACCTGCCTTGTACTCAGGAGTCTGTAACCACATTCCTGTCTCTGCTTGCTGAAGCAACATTTAGCCTCAGTCGTACGTGCCTGCTTATTTACACTGGGCATTAGCCCAGCCCAAGCCTATAACAAACGTGCCCTTGGCTCCACACAAATTGTTTTTATAGCTGAAATGGGCTCTGCTTTTTGCTTATGTGCTCACTTGTAAGGATAATAGGTTAGCCCTTGTCATTCCAAGCCTATGCTTGCAATTCCCTGTGAAAGGATGATCATCCAAAAAGAAAGGAATGGTTTAACGTCTCACATCATTCCATTTTTCCCACCATCTGTGTTATTTCATTTCAAAACAAAGTCCAGACGACTTCTTTGGTTCTGTCCTATTGCTGCATTCCCTCGTGTCCCTGTGAGGTGACAAATGGATTTGTAAGTATCAAAATTGGGAGGTGGCAAAAGACTGGAATTGATCCTTGAAGAATTCTCAGGACTTATACATGTCAAACCACTTCACTTGTCTTTTAGACTCAAATAACAGAATTCACAGATTCATATCAGAGAATTAAAGAGCTATAATTTAAGTTTCATCAGAAACACAAAACATAAGACAGATCCCAGCCCCTAGAACATCAGGATTCTGAAGTAAGATGAGGAAAATGAGGAGAGCCTTAGCTACTGAGGCAGGGCAGATGCGAGAGGGCCAACACCTGGCCAGGCCACAGCTGAAAACAAAACAAACCGCCTCTCAAATCAGAGCAAGGAGGAAAGTCCTTTGTCATCACAAACATAATGTTTGGCAATTCAGTGAGTTTTTGCAGGAAGCTCATTTTGGTGGTGGTTACAAATACAAACATCAAAAGATTTTTTTTTTTTTGCAAGGAGCCCAAGAGAGAGCAGATGTTAATTAGAGTGAAATCATAGCAAAGCAGGCTGATTTTGTTTTGTCCTCATGTTCCACTTATTAGTTCATTACATCTACTTAGTCAGCACTGCAACCTGTACAAGAATATCTGCACAAGTATTTTGGACCTTGGAAGTCAATCATGTGTTCTCATGTCCCAAACACTATCACCTAAAAATTCATTAAATCTACATCTGCCTGGACCTCACCCCAGACCTACTTTATCAGACACTTTGGTGACCACTGTATTAACAAGGCACCAGGTGATTCCAGCGACTACTGTAACCATGTTGGGGCCTCTTGCACGGTTTTTGTTAACCATTCTGAAAACCATCTGAAAGGAAGACAATTTTTCTGAAGGTGCTTTTTAAATGTTGACTTGATCCTTCATCACGATTGTCATCAGCACCAAAGTGAAAAATGTTAAGTTCAGATTCAGACATATTTAGGTATAAGCTGCCCATAAACCTCTTCAACAATGTAAGCTTGGCTATGCCTTGCCTTTGACAGGATCCCTGAGGCATAGTAACAAAGGCTTAGGGCCAGAGAAACAGAAGTAAAGACCCACAGACAGCCACAAGTGAGCGCGTCTGTAGCTCTCCCAGGGTTGATATGAGTCCTAACTGTCATCCCTGGGTGTCCTTCTCCCAGGGAAAGAAACGAGGGGGAAAATGTTCCAGTATGTTTTCTGTCAGGAAATAGCAATCATTCTTGAATTAGATTTGAGCTCCATTCTAGAATGTCTAAAAATTCACAGTCTTCAACATGGAAGACTTGTACATTTGGGGTCTTGGACTCTAAACCTCTCCCTATGCATGCAACCTCAGTCTAAATTATGATATACTTTTTGTGCTATAAATTATAAACCTATATATTTTTAAGTCCCTGATAATGTTATCACATGAAGTACCTGTTAAGAGTAAAGTTTAGATCCTGAATGAATCATGATGCTCTTGGACTTCACAAATATAGCTTGTCATTAAAGTATGTTTCCATAGCACTAAATTCAAGAATCCAGATTCTAAATTGTAAGCATGTATACGCATATACACAATATAAAAACACATATATACACATATATACACATATGTACACATATAACTTCACATGCATAAACACATCCACACAAATACACACATGCACATACATGCACGCACAAACCTACGCTCATTCGAATACATACATTCACACATAACAAGCACATGTATATACATAATATGTATACACATAAGCACATAATACATACTACATAATATATTACAATGGTTATGATTTAGACTTTTTTTTTTAAAGAGGGTGTCGGATTCCTCTGGAACTGGAGTTCTCCTGGAATTGGAGTTTCTGACGGTTCTCGGCCGCCATGTGGGTGTTGGGGATCGAACCCGGGTCCTCTGTAAGAGCGGTCGGTGCTCTTAACCACTAGGCCATCTCTCCAGCCCCTGATTTAGACTTTTGTAAGATTAATAAGAATTAGATTTTCAGCTTTATTATGTTGCAACCAAAAAAAAATTTAAATCTGTTATGAAAGTAATAACATTGTTTTGCTTCCCAGCTGTTCCTATAAAACACTTATTATTATCATGACTTAAAAACATCAGTTTTGTAATACTCTCTCAGAAGGATTTAGTTTCCTTCTTCTTTAGATATGTTGGACTTACGCTCTTTTAGGAAAATAGCATCAAAAGGGAAGAGCAGTAAATTTTCAGTAAGGTTACCTAAGGCATGCCACCATGACTTGGTCAAGGTCAACATCACCACATTTAAGTCCGGCTGCCATTGTGGAGCCTCTGGTATGACTTGGGACGTGAAGGGCTTTCTGCCTTGGTATCATTTTACTTTAAAATCCATATCACAGCTTAGAAAGAAGAAAATATCTGACAAACACAAATTTAGAGACTTGCCTCAAAGTATCTGACCAGTGCTTTAGAAAAAACATTACAGCTGAGGATATCAAGAAAAAACTGAGAAAATACAGAAAATAAGAAAGAATAAGGATAACCTACCACGGCATGGAATCTCAACTCAATTCTAGAATAGGAAATACACTTTAGTATAAATGAAGAAGTTTGAGTCTATACCGATGTTAATATTCACATTTTGACAAATGTACCATGGCTGCATAAGATGCTAATGTTAGAAAGTAAATGAAGGGTATATGGGAACTTGCAATAGTAATCTTGATAATTTCCCTGCAAGTTTCAAGTGATTAGAAAATGAACATTTAAGCACACACAAACACCACACCATCACTTTGCCAACTGTAAATCATACAGCAAAGCATCCAATCTAGAAGAAAGGAAGCCTCTCAACTCCTCCAAGTTTATCTTGTTACCTAGCCTGGGGAAGGAGCAGTTGGAAGCAGACCATGTCACCATTGGTGGCACCGTGGAGTCCCCCCCCCCAACCTCCCTCTGTGGCATCCACGGCATCTTTCTCATTGGCTGCCCTGGAGAAGAAAGGGAACAGCTGCACACTCAGCCATTCTGCCTCCTCCAGGAGAACCCACCCAGCCAGTGGAGCTCATTCTCTACTTGTCATAAACACATGGCAAGGATATTTTCAACCCATTTTTGCTCGGGTTTGTTTTCTGCACCCAGAGCAAACAGAGCCCTTTTACCGCTGAGGGTTTACGCTCCGTTATTTCACTAGCATTGATTTCTTTGCCACATAGCCCAGCTTATTTCAAAAACGTGAAATCCATCCTTGCTATATACGTTGGCACCAGAGTTCATTTTCTTTACTAGTTCTCAGGCATCGTTTCTCTTTTTGGAAAGAAACAAAAGATCCTGCCAGAACTGAGATCTTGCTCACATCCTATTTCTGGATGACACCTGACCTAAGAATTTTGCATTCAGGCTCAGCTGTTGCTGGTACTGTCATTATATAAGTCATTATATATTTCCCCACATGGGGAAAGACCTTCGTGTTCCCTGTGGATCACAAAGGCATATAACTGAATAGACAGGAAATGTGACACCAGGCATCCGCTCTCTACAGAACACCTTTCTTCTGGAGCTTCATTGGGCTCCATCTATAGGATCATTTGCAAATATTTAATAAGAGGCTCTGTGATAGAGGATGACAAAAACATTAGATGAAAGGGAATAGAACACATCTTGGACATTTATTTTATCATTAGTTTTTACTGGGTTCCTAAGGCAAGTCAAGAATAGAGGAAGACCGAAAACAGATCAATCATGGGTTCAGTCCCCTGGGAATGGGAAGCAATTGGGAAGAAGAGCTTCAGCTAAACACCCAGGCCCACAGCAACCCATCGGAGACTCCTATGTGCTCCAAGGCACACAGACTTCTTTTCTGGTAGAGAAACTAGGCCATGTTCAGAGATGAGGCTCCTGAGTAACTGAGGCTGAGCTGTGAGACGAGATCCTTGCTGACAACGTCCATTGAGCCATGCACAGCTGCTGAACTCCATGACCCCAGCTCAGCAAGATGGTGCTAAGTTTGTCTAAGATGGAAACTCATTTGCCTCACAAAAAAGAGAAAGAATCAAGAATAAACGCTTACTTACCTTATTGCTTAGCATCTTCATTTTGTAAACAACACCTCAAACCAGAAAGAAAAAATCGTCTTGACTTCATTTCTTAGCAGCTATTTCTACCTATTCAAGTGTTCTGAGATTTTCCTATATATAATCTCATTTTAATAAAATTTCAATCATCGATTTTTGTTTGGATTTTGCTATTTAGCAAAGACAAAATCACTTTCTAATTTGCTGTAAAAGAACCAAAAGTTTTGTTTTTACTAACTATATGATAGACTTCCAACATTTATTTACTAATAATTTAACTACTGTTAGATATGGGCATTGTTCCTGAATTTGAAATCACAAACCAGAATTCAATACATATGACTTTCCTTTTCTGAATCATTTGTTTAGGATAATTTCTCAGGGATTGAATAAGAAGGTTAAAGCACAGGCATATATTTACAACCTATAAGCAACTTAGCACAGCTATTACTTACATGGATATAGAGAGAAATCTGGGGATGTAAATGGATATATTCATCCTTCTGTCTGTTGAGTAGCAGAGCCATGTATCGAACTGACTGTTGGACATCTCTGTTCAGATGCTCTGTAGATAGTTTACTTGAATATTTCTGCACTTAAGCTTCACCGTTTCCTCTCATCTCCCCCATTCTGCATTCCTCTCATGCACTTTGGCACAGGGAAGAACAGCCCCATCTAATGGTCATCTTAAATTGTCTACTTGACACAACCTAGGATGATCAAGGGAGAGACAGTCAATGAGGAACTATGGATGTTGAGTTGTCCTGTGGCCATGCCCATGGGGATTGTCTTGTTTTAGTACATTGATATGGGGGGACACAGCCTCCATATGGGGGGTAGCACCATTCCTTAGGCACAGTAACCTGTGTAAGAGTAGAGGAATCGGTGGTGTGGTGGTGCACCCCTTTAATCCTAGCAGTCGGGAGGCAGAGGCAGGCGGATCTTTGTGAGCTCAAGGCCAGCCTGGTCTACAGAGTGAGTTCCAGGCCAGCTGGGGCTACAGGGAGACCCTGTCTAGAAAGACCAAAAAAAAAAAAAAAAAAAAAAAAAAACAAGAGAGTAGAGGAATTGAGCTGAGAACTAGCAAGAAGCAAGCATCTATGAATTTTTTTCTCTGCTCTTGATTTTTGATGTGACGTCACCAGCTCCCACTGCCTTGATGTCCCTGCAATGATGCACTGCAACTTGAAATTGTGAGCTACACTAAGTCTTTCTTCCTACGTTGTTTTTTATAAGCTGTTGTTTGTTTTTTGAGACAGGGCCTCTCTGTAGCCCCTGCTGACCTGGAACTTGTTATATAGACTAAGTTGGCCTGGATCTCACAGAGATCTGTCAACTTCTGCCTCCAGGGTGCTGGGATAAAAGGTGTGTAACATCATGGAGGGCCTCTAAGTTGCTTTTTGGCATAATATATCATCATAGCAATAGAAATGAAACGACAACATCCACAAATACTGTCACATACACCAGAAGTCCAGAACTCCTCCCTGATTCTTTCTTTGCCACATGTCTACTTCTAGCTCATCAGTTATTAAAGTATGAGAATTCTATCTCCTTGGTATCTGTTGAATCTGACTGCCTCCCTAAATATCCACAGCAGCTGCTAGTCTAGCTGTTGTCTACTGTTATGTCACCTGTACTACCACATGCACCACCACATATATACCATCTTAAACATCTCTTCCTTAGAAAGAGACCCCCAAAGACCATCAATATTATCTTCATGGCACACTCTCGTTCAGTGATACACTTTTCAGAATATCCTATGCTACCATAGTATAATATCTTTCTCACTGATTTATTTATGGATTACTTAATAAATGTCTGTTTTGCCCACCAATTTATGAGATTCGGGAAAGCAAGAATTCATTTATATTTTATTAACAGTAATATTCTCAATACGTAGTATCCATATGAGACCCAATAGGCACTAATAATGTATTTGTTTAATAAATGAATAAATGAATGAATGAGCTAATAATATTGTCAGATATACTTTATAGTGATTTTCAATAGTATTAGACAGGATACATGAAATGTTCTATTTCTACAGAATTTGCTTATAACTGACATTTCCACATTCTATAACTTGTACCAAATAGCAAGGGAATTATTCTAGCAGTTGACTTTTTCCCAACACAGATAGGTTATTAGTACAACAACAACCAGTAGCCAAAGGTGAGACTAATCCTACACATTTTCTTCTCTCCCTGCCTCTCAGACTTGTCCTTTTGGAGAGAAGTGATAAAGCAGGTGGATTTACTTTTTATGTCAGTCATCATCATCTGAGTGGAAGTTTTCTTGAAAGAAAAGGCTAGTATTAACTTGATTGATGGTTCATTTTTACTTTTTGCTCCTTGGTCACTGGAGTGACACAGGAGGGCTGTCTAGTTAGAGATGTAGGAGACAACAGCTTTGACAATGGCTACTGCAGATATAAAATTTGTCATTTGTAAATGATCCCTGGCAATGAGAATATTGATGGTCACTGTAGTAGTCAGTGTCCTGTAGAGGAACAAAACTCATAGAATGAACATAGATTACAAAGAAAATGTATTCAAATGACTTATACAGCATATACAATGGCTGCCTGCATGTTGCAGAGACTTAGAACCTGGTAGCTGTTTAGCCCACACGGCTGGATGGCTCAGCAGACCCAATCTGATACTGAAGTTTCTGGAGGGTATCCAGAGAGCCATAGAGTCAATGGTAAAAAGCTGAAATGTTGGGTTCTGATGTTAGTGAGGGACTATAGCAGCAATGGCTGCAAGAGGGTAGATATACTTAGCAGCGGAGAATGAAAGTAGGCAGCCCAAAGCAGCACTGCTTTCTCCCCTTATCTTTTTATATCTGAGCCTCCAAAAGAAGGTGCTGCCTACTTTGAGGAAGGAGCTACATCTTCAGTTAATCTTTCCAGCAAAGACCTTCATAGACCAGACCAGAAGCAAATCACTTAGTTGATACCAGATCCAATGTACCTGACAACCATCATTACCCATCAGCATCATGCTGATTCTGGGAAATTCCAACCTCAACTTATTCAAGGTCTAGAAGACATTAACATTAGTAATAGAATTTCTCTATTATTATAAATAGGAGATGAAAATCATTCATATGTACAATAATGATTCCACTTTTGACTTTACTGCTCACACAACTAAGGCCTGCAAATATGAGAGTCCCATGCATAGCCCTAGCAGCTCAAGGCACAGCTGTTATACTCTACCAGAATTCAAGTCCAGTCTGTTTCTCTCAGTACTTCTTCCGTCAAGCATCCCAGAGAAGATGAAGTTCGAGACAGGAAGATAATTCACCAGGTGAATCCAATACTGTTTGAGGTAGTTCATAGTCCCCTAGGAACTTGTTTACATCAAATTTCACCCCCAACAGCCTGCCCTCCCAAAGAGCTACAATGCCTAGATTGCTCTGGCTCAAGTAGAGACAAAAATCTTCCCTGGTTATCTTCAGTACTGTTGTCAAAATAATTAAGGTTTAATTAAAGCATAGAAAAGGGATTAAACAGATAAAGCAAGAATCCCCAAACAGCCTGTGTTTCTGAGCCTTTCCTGGGTACCTTCCTCTAGATGGTCAAGGATTGCTTTTCACAGTTTTTCATCTAAGGATGCCAAAACTTAACTTGCAAGGGGTAATGCACCCTACTTTGTTTCTTCTCAACAGTGAATCCAAATGGACTTGCATTCAAAATCTGAGTGAGTTCTGTCTTTGTTCCTCCCATGCAGCCAATAGCAAAAGCATCACCTCTGTCCTTCCAGGGAGAAAAGACTGGCTATAAGGGCATGCATTTAGTTCTGTTCCTGAGCCAAATGTTTCAGTAAAAGAAGGTGCCTAGAGTAAGGAGAAGTGAGAAAGGGACAAACAATGGGAGATTATTTTGTCAATCAATATTCAATGAGAAGAACTAGTTCTTAGGAAATATAACCTAGATTCTACGGGAGTCTTTAATAAGCCTCCTTCCTTTCTCTCTGCAACTCCCCAGTTCTGTTGATAGAATGCACACAGATAGCCAACATGGAAATTTCCTCATGCTCTGTCTACTAACCTTTCCAACACACTCTGGTCCAGAAAAGCCTGCTAGAACTATGTTTAATGATAGAATACTTTCTATCCATATAGTGCTACGGAATATGGGAGTACCCGACATATGAAGGCTGAGTCACTGAAAGGCCACCAAGTTACACTTGCAGCTTATAACTAAGAAAATAAAATCTTAAGTTTTAAGACTTTTTACTTATTTAATGACTTTCATGCTTAATAGAAATGTACGACTGTTGGCTGACATGTAGGAGACAGCACACCTTGGGAAGCAATGTACTGTCCCAGTGGAAACTGCAAGCATCTCTGCAGCAGGGGCAAATACCATTAGACTTTGTGTCAAAACAGCCCAACAGAACAGACTCTTTAAGCTCTCCTGCTTATATACAGACTCATGTTTTTTAAACGTAGAAATGTATGTTGTTGTTGTGGTGGTTGTTGTTGAGACTAGGTTTCTCTGGTGCCCCAACTGGCCTGAACATCATTATACAGGCCAGGCTGGCCTTGATCTCATAGAGCTCTTCTGGCCTCTACAACCAGAGTGCTGGGATTAAAGGCATGTGCCATCATGCCCAAGTAAGATGTGCATTTAAAAAAATTACTCATAGAAATTTTTCCTATTTATTGAATACAGTGCAAAATTTCAATATATATGTACAATGTTAATGATCAGATGTGGATAAAATGGTTTATCCATAACCTCCAACAATTGTCATTTCTTGTGTTGAGAATATTCAAAATCCTTTCTAGTAGTTATTTTGAATTATTCAATTAATTGTTGTCAGCCATACTTATCCTAACTGTGCTATGCAGAACTTTAGAAAATATTCCCTAAATACTCTCAGAGATGCATTTTAATAAGACTCTGTAATCTCTCCTTTGAGGCATTTTCACAGCTGGAATTTAGAAATTATATGCATAGTTTACTCATTGTTTATTTTGTTTAATAAACAGTTTGCTGGGGATCTATTCTGTGTGCCTCAGACATGGTTTCAGGCATTGAGAATGAATGCAATAGAGAAGGCATGCAAAGTCCATGTTTCCTAGAGTTTGATTTCCAGAGACCAGAGGGAATCAGATTATACTAGTGAAGAGATAAATATGATGTAATTAATGATCAGGGCTCAGCAGACAACAAAGCTAAAAGAGTAACATACAGCTATGAGGAGTGACATGGATGGTGCTTTAGATGGGGGCTGGGAAGGAACTCTCTGAGCAGATGGTGTTAGAGCAGAGATCTGAAGGAAGCCATGAGGTGAGAACGAAGTAACACTGTGAGGAGGAAATTCTAGGCAGAGGGCTCAGAAAGTGCAAAACATACTGAAGGACAAAAGCCAGTGTGACCCAAAGCACAGCAAAAGTCTCCTCTATGGGAGATGCTTATGGCCTCCCTCAGACTAAAGCCTGCATCCCTGCTTTGGGACATTCCCAGAGATCTAGTCCCTGACAATAGATCCCATCCTACCCTAATGAGAGATAGAGCATTTCCTTGAGGAAGGTCATTACCTAATGTAGTAGTCAGTGGAGAGACAAAGTCTTCCCACTGGCATAGCAAGATCAGGACCTCCTCTCTCCTGATGATCCAGCAGAGTGACACCTGAATGAGAATCAGGGGAGAGATCTTCTATGACAAAATCCCCATGGGAAATGGGACAGAAATAGTAACAGGAATGAGGCCTCCCATGGAGGATATAAGACTTGTTGAGTAGAAAACAACTACAAGGTCATCCAGTCCAGATGTCACCACTGGCTGAAAATTTCCAACACATTTTAAACAGTCATCCAGCCTCATCCAATAGGTCAATGTTCCATGTGGCAGCCCCTGACAATGGTGCACAAAGCTTCGAAGCCCCCCAAGGTTCCCAGTGCATCCTGAGGCAGACTTAAAATGCCGAGAAAGTAGCACACAGGATTTGGATCAGCACATTCCTTACACAAGGTAAAATGTTTACACAGGTTCACCTTATAGAAAAGCCTGGTGAAATCAAAGTTCATTTACTTCGGGCTATTTATGAACTCCTTCATGAATCAGAATTAGTTTAAAACATTCCCTAAAGTAGAGCAACTCTTGGAGGCTTTCTCCCTCTTTTATAAAATACCTTGAAACCCGGGTTTTGGAACCAGAAAGAAATCAACAGTCATATAATTCAAACTTCTCCTTTGACTGATTTTGGAAACTGGAGGTAATCCTGAGTTTATGGAGGGCTTCACAGGACCTTCCTACTGTGGCCACAAACTGTTGCCGCTCCACATCTCCATGCTCCTTGCTTCTGAGCTACCCCACAATGCACCTGGCCCTCTCTTCTCAGTTCTCTTGGTAGCACATCCACCTCAGCTCTGACTCTTGATACCTTTTTGTTCTCAAAATTCTCTTGACTTTGTCTTTGTACCAGCATTCCCAGTTACTTCCCACCTCTCTAAAGGTTCGTGTTCAATCTCCTTGGGTGCATACTCCCCTGTAAGCTCTGTACATATAAGAATTCTCCACGGCATGTCCTGGCCTGTCTCTATTCACTTTTCCTTTCCTTTCTCCTGGTCACAGTTACCACCTATATGAAATATGAACTTAGAAATCCCATCTTCAGCTTCAACATAATCCCCACTAGTAGTGTGTTGCAATCCAGGTCCGTTCATCCTTTCCATCTGGATATCTCATAAGCATCCCTTCAACTGAATTTTATACATTCCTCTCAATCTATATTCTGTGCCTCTTCCATACATATCTCCATCCCTCAAACCACCAAAATCCAGAAAATAGACTTCTCCATTTTCCTCAATTTCTACTTCTAATGCCATGTCTAGATAGAGAAGAACCTAGTATTTGTATTCTAGTATCTAGTATTCATTGAGGTTTGAAAGCACTGGATGCACTTGTCAGCTTTGGGGAATGGCAGGAGTGAAATAAAGAACAAACATCAGGAGACAAAGCTCTGCCTTCCCAGGTACACAGTTGGGACTTCTGTATGGACAGTTTTCCAGCCCTTCCTCTACCCACATCACTTTGTGTTTACTTCCTACTCATACAGCTCAGGGTCAGTGGTCTACCTTTTCAACTATTTTATTTCCATTAACTACAGTCATATATCCAGCCCCATACCAAATGGAAAGTTCCAGCCCTTTATCTTCTCCACATCTGTACCCGACCTACTGATTGCTGCTGGAAGACACTTTCTGACCAGGCACATTGGTGCTGCTATAAACTCACAGTCCCCCGACACAGCCTTGTCTATGGCACTGCCCGTTAGCATTACTCTGCTTCTGTATTCAGATTGCTTTGCTTTTCTCCCTCGTGCCCAGTGCAAACCTTCCCCATTTATGCTCTTACTTCTAGCCTCCCAGCTCTACCCACACTGCCACCTTTGGCATTTTTGCAAAGAAGTCAGAGACCATGCAATCAGAATGGACTGAAATCATTAACGCACATCTGCAAGCTCATCCTTCCTGCTCCCGTCGTGTCCAAATGCAAGACATGTCCTTTTCCCTACCAAAGACCAATCACTACATACTAATTCACTCAGCAGTTAATTACTGAGTGTCTATGTGCCAGAGTTACAAATCAGCCTTATCACTGTCTCCTTAAAAGGTTCAAGCACAATTAAATCTCACTTACCTGTTTGAAAGTCCTAGGGACGCATCGGCACACAGACCCAACTAAAACATCTGCCTATGTGGAGCTGTAACTTTAGTGGAAGAGTGATGACAACAGGCAACTAAGTAAGATACACAATATGCCACAGAACAGTTGACAGCTGCTGCAGGTTAAAAGTACCATAAGTTTAGATACGATGTCTAGGGAAAGCCTAACTGAAAAGATGGTATTTACATGAAGGATTAGATGAAGTGAGGAAGAGGACTGCCCAGATTCCTAGATGAAGATGTTACATTTGAAGGAGAGGAAGCTGCAGGGTCAGGTTTAGCATCAGAAACTCACCTGTCCTGGCTGGGGAAGGAAGAAAGAGTTAAACATGTGTCCTGGGGGCTGGAGAGATGGCCTAGCGGTTAAGAGCTCCGACCGCTCTTGCAGAGGAGCCGGGTTCGATCCCCAGCACCCACATGGCGGCTGAGAACCGTCTGAAGCTCCAATTCCAGGAGAGCTCCAGTTCCAGGGGAATCCGACACCCTCTTCTGACCTCCGCGGCATTGCACGACACGGGTGCACAGACTTGCATGCAGACAGTACATTCCTACACATAAATAAATAAATAAAAAATTAATAAAAAATAATTTAAAAAAATGTGTCCTGAACACAGCCTGGGCTCCCCAAGTCAGAATAGGACCTTGACTCACTGTTAGTGAACCAGGAGTTCTGTGAGATTTTGAGAAGACCACGCTTGACTGTGTCTGTAGGAGCTCTCTTTAGAGACTTTGTGTTTCACCACAAGTGCAGTGTGCTGTCAATCAATACCATACTCACCTTCCTTCTCTGGTTGACACGTTTTACTTCTGGTCTTGAATTCTTTTCTAAGGGTGTGGTATAGAGAATCTGAGCACCTTGAAGATGTGGAATTATGTGTAGAGACAGAGGAATACACTGGGAGAAAGGATGATCCTTGCTTTGAGGCTGGGTAACAGGCTCTTTACACTCACTTAAGCATGAGCACATTTATTCACACATGTTTATAATTTTTTAGAATTTATTTTTATTTTATGTGTATGCGTGTTGCATGTTTGTAAGTGCACCATTTTCATACAATGCCTACAGAGAACAGAAAGGGGCATCAAACCCCTGGAACTAGAGTTACTGACAGTGGTAAAACACCATCTGAGTGCTGGGAGCTGAAACCAGGTCCTCTGCCAGAGCAGCCAGCGCTCTTAACTGCGGAGCCATCTCTCTGGCCCCATTCATGTGAGTTTTGATCATACCTCTGTGGTAGAGGTCACCCCAGGGATCAAGGTCACATTCAGTAAAAGGACACTTGTCTTCCTGTGTCTGTGAAGACCTCTGGGAGAAGCCCAATTGTTCAAGGTCACCTCTACCGTTTTGTTGCTAGGCTTCAGTCACACTTAGTTTTTCTGTTGCTCTGCTGTGCCAAGTTGAATCCTGCCTTAAGCCCCAGCCATTCTCTTTGGGTGAATTATTTCTCTCTGTCCTTTATATAGCTGACAATCTGTTTGTAGCCAATCCCTGACCTCCTTTAAAAACAGTTAGGGCCACTTAAGTCTCACTTACATGAAAAATAATGCCCCCTTCTAGACACCTTTTGCTCTCTAGCAGTGTGCATTTTTCACTTTCGTAGCTAAATTTTTTTAATTTTATTTATTTTTGTATGTGTATGAATGTACTGTCTGCATGTAGGTCTGTGCACCCGTGTCGTGCAATGCCGTGGAGGTCAGAAGAGGGTCTCAGATTCCCCTGGAACTGGAGTTCTCCTGGAATAGGAGTTTACAGACTGTTCTCAGCCGCCATGTGGATGCTGGGGATCAAACCCGGGTCCTCTGCAAGAGCAGTCAGCCATCTCTCCAGCCCTTACAGCTAAATTTTTAAAGAGTGTCTGCTATTTGCTTCTATTTCCTCACCTTCCTTTCTCTTATTTTCCTCTCAACTACCCTATGTTCCCTATCTTCCCATGAAATGTCTCTCACCAAAGCCTCTACCTTGCTAGTCCCCCTATTTGCTTTTAGTCCCTACCTTGCTTAGCCTCCTAATAATAATTAGTACAACTGACTATATACTCCTCTGTAAAATTCTTTTTCTTGCCTTCTGTCATGTGATGCTTGTTGCCTATTTCCACAATAGGCTTTTATTGCCTACGCAACTGAGTTTTGCAATGCTGGAAAAAGACAATGCTTTCTCCCAGACTTCCTTTATCAACATCTCTGTATTAGCTTGGGACCCCAGCTACCCCTAATGTTTGAATACCATCCACCTGTCAGCTAATGGCTCTTGGTGCTGTAGCTTCTGCTCGGATGTGCTTCTAAGTAGGAACATCACCACAGGGATGGGCATGTGCACAGGCCACCCTCCGTGTGTTACCTCTTCCTGCCTTCACTCTTATTTTGGGTACTACAGACTCCACTTATGCCTCCTTCCTGGCAGAGGAGGAATGCCTGGGTTCATCTTTGGTCCTACTCACTCCTTGACTACTCTAACCTACCCAAATGCTACCAACTAGCCTCTGGATTCACTCCCTAATACAGACTACACCAGTTTGGTGACCAACATTTCGCTCCTGTACTACTGAAAACTCCTCTTACTGTACTTCCTCACATCCATCTTGACTTCCTCCATCATCACATTGAAGTCAGAGGAGACTTTACAAAATGTACCTGGGGTAATGTCATTTGCTTGCATAAAAATCTTTCCATGGCTCCCATAACTAAAAAGGAGCTTCCTCCGTGTAGCCACCGAGGGTCTCTTCATCCTCCTGTCCTTTTCCCCCTCCTTCAACAGTGATAATGTGCAGAACCCTTTATCACTGACCTACTCAAAATCCTTCCATGGTAGCCCAGACCTCAGTAGGGATTGATTTCTCTCTCATATTTCTCAAATTCCACTCTCTAGCTCAGATCAATATTTTTCAGTTCCTGAAATTCTTCAACTACTCTCATTTCTGTGTCTAGTTAATTGATAGCTAAATTGTCAAATTCCCTGCCCAGTAGATTTTACAATCCATACAGTCACGAGTCTTATGCTTTTCTGCATACCACTGTATGTCAATGAGTAGCACAGTTTCAGGCACACATTTGAGAGACATACATTTCTTTTTTAAAAAGATTTTTGAGCTGGGCGTGGTGGCACACACCTTTAATTCTAGCACTTGGGAGGCAAAGGCAGGCAGATCTTTGTGAATTCAAGGCCAGCCTGGTCTACAGAGTGAGTTCCAGGACAGCTGGGGCTACAGGAAGACCCTGTCTTGAAAAGACCAAAAAAGAAAAAAAGAAAAGATTTTTGAGTGCCTACCCTATCTCAAGTTCTAATCTTGGTTCTGATTGTACAAAAAGAATTTCTTTTTAAAATGGACAAGACTACTTGATTTAAGGAATTTATGTTCCTAGCATAAAGAAATAGAAAAAAATTAAAAGGGTAAATATATAGTATATTTAATATAGCTAACAGAATTTAACATGGTATAGCCATATGATAGGAGGAGGCTGGAATTTGAAGAGTTTTCTGAGATAGAATTTATTAGAAAAACTAGATGAGGAGAAGAGGGAGGAGGGTGAAGAGATCTCAGAAGCTAGCTGAAGGAGCTCCAGCACAGTGAACGGCTCCAGAAGACTTAGCTGGGCATATGCCATGATGCCTTAGAGTTGATGGACCAGACCGGTGAGGATCGAGACGTCAGTCAGAGATCAATGCACAGAGAAGACAGACATAAGGGTTACATGCTGGGCCAGGCTGGTCTGTGGAGCTTGCCTATAGTGCCCATGGAAGCCACTGGAGAGTCTTCAACAGAGGAGTGACAAGGTGAGATATGAGTTTCAGCAGTCTCACTTAGATGAAGACTCTGTTAGGAGAAGCCTGAACAGGAGAAAACAGAACAGCCAATGGGCCAGATAGCAGGCCTCCACTAATATCACTCCAGTTGACCGATATTAGCCCAGCCGTGGTGGCGACCAGAGATTAAATGAGCATCAGACTTCGAAGGGAGCTATGACAAGTTGTCTGGATATACTAGATCTGCAGTCTTTCTTGAGAGGAACCAGTCATGATTCTAAGGATACAGAGCTTGAGCAAATGGATGGGCATAACTGTCATTAACTGAAATGAAGTAGACTGTGGAAGGAATAGGTTTGAGTATGTTAATTTAGGCCATGCACTACAGTCAAGATATCTCATGCTGATCAGAGTTGTATTTTGAAATTAAGTTATCACGTGTGGAAATGGCTGTTTTAGGGTTAGTATCATTCCTTTCAGAGGCAACAATTTGGCCTGATCCCAGATCTCATAGAAGCCATAAATCTGTCTGTCTATAGGGATACATTTGTTTAGTCTGTGGACCCAGATCTTTAGAAGTGCTGCCATCTAGATATTTACTCTGAGCATGTTTTTAAAAATTATAATAAGCCAAAACATTCCTGGTAGTGCAGAAGGCTCAGAGCTACTCTTCCCTCTAATGCTTCCCAAACTTCTAAGTATTAGACAAGGTTTTCTTGGCCAAAGCATGTGCCAGGTCCTCTGATAAACCATCTGCTAGGAATCTGTCCCTCTATAACATGAGCCAAGAGCTCCAGATGGGGCTGTGAAAAGGACTCCAGTCTGGATGGAGAAGGCAAAGGGATAACCATGGGCATGCTTTCAAATAATTGTGCCTGGGCCATCAAGGACATACCAGACAATGTCCTTTCAGGCCTTCCCAGAGTAACAAAATAACTATTTGCCTAAGTATGGAACACCTAAGCCCAAATCTCTAAAACAAATTCTATGGGTAAACTGGGGGCAGATGTCACCTTATAAGTAAAGTGAAAAAAAAAAAAATTATGAACTCCCAACAAGTTTTACCTTAAATCTACAATGCCGAGTGAATGAAAAAAATTACCTTAAAATAACTTGCTTGCAGGGTTGAAAAGATAGTTTAGTGGTTAAGAACAGTGGCTGCTCTTGCAGAGGACTCAGGTTCAATTCCTAGCACCGACATTATGGCTAAAGTCTGTAACTCTGGTTCCAAGGGAATCAGACGCCCACTTCTGACTTTCATGGACATTGCATAACATGGGTGTACTCACATCTATGCAGGCAATATACTCATACACATAAAATTAAAATAATAAAATATTTTTAAATAACTTGCTTGCTATGGAAAAACACATGCATTTTTTTTTTTTTCAGATTTAGAAAGTCGGTTTTCAGAGGAAAACAGCTGAACTCCACAAACAGTCCATCAACCACTTGAAAGCTCTTCTGGGAGCTCTCAGGTTGATTAAATTTGTAAAGTCTCCATTTGAGATGCACCCCACCCCCACCCCCTCACCCCCCGCCGTGCCCACTGAGCCTGGGCTCTGGGAGCTGCTCATGGTATTCTGGACAGTGTCTCATTTGCTGCTCCCATATTGGAAAAGAACAGCGTTTTCCCATGCTCAGGACAGGAGTGCTCATCAAGTAACCAGCCCAGTTTCTTTGTACGGGATCAGCTCAGAGGACAAATCACCAACAAAACTTCCAACCTCTTCAGCAACAGCACCAATGAAATGGGAATGAACCTCTTCAAAGGGAAACAGTAGTGCAGACAATAATACTCATTTGAAGAGATAATCACTATATACTCACGTAAAAAAAAAGTCCTTCATCTGGAATATATACGCAATGTGGTAGGAAAGTAAGAATAAAGGAAGTAATTTTTATTAATAAGCTTACTAAATAATAAGACATTTTTCTGTCCATATAAGCCTTGAAAAACAATGAATCATTTCAAAGTAGATTCTGTCCCACATCCATACTTAGACGGGAGATCAAATAGGAAAACCTCTATAGGAATGCATTAAAATTTCAGAGAGTAAAATTACTTATAAAATCCATACTGGCTTCTAACCTGGAAATCCTTCTATTTATTAATTAATTAGTTGGCTCTGTGTTTGTGGCCACGAGTATGTATGCAATGCATATCTGTGTGTGTGTGTGTATGTGTGATGTGTGTGTGTGTGATGTGTGCGTGTGTGTGTGTGTGTGTGTGTGATGTGTGTGTGGGGGTGCTCACCCATGTATGTATTTGCAGAGTCCACAGGATAATATCATCTGTCTTATTCTGTCACTCTCCACCATGTTCTCTCTAAAACTGGATCTGGATTGAACCTGAGGCTCATTATTTCTTAGCTAGGCTGGGCTACCTCCTGATGTCTCCCCCTCCCCAACCCCAGTACTGGAGTTACATGAATAGATAGCCATCCCTGGCTCTTTTACACAATTTCTGACCAGAACTCCAGTCCTTATGTTTGCATAGTGAGTGCTCTTATCCACTGAGCCATCTCACTACCACACAACACGAAAATTCAGACCTGCCTCTAGTTAAAGGATCAGAGTTCTATCTCCACCCAGATGCAAACAAAAGTGTGAGGTTCTCCAGCTACATTAAGACAGACAAAACTGGTATGAGTGGTCATGTTTCGTATGGCAATGTACATCTGTGACTTGTCTGTGATCATGTGTTGCAGCAGAACAAGAGGTTACAACAGCACAGGGAAGTCATTGCTCCCTGGCTCTGTGTCTTAGGCAAGAAAGCCTTTTGCCTCAGTCTCTCCATCTATAAGCCAGATCATCATAGTACATATGCCATAGCACAGTGAAGATTAAATGACTTAATATGTACAAAGCACTTCCCCTGGTACTTGGCACAGAGCAAGTGTGGTACAGTGCTTGCAACTGTGGAATTTCTAGGATCATTGGCACCAACTTGGATTCTATGTCTACTCTGCCAAAGATCTGAGTTAAAACAAATCACTCTTGGTGTTTGGGAGCCTGCAATGGTTGTTACTGTGAGGCTACCCATCAGAGTAGGCCAGGGCAGGACACCATGAAACTTGTGTTTAACACATTTTAGGCCCTGCTATGCCCAGGAAAATGAACTAGGAGTGGTTACTGGTTACCAGACAAAGAATGACTTCTGACACCGTTTGTCTTATATAGAAATTGAAATGCAGTATCGACAATTTCTCTTCACCATACTCCCCCCAAAGAAAAAAGAAGTCAAATACTTTGGCATCAATGTGTGAAGTCAGAGAAAAGCATGAAGTACTATATCCATTTCTTCCTAACTTGCTGATGTTCAAGATGAATACAGCACATTTAAAACAATTTTGCATTTTAATGTTTTATCAAGTTCAGCTATATGAAATTGCCCAATTGTGGGTCAAATAAGATAAAATATCAGCAATTTTCATAGAGGTCAATTTATAATATGCCCTGGACCTTGCTCTTCTAAGCAGTATACTTTAATTGTTATTTTTTTATACTTTATACTCTGGAAGAAATTTATTAAAGGGCATGTTTTAAAAAATGTATGTGAAATAAAGACATTTCAAAGTTGACCTTGGGTTACATAAAGATTGAGTTTGCATAAAAACCTCCAACGATTTTGTTTCACTCATACATAGAGCAGCTAAAATTGGAAGGACCTTTAGAGAACACTTATTTAAGGCCTTCCTTCTTATGAACTAACAGGGGTCCTGAGGAGTGAATTTATTTACCCGTGGTCACATTAGAAAGTCTGAGAGACAAAAATAGGTCTCCAGTCCCTAGGCCCCTATTCAGTTCCTCTTATGTGAAAATCGAATCTCTATTGTCTGGACTCATGTCAGGCAGTGTTCATAAGGAAGCCCCAGGCATGGTGTCAAAGACCTGGGGTGTGAGCAGGTGGGATCTGAATAGAATGCTGAGATGCACTTTTCTAGTCTTTAACCAGACTCTTGATTCTAAGCAGAAGCCATGACAAAAATCACTATCTGTAGCTAACACTCCTCAGACCTCACAGATGAGTGACACTGTCACCACGGACAGGACATATTGAGAAAGGGCATCAAGGCTTTTGTGACATTCCCATGCAAGGTGCCCAGTGTTGCTTCTGTTTTGCAGAGTAATAAACAGATTCAGAGATGTGGGAAATTGTAAGGACACGGATCTGCCAACATCATCACTGAAAGGTGGTCCTCCTTCCTCCCAGGTTCCAAATTTCACAGGAATATATTCATCTGGGAGAACTTAATGGGAGAAACCTGTGCTCAAAGTTAGAGGGACTCAATCCTAGTAAGAAACACTACAGAGAATCACCTCGTAATGCCTGGCTTGAGCCTGAACTAATAACTGTGCTGCAAAAGAAGACAGGCATGTGCAGCTTGGCTTATACCTGTCAGCACTTACTCCTAAAGCAGAAGCTATTCTCATCAACTGAAATTCAGTCCTCCCTGCTAACCACAGGAGATTGGTTCTGGGTCCTTTCACATACCAAAATCTATGTTTAAATCTCTTGGATAAAAATGTTTAATATGTACATGCATGCTCTGACTATCATCCCATATACTTTAGATAATCTCCATAGTATTGATACAGAGTAAATGTGATGCAAATGTTCTTTTTTATGTTAATGTCCCAGTTATTTAGCCATTTACCAACAAGTATTTATCTAATATGTATTTTGATCCACATTTGTTGAATCTGTAACTGTAGGACCCACTGTTATGGAGATGTGGTGATTTCAGTAAGTCTCCCCCACCCTGTTTGGTGGCATTGTTTGGAGAGGATCATGGAACCTTTTAGGAGGTGTGTCCATGCTGGAGGAAATGCATGACTGGGGGCAGGTTTTCATAGTTCAGAACCACATCCTACTTCCAGTCCGGCTTTCTGTTTCCTGTGCCTGTTTGAAGACATGAGCCCTCAGCAGTCGCTCCCACTACCTCCTATCGTGCTTCCCACCCATGATGGACTCAGCCCTCTGGAGCTATAAGCCAAACAAAAAAATCTTCTTTCTGCAAGTTCCCCCAGTCATGGTGTTTTATCACAGCAACAGAAAAGTAAGTAATCCAGGAGGAGTAGATTGAGATGGGCTAAGAATGCCTGAGAGAACGCCCTGACAAAATCTGGAACTCAAGGAAACCGTGCTGTGTGGACACAAGGCACTTTCACACACTTGGGCCCTTTCACATACCAAAATCTATGCTTAAATCTCTTGGATAAAATGTTTAATATGTACATGCATGCTATGACTATCATCTCTAAGCTCTGGTGGCAGCGTGCACAAAACCTGCTCAAGCTCAAGCTCAAGCCAGAAAAAATCCCAGCATGGATGGAGGAGTGAACAAGGAGCCTCAGTCCTTCCTAGCTGAGGAACAACTGGCAACGGATAGCTGCTAGGAGACAGACAGTGAGTTTTCTTTAAGACTCTGATGTCAGGTAGGTTGAACAGGCTCCAGGGGTTGGACCCACAACCCAAAGCATTTGGGAAACCAAATTAGACTCAATAGTCCTTTAAAAAGCAGTAATAAGAGAAGACATGAACGGGAGGTTAGTAAGGTGGGGTGGAGATGGGGAGGAAGTCTGAATATGATCAAAATATATTGTATGAATCAACAAAACATTTTTAAAATCCAACAAACAGAAAAATGGGTGTTGGGTAATCAGGCGAAAATGCCCAAAGGTAGCAGCTTATGTTTAGATATGCCAAAATTTATTCAAGAACTTAGTTATTGTTGGGTATTAGGTTCTTTCTGACTTTTTACTCTGACAGGTTTGACAGGTTACTCCTGCAACAAACACTTTTGTGAGACTCTGTGCTTGTTTCCATCTATATGTTGCTAAGATAAATTTCTGAATGCTGAGTTCCAGAGTCACATGGTAGTTTGACTAGTCTTGATAAATTTTAAATGGGTTTATTTCCTATGGATAAAACGCTTATAATATTGGTATATAGAACTTATGTGCACACACACACACACACACACACTTTTTGATAATTTGTTAGGTAAAGGTCTTTGGGGTTTTTTTGTTTGTTTGTTTTCTTAATTTTTATTGAACTTTTGTGCACTCCATACATTTCTTAATAAAATTTGGACCTCTTCCCCCTCCCGTGCTCCCCATCCCACAAGGTCTCTGTTTCTCAGATAACATCCCATAGTGGTATGCTGAGGATACAGAAAGATCTAGTAAATTTTTTGGTATTTCTGAGACAGAGTCTCCCTTTAGTCCCAGCTGGCCTGGAGCTCTCTATGTAGACCAGGCTATCCTTGAACTCACAGAGATCCACTTGCCTCTGCCTCCTGAGTGCTGGGATTAAAGGCATGCACCACCACGCCTGGCCCAAGATCTAACATATTTTTTTTAGTTTCATTTCTTTCAGATTTATAAAATGCTGTTATGTTTACATTTTATGGGATCATGGCACAAAATGAAAAAAATTTATATAAACTTTGTAAGTAAAACATGACTACAGAAGGATATCCTGCTTACAGAAGAATGCATCTGTGCCACCATTCCCAGGATTCCGGAAAACCCCAGAAGTACAAACTTACTTCCCTCTGCCACAGGAAACCCAGATAGGAATTTTGAGAAATAAAATATTTTGTTTTTCAATCAAGATTCTCCTGATAGAATATTTCATCTCACAAAGTTATTAAGGTGCAGAAGATGGTTTGGACCATTCATGAAATGATTTTATTCAACGGTATAGATTAGGAAAAAGATTGAAGGGATACAAGATGTTAAAGCAGACATTGTAGGTGAGTAACCAAGTAGTCTGATCAAGGACAAACACTACCCCAGAGGTATGAGGACAGAGCTGTGGCCGACCATTTCCAGTACAAAGTCCAGGGATCCCATTTTCAGCTCTGAGAAATCCCAGCCTGCCATCATCAGCAGATGGGCAGGAGATGAAGCCTGGCTTCTGCTACCCTCTGCCACAGGGAAATCTTGTTAATTCCCAGCACAAATCATACCACATAGACTTTTTGTTAATATTGAATGTCATTTCTCTGATTAAAGTGGCTTGAATTGTTTTTCTCATTAGAATCATTTGATATTTAGAATGCTGTGACATTCAATGAAAACACTAAAGTTGAATGAGGAAGAGGCAATACCCAATTAAATTGATTTAAAACCAAGAGTCATTGTAAAGGCATCATCAAAATTTTTGTGCTCTTGAATTAATTTTCCTAATGACAATAAAATGATGGCGGGTTTATTATTTATTTATACTTTTACTGTGAAACATTTCCAGTGTTTCACAAATGTTTCACAAATCACCCAAGAACATTGTGGGTGAGTTAAAGACCTATATCCCTGTTATATTTTAAAAAGACAAAAATACAAAATAGATATTGAAGCACTCAAGCCAAGTGGTTTTTCTTGAATGGACACTGACTATCTTACTAATCCTTGATGTGGCATTTACAAAGAGCATGATTATGTCTTACAGAGCGAAGAGTTTCCGTACCAGCACACTCGTAGCAGGGGAGTTATTCCCAGAAACGTGGTAGTTTTTATCTGGAGGCAGATTACATTTCTTCCATTTGTACCTAGAAGCAAAGTGCTGTGTAGGCAACCTTAGTTTCTAATTTAGTAGATTTTCTAATTGACAAATGGCAGAATTCTGCCTCAGTAATGCTGTAGTTTGCCTATAAGATAAAAGGTTTTGTCTCTAGCACAATTGGCACAATTTGGGGCTGGTGGAAAATTTGCAAAGTAGGGTCTGGTGAGAGGTTTTCCCCTTGTAGGGGAAAGAGGGTCTCCAGGCCCTTCCTACTACTCTCTTTTGCATCTATCTATAAAACAAAAGATATTCCCCCTCCACATGTGCCTGCCATGATAAGCTTCTCTTATCATAGACTAAACACCAACAAATCATGGGTTAGAACCTCAAAGGCTGGAGCTAGAGAGATTGTCCAGTGTTACAAATGCTTACTGTTCTTCCAGAGGACCTGGGTTCGATTCCCAGGACCTATATGGTGACTAACAATAATCTGTAATTCCACATCCAGGAGATCTTACACCCTCTTCTGGCCTCTGTAGGCATTGTCTATACATGTTGCCCTTATATACATGTAGGTAAAATACTCATACGCATAAAAATAATAAATAAAATATAAAAACCACTGCAAAGCTATAGCCCCAAATCAATCCCTTTCTCTTCATAAGTTGATTGTCTCTAGTATTTGCTAAAGTAATAGAAAACTGACTTACCCAAGACAAAGACAATCAACCAGTGGAGCCACAAACTGACAGGATAGGAAGTTGATTTTCACTTAAAGGACCACTAAGGGTTATTGTCAGAAGACCCACTCCCATATCCGTTCTTTGATCCCCCAAACTTGGCCACTATGAACACAATGCATACTGGTTGATGCTTTAGCATTTGTTCACTACATATTGGAAAAATGCCACTCCAGCTTTTCACTATTGCCAGCCAGCTTGACCGTAATTGAGTGTTTACTTCTACCAGAGCAGCTGCTTTAGCTTATGGTAATATAATTAAATTCTATTCACACAGACCATTGTCTCACATACTTTACTACAAAATGAATTTCTTGGTTAAAATAATGCCCCATGGAATAAGGATTAAGATATTCTATAATTCTATAGATGGCAATTTTGGCAAAAGTACTGTTTGGCAAAGAAAGCCAATCCATATCTAGAGTAATCTTTATTCCAGAGATAATAGAGCTCTGCCTTCCATGATGGAAATAGTCCAATGTAATCACAGAACAGGCTGATTATCCTAAGGAATTGTGCCATATTCTGCACTGAGGGAAAAACCTTGCTATTCATAGGCTGGACAATCTTCAGTGCTTGTGGTTAGATCAGCCTTGAAGAACAGAATTCCACATGGCTGAGCCCATGCATAACAATACAAATAATCAAAGTTTATTGAGGAAACCAGAGCCACTATGACCATTTTTTAAAAAGAAATTTATTGCAGAATTATATCTTTATATAATTGTAGAAAAGACTAGAGATTCAAAATGGGAGAATTGAAGGAAGGGAAATAAAGTCACCAGCCAGTCCTCCTAAAACACTGATAGAGAAAGAAGAGTCCTTATGAAGATTGCAAGAGAAAGGTTCTTGACAGTTTTATGCAAGCTGTGGCCTCTGTGTCCTTTCATTTTGTGTGTCCAAAGCAAAACATCAGGTTTTGCCCCTATGAGTGAGGTTAATTAATCATAAAAAGGAGCTAGACAAAGAATGAAGAAGAGAAATGATAAGCTAGAATCATCTTGGTTCTTTTGATACTATCTACTTTCATATACTTGACTTGACTATTAGATTTTCTAAAACCATTGCTTTATTACAACTTTACAAAATTGTTTTAGCAGTTCTACTTAGGAGTCAAAAAGGTGATGGGGGAGGACAGGCTGGAGAGATGGATTAGCAGTTAAGAACACTTGCTGTTCTACCAGAGAACCCAGGTTTGAATCCCAACATTAACATGGTGGCTAACAACCACCTGAGACTCTACTTCCAAGGGGGTCCATCACCATTGTCTGGCATCTGTGGGCATTTCACGTACCACGTGGCATACTTATACACATGCAAGCAATATACTCTTGCACATAAAATAAAACTAATGAACAAAATAAAAGGGTAATTGATTCCTAAGAAATATAGTTCTTTCTACCAAGTTCATATGGCACAATATAGCACTGGTACAGGAAAAGGAGGTTCATTCATTTATTCATTTATTCATTCATTCATTTGTTCATTCAAATAAACAAGTATATTGTGCCAGTAACATTCTAGAACTCAATTTTCAGATCCCCAAAACAGCTTTAATGGAACTTAAGGAATAGTAGAACAGTGAAGTTGTGGAAATTTATTTTAAATAATAATAACTATATCATGATAATACTAGGACAAAAATAAATAGGGAAAATGAAAATGAGAAATAATTTAGGCTGGAAAATAGTGCTTTGCTAAGTAATACCATCTGAATTGAGACCTGGAAGATAGAGTCCCATAGATCCTCAAATAATACTGGTCATTTCCACTATTCTTGGTTACCCAACTGGACGATGAAGCCCTATTCCTGAAGACACTTCATACATGAACTATTAAGCAAACAAGAATAAATCAAGCTGGGCTGAATTCAAAGCCTCATCTCTTCTAGTGTTCATAAGATTGGAAGGAGCTTTTCATGCTACTGGAAGAGAAAAAAATCATCACACTTACCTATCCATGAATCCTGTGAACTAAAACAACTGGCCTGTCAAGACAGGCTACCAGTGCAGGAGGGGCACAAACATTATGGGAATAACCAACCACTCTTTAATTGGATTTGAGGTCTGCTTCCTAGAATGGAGTCCATACCTGACATTGATATCAGGCTTAGGAACCTGAAGCTAGAGAGGACACAGGACATAGGCGAGCACCTAATTCTAGTTTTCTATTAAATAGTTATCTTATTAAACTGACTGTTAATGACTTTTTTTGCCTTGTTATATGTTCTTTTTTTAATTTATGCTTTGTGTATTTCATACATCATTATCCAATTCAGTTCAGGCATATTACCCCTTCCCTTCCCCCCATCCCACCCCACCCCATCCCAGATCATGCATTCTGCCATGACTGTCCTGCATCTTTCTCTCAATTTTTTTTCCATTTTTTAGCAATAGCTGTTAATTTATGAGTACAAGCATCCTTCATGTAAAACCAATTTGCAAGCAGTTGTGCCCAAACCCACACAGCCCTTTGGTCCTACCATCCAGCAGCGGGGGGGCATGTATGTTCAATCAAGTTGATCAAATGAGTGTCCAGGCCATATTGCTGTAGGTTCACCATTCACCCCAATCGCAGCCCTTACATTCTACTATGCCCCCTCATCCACAGATTTTTCCCTAGGCTTAGACAAGGGGCACATGTGGATGAGAAGCAAAACAGTCTACTTTCTCTGGAGCTGTTGTCTTGGACTCTGGTCACTTCTGGCTGTTTTCTTTCATGGGCTGACAGTTTGTCCAGGAATAACCTTTCGATCCTACTAATGAAGCACAAGCAATTAGATATATAGGTATTTAAACAGTATTAATTGTTATCATATGTTACTTTGGTATAGACACAGATAGTTGGAGTGGTATGTTAATCCAGATGAATTACATTTTTTTTTTCTGTTGAATATGACAGGGTCGTACTGTGGCTTATAACATCTCCTGACCATTAAGGGTACAGAAAAGCTTGTGACAAGCATCGGCCGTGGTATATTCCTCCAAGGAGGAGCCCAACCGATGGTATTGTGGGATATACAAGGCATATGGCTGCCCGCTGCTGCACAGTATTTCCAGGGCGATGTGGAGTGTAGCTGGTGCTGATGGAGGAGTCTGCTTGCTCAAGAGACCCATATTTGCTTTATGGTATAGGGGCCTTTGGGGTAACACTGCCTGTATTCCAGAGACCATCTGTACACTGCATCTTGGGTCTACGATCGATCTTTTCCACGTTAACATCAGGTCCCTCGACAGCAGGGCCTTATCGCCTCTCTTTTGCAGAGTATCCACAGTTTAGAAGCAAGGAGCCTTACATTTTGTGGGGGCCTTGATCCCCGTGGCCACATATCTCCTTGTGGAATAATCCATTGCTGATGTCAGACTCCTGGTATTAATATATTGTTGCTTAAGTGCATAGATTAAGGGGACTTTAGTATTATCTGTTGGTTCTGATAGAGAAGATTCCTTTTCAAGTTCTATGGGCGATTAGTCAATTCAAGAAAGAGTTTAAAAAACTTCGAGTTTTATAAGAGATTACTCTATAATATGTCCTCCAATTTACAGTTGGATGAACGACATCATTGGGGGGAGGTAAAGAAAGTCTCTCATATTAAAACCTTTTGCAGTCCAGAAGAGTAAGTTTCGTTAGGGACGCATTATAATAGTGTACATAGTTGTTAACAAGATGATTCACAGAGGGGGTTTGGAATGTGCATATCAATCGAGGCTTGTTTTTCCTTTCAATGTTCAGAGGGCCCCCTTTCTGTCTGGATTTCCTGGTACATCCTACTCATGGCAAAGCTGTATCTTGTTCTTTCTCAGCCGTTAAGTTGGTGACATTTTGACCTGTTGGAACAATACAAATTTTTCCTATATTAGTAGTTTTAGATGGATTTGAAGGGAATTTTTGACAGAGAGGTTTCATTTCTATCGTATCCCCGCCCCTATTTTTTTCTTTTTTTTTGGGGGGGGGGGTGTTTTTTTTTTTTTTACCCATGAGTGGCTCCAGAAGAGTTGTATTATAACTTACTATAGGGTGGATCAAATTTCATAAAGATCAGATTTCATCAAATTCACCCATGCTTGTTTTGGGTGAACTTGGGTATGTGATTAAACTTGGGAGCAAACATTAATTTTTCTTTTGTTAAGGAGATCCTACGATCTTATAGGGTGGAAAGAGAATGCTATGAGGTGGTAACCATAAACACAGAAAAAGTATGAGAGTAACATTTTAGGGTGCCAATCCCAGTTTAAGTTATTGGGGCAAGATTTTATAGGTAACAACGTGAACAACAGCAGTTATATATCTCCGGATTAACTCAGAAATTTACTGTTTTTATTAGAGCCTGTAAGCAATGTTGTTTAATATATCACAAATTTACTTTTACTGAGTCCCAAACACCATATAACCGTATACATGTCTGGGCAAAAACTGGATACCTGTTGAACACTGTCAAGTCAATTAAATATGCATTAAAGTCCGAATATGACCCGTGTCCCTCCCCCCTGCCCCTCCCCCCGTGCCCAATTCACCATTTCCAGTCAGTTTTCTGATGCAGGTCTTTCTGTGTTCTTTTACTATGCATCCCTCTCCATTAGAAATATGTAGCTATCATGGGGCTATTGGCACGACATCCACATATGAGGGACGAAGGCCATTTGTTCGTTTGTTTTTCATGGGACTGTGTTACTTCACTTAACTAATGTCTTCTAGCTCCATCAATTTACATCAAAGATTCATGATGTTGTGCCCATCTTTAGAGCTGCATCAATAGAACCATTGTATACAATGTACCACATTTTCTGTATCACTGGTCATTTGAGGGGCACCTGTGACTGGTTCCAGCTTTGTTGCTATTGTGAACAGAGCGGCAATAAACATAGCTGTGCATGCTATCTCGGCAGGTAAGATGAGTCCTGTGGTGAATATACCCAGCAGATGGATAGGCTGGGTCAAGGCAGGGCATTTTGAGTCTGGTCTAGGGTTCCCCACAGTGCTTTCCATATGGCTGTACAGTTTACATTCCAACCAGCAGGGATAGGTTCCCCTTTTTCCCCAAAACATCTACCAGCCACTTGGTATCATTCGTAATTCCTGATCCTAGCCAGTCTTTGATAAGTTTTTTTCTTCTTTTAGAGTGTTTGAATTTTGCATTTCCTTAATTATAGTGATGTGAACACTTCTAATGATGTTGCTTGGCCATCTCCTAATTCCTCCCTGTAAGTCTCTATTCAGATCAGTCTTTACTCCATCTATTTGAGTGAATCATTGTGTGTCTTTCTTTCTTCTTTTTTTTTGAGACTTATATACTCTGGAAAATTAATGCTTTGTCAGATGTATCTGGCAGGTGAGGTGGTGTCCTCCTCCCACTGCTGTGGGTTTTGCTCTTCACTGCTCGTTATTGTTTCGTTTTATTACAGAAACTTTTGAGTTTCATAGGTCCCCATTTGTCAATATATTAGTCTTAGGTCTTTCTTGGGCAGAGCTCCTGTTTGATTCTAGGAAGTCTTTTCCTATGCCTATGTCTTGTAGTACTGCCTCAAGTTTCTCTTCGTAATCACATTCCCAGAGTTTTGGGGTTTCACAATTGAGGTCTTTAGATCCTCTGGAAGTTGAAGTTTTGTGTGCAGGGTGAGAGGTAGGGGTTTAATTTCATTCGTCTGCAAGAGGTGATCCAGGTTTGCCAGCAACACTTACTGAAGATGCTGTCTTTCCTCCACTGTGTCTTCTGTCCCCCTTGCAAATATGAGGTGGCTAGAATTTGTTGAGATCAGGTTTGGATCTTCAGGTTTATTCCAAGGAAGAGATTGGTGCACTGGTCTATTTGTGCCAGTAAACGCAGGCTGTTTTTAGGACTAAGAGCCCTGTAGTATAGTTTGAATGTCTAAAGGCGATCCCCCCGGTATGCTCTTTTTGTTCAGGTTGCTTTGGCTATTCGGGGTCTTTTGTTTTTGTCCCAAATGAAATTGAGGAATTTTTTTTCCCAAGCCTGTGAATAACTCGTCAAAAGGGGATTTTTGGTTTGGATTGCATAACTCTGACACTAGTTTGGGTAGGATTGACATATTTTACTATATTTATTTTCCCAATACATGAGCGGGAGGTTTGCCCATTCTCTGAATGTCGAGTCTTCCTCAGACTTACGCTTTTTCAGGGGTTTTAAACAGTTTTTGTTGTCGCGGATCCATTGGTGTTTTGGGTTACGTTTGTTCCTAGGTATTTATTGTTTTGTTTTGCTTTTGTGGGGAGTTTCCTTGCCTTCCTTCTTCAGTTGCTGTTGTTGGTGTAAAGAAGGACTATCGGATTTTTTCTAGATTTATTTTTGTATCCTGCACACTTTACCAAGCTCTTAATCATTTTAGTGAAAAGTTTTCTGGTGGAGTTCTTGCATCCCTAGGTGGAGCAATCATATCATCAGCAAAAAAAGGATAGCTTGGGACTTCCTCTTTTCCAATTAGAAACTCCTTTAATTACCTTTTCTTGCCTTATTGCCCCTAGCAAGGGTTTCCAGCGCATATGTGAAGAGGAGTGGTGACAGGGGCAGCCTTGCCCGAGTTCCTACCTTAAGGGGTAATGTTTCTGTCATTCCCCCATTTAGGATTATATTAGGGCTGGTGGGTTACCCGGTATATGGCTTGTTACATTGAGGAATGAACCCTCCAGTCCAATTTCCCTCAGGACTTTAAACATGAAGTGGTATGCTGGATTTTGTCAAAGGTCTGTTCCGACATCATCTGAGATGATGGTGTGTTTTTTGTCCTTCAGTCCATTTTATATGTTTGATGATGTTACTGATTTTCATATGTTGAACCATCCCCTGCATCTTTGGTATAAATTCAACTTGATCGTGATGGATAATCTTCTTGAGTGTGGGGTCTGTATGCGATCGTGCCATATCCTCGTTTAGAATTTTGGATCTGTGGTTCATTAGGGAGCATGGGTCTATAGATTTCCTTTTAGGTTTGTATCTTTACCTGTTTTTGGTAATAGCGTTGATACTGGATTCATAGAAGGAGATCTGGGAAGAACTCACTCCGTTTGTATCACTTCTAAACAAAATGTTGAGTACTAATGTGTAATCCTTTTTGAAATATTTTATAGAATTCTGCTGTGAAACCATCTGGGCCTGGTCATTTTTTGGTTGGGAGGCTACTTATTACATCTTCAATTTCTTCCTGTATTATTGGTTTATTTAGGCTGTCGATCTCTTCTTGGTTGAGCTTTGGTGATTCCCAGGATTTCAGATATTCATCCATTTCTTCTAGGTTTTCAAACTTAGTAGAGTATAAGTTCATACTCCAATGGTGCCAGTATGCACAAGATTCATGTAAACTCAAGCAGACAAATCCCTACCATGGAAATGGGCAGCAGGTCCCAATCTTAGTTAAAATACTATTGAGAACAGATTACTGCTGGGTGAGGAAGAGCTGATCTTCTTAAAGGGAGGGATTCTAAATAGGCCGACCACACCTCAGTGGATGAACTTCCACTGAAGAACGTCTGGGGACACTGTCTGGACATGATGGGCCTTAACACAAATGACAGAATGTACAACGGAGGGGCAGGCTATGGGAGGATGCCACTGGGGAAGGGGTATAAAGATGATTAAGACTGAGTAGAATGTTCTGTATAAAATACACAAAAATCAATAGAAATTTTCACCTTATGGAATCTGTAAGGTCACCATTATCAACCATCTAATTGACAAATCTCAGAGCTCCCATTTCATTTTATCTCCATCATCCCATGACCAGTGTCTTGAGAAACTCTCTACTTGCCTTCTAAAATGACATGGTCTGTCTCTTCTTGCTATAAGGTAATATATTCTTTGAGAGTAAGATCTTTGGATTGTTTCCTACCATATTTCTAAAACATCATGGCCAGAAGGGTATATGTAACAGAGGCAAAGTAGTTTACATTATAGTAGCTAGGATATTATCCATGGGTGCCTGTCCTGGATGGCTTCCTCCTTTTTCCTGTCTTACTCCATCCAGGCTCCTGGCCTTTGTGATAGTAATGTGAACAATTCCTCTTACTCCTCTCTGAAAGTGCCTTCCCTCACAGCCTAATAAAGAGATACACTGTAGTAATTTCCTGGGTGCTTCTTAACCCAGCGAAGTTCTCAATCAAGATTAAACATCTGCAAACCTCAGCAAGAAGCAGCTAGTAAGATGGGGAAAGAATAAGAAAAAGATGTTGTGGAAGCTAAGGGAAGAGATTTCTAGAAGAAAAAAGATGATCAACTAGTTACAGACTGCTGAGAGCTGACCTGTGGATGTGGCTGTGTGCAAGCTTTGGATGAAAGTTTCGGGGAGTGTTGAAATCAGAAGTTTGAGGGAAGCAAATCTGAGCACCAACAGAGGAACAATAATCAATAACACAACTTAAACAAGCTGTTTTGAGGAGGGTTAATTCGAGGAATTATATAGACATTTGTTGGAGCAATACAAAGGGGAGGGAAAACAGCAACATAAAGACTGGGTTAAAGAACTGAATTATGCAGTTAAACTCTGCCCAAAACAACAAGCTTCTGCAGGAAAAAACTTTGGAAAGACTGAGAGAAAGATGCAAGACATGTATGGCAGAAGGCATGAACAGGGGTGGGATGGGGGCAGGGAGAGGGGAATGTGGCTAAATTGGACTGAAAGATAATGAATGAAATACACAATCCATCAATAAAAGTATTTTTTTAAAGGATCCTAGTAAACAGGCCAAGCTGAGCTTTACCTTCCAGCTGTTCCTGTGGAGTCAGAAAGGTCTGAGGATTGAGAACCTGAACAGTCCACATCTCTGTAAGAGTCAAGTCACCCACAGCTGAACTGACCACAGCTGATGTTTCATGATGGCAAAAAATGATCAGAGAAAACTTGCCCAAAGTTCTGATGTAGAAGAAAAAAATCTTAATTTTTTATTATATAAAACCTGTCTTTGAAAAATATAAGGCAATATTTGAAAGGTTACTTTTGGTCCAAATTATTCAGATAACTTTTTCTATTATTTTAAAATCTTTGTTAAATCCTAATAATTATAATACTGATTAAAGTATTGAAGTACTTACAAAAAAACGAATGAATAGCAGAAAGAGGTGGATATGAGTGGAAATGATTTGTTTATTTTGTTTTGTTTTGTTTTTAAGAAAGGTATTTGTATCCTATGGGAGAGTGTGATAGAAAAATGGAGTCTGAACTGCAGAACAGAGAGGGGATACTCTGCTGGAACGATGTTCATGAGCACGGAGGAAGGAGTGGGTTATGTGATCTAGAGAGCTGGTGGAGCAGATATAAACAAATCAGTAGGTAGGGTGGGGAGAGCTTGTAGATGGTCTCCTGTAATTTATCTCCATTGCTGGACCATTTCTAACCTAACACTTGCATGCCCTAGGGCTAAGTCTCTGGCTTGCTTCTATTCCTATGCTCATTTGCAAAGATGATTTCATTCAGTCCCATGGCTTCAAACATATGACTCATTTCCAAATGTGCTTTTCTCCGCTGCCTCTCCTTATACTTCAGATCTAGTACCACACTCTCTGACACTTGAATTTAATGTTGAGCAGACAAGTTAAGCTTAATGTATCTAGAAGTGACCAATTGTGTCTTACCTCTTCTCTCCCCAGAATCAGCTGATCCCAACCATGTACACATAGCATCATGGCCCAAAGCCAAAAGTGTTGGCATCACTTTAAAACTTTTCTTTGTCTTGGCCGGGCGTGGTGGCACACGCCTTTAATCCTAGCACTTGGGAGGCAGAGGCAGGTGGATCTTTGTGAGTTCAAGGCCAGCTTGATCTACAGAGTGAATTCCAGGACAGCTGGGGCTACAGGGAGACCCTGTCTCGAAAAGACAAAAAACAACAACAAAAAGACAACAACAACAAAAAACACTTTTCTTTGTCTCATGCTATCAAGATGTTGTTAAGTGGAAAGTTAATACCGCATCCTCAGAGAAAACATTGAAAGAATACAAATCAAGTGATAATGTAAAAAACAGAACAGAGCTTTTCATTGTCTCACCATTCTATATTCAAATCATCAGCAAGGCAAAAAGTGACTTCACGATATGTGTTCACATTTAGATTTCAAAGGTATATGAAAATGACTGTAAATAATATATCTGTGGCCTTTTATTATTATATTTTATCAAAATCAGAGCGCTCATACTATCTTCTTTAACCCAGTTTTGACATATTCTACTTCATATCTTTAATCTTTGAGATCAATGTATATTATTGGCATTATTTCACTGTAAAATTGAGTTTGGTAATGAAATTTTTTGTCTTGATAAGTGTATACACATAACTCTTAAAACATTGTAATGCATTGTTACCAATTCTAGATGTATTATTTTGAGCAAAAATATGGAATATCATTGACATATTTCACGTATCACATCTTAGTTAAACCTAATTCCATAGTAATCTATGAAATACATAAAACATACAGACATGTACACATACAAATCCCTTTAAATAATTAAAATGTATTGCAAATGAAAAAAATGTATGTGAAACTCCAGCCTTTCCCCACCCTCCTAGTTCTGGTATGTCTGTGTTACACAATAGTGGTTTCAAGGTCTTCCTGCTTCTACCCTTGTATTTGTTTACTGAGGCTTCCACTAAGAAGCCATGGTGTTTTGACTAAGCAAATAAAATAATGTTTCCTCCCTAACCTAATTGTTTATTGTCTACTGTCTTAACATTCTTATTATTCCCCATCAAGACAGTAAGTATTTGGCCATGTGTCCTAATTACCATTAACTTGATACAGACTTGAATAATCTGAAAAAAAAAATCTCACTTGAGTAATTGTCCTTATCAGGCTGGTCTGTGGGCATTGTCTTGACTGGTAATTGATACAGGAGGCCCCGGCTCACTCTGCACAGCAGGGGTCCTGGGCTGTAAAAGAAAACAGGCTGAGTATGAATAATGTGAGCGGAGAAGTGACCTGACAAGAAGCATCCTCCGTGGTTCCTGCTGGACTTCCTTGGCTGCTGCTGAGTTCTCTGATTGGAGGTACTGCTGGTTGGGACAGCAAGTCGTCCTGCCTTCAGGTTCCTTCCCTCAATGATAGACTGTGACCTGGAAATGTAAGGTGAAATAAAGTCTCTCCTTTCCCAAGTTGTTTTTGGTTAAATTGTTTTATCACAGCCACAGAAAGCAAATTAGGTATCATGGTATTTCTCTGATGAACTTTACAAATATAAAGCCCAAAGTCCTTTCCACTGTCTTCTTGCTCCAAGAAAAGCTCTCTCCCTCATCTTCTACCAAGAGGATTTTCCTGCTCAATACAGCTAGGAAAGAATCTCCTCATAGTAGTCCCTTCTTCTGCATTGCATTTTTCATTGTATTTATCATTTCCTGATATTATGTCATATATATTATTTGTTGTCTTTCCCTTCCTGCCAATATAAAGTACAACCTGTCAGAGTTGAGGATTAACTATTTTATTCACCACATATCTCTAGTGCCAGTCCACACAGGTAGATACTCAATAAATTCATTGCACAAACAGTAACTGTTTAATATTTTTGAAATAGGAAATGAAATGGTATAAGCAAAATATTACGAAAGGGGGAAACAGGAGTGGAGATGGCCATTAGGAGCTCCAGCCTATGTGAGATTTGGTTGAATTGGAGGGAGGTGGAAGGAATCTCTATACTTCCAGTTTCCATAAAAAAAATGATTTGACCCTCGTACTTTTCAAAGTTGTCTGCTCACTTTTGTTTGTACCTCGATTCTTTGTCCCATTTACAAAACTGGTTCCATGAGAATGTTCCATGAGCATCTTAATCATTGAGCGTCTTAATACACAATGCTAGGATGTGAGAACAACAGGCTTGAGAACGATTAAGCTGATGCTCGTTCTGGAAATGTGTGTGTGGAAACACCCTCAGAGAAGTTTGGAGTTGCACTCAGAGCCTCTTGGCTTGTTAGTGAAGAGGGGAGGCTAGACCTGGTTTGCTGGTTTCCTTGTTCCTGTATTTCATCTCCTCACTTTCATCTGCACTGCAGAACTGCCCTGGAAAAATATATGCACTTTTAACATCTTAAGATCTTTGAAACCAATCATTTTTTTAAAATAGCTGGTCATGTTATTAAATTTCATAAGTAGAAAATAGAATAAAATATTATCTATGTTAAATAAAGAAGAAAAAAGTACATTTCTTCTTGCAAGGCTTTAATGCTATTTGGAGATATGCTGAGAAGCCCCATGAAGATACATCAGAGTTTCGCCTGGGTATTTCTCATCAAGGGCCTTTGAGTTGATGTTACAATAGCCAATGCATCATTCCAGGGTTATGAGGGTTTGTCTGCCCCTTCCCTTTCCTCTCTGCCCTGCCTGGATATCCATTTAGTGTCCTGTTCAGGTAGGACCTTAAAAATGGCATATAAAAATGAAAAATAAATCAGGTAATAAGTAGACCAGATAAGATGAATAAAGGTAAAGGAAGCATTTTTCAACATGAATTTATATTTGTTGCATCACATTTTATTAATGCAAATTTTCTTCTTCAAGCCACTCAACAAGCATATCTCATCATTAAGTGTAATAAGTGCTGAGGGCGTTTCCCACCTCTCTGCAAATCACCAGCACACACCACGTGGCTTTCTCCCTTCTACATATTATGCAGGCCTAATTTGCACAGAATTCAGGAGTGTTTCATTAATACATTTAAATAGGCTGCTTGTTCCTAATGAGCTAACTCACACAAAAGTACCTAGGAGCTTTCTGTTGCTGGCAAGAGAATGTGTGATCCTGACACCATGGAAAAAAACAGGTAATTCTCTAGGGATGTTGGCCTGAGATGCTGGCAAATGCCTAGGTGGAGTAGCACTGTCTCTAGTAACAGCTACTTGAATTTCTACCAAAGCGTGGCCTTTGGTTATACCCCCTGGCACTGAGCAGGACTGGAGCAGACGTTCTATGCATTCTGTTGTTCAGTGAAACCTCTCTTTGGCTCAGGTTCCTTTTCCCATGTACTTTGGTCTTAAATTCTGTTAAAACATCTTCATGTTTTAAAAGAAATTCTCTAATAATCTGGGGGGAAAAGGAACATCACAATTATGAACTGAATTGTGTTCTAGCCTCCAAATTCATATGTTCAAGTGCTAACTCCTGGTTTCTCCTAATAAGTTAAGATCAGTCATAATGGGGTACCATGTGACTTAAACCCGTATAAGAAGAGGAAATTAACACACACACACACACACACACACGCACGCACGCACGCACACACACACACACACACACACACACACACATAGTACACATTAGCTCTGTTCTGCCACATGCCAAGAAACTACAGAAATGAGAGCCTGCTGGGAATATTATCTTTATTTGTGGCTTAACAAGTAGTTTGGCCATGCTGTGCCATGACCTTAGCCTCCAGAACTCTTAGATAATGGGTTTTATCATTACTGTGGCAGTTCTGGCAATACAGGAGCTTTGTTGGGGGGTGGTAGTTCTGAACCACAGGTCTGGCTCCATCTTCATATATGACACCCACTATGAACTTTCTGAAATGGAACCTAGTTTGCCTCATCCTCAACCCCCTATCCCCCCAAAGTTACTATCACCGTCTTCATTATGAAATTTACCCTTTCCACCCTCCCTCCCATAGGAAGCTCCCTTATATTGTCTGTTAATCCCTTCTTATTCATACTCCCTAACAATCCTTGATAGTATTGACTAAGCACTCAGATGTTCATATATTTCTCTTTAAATTAGGTTTCTGCTAAAATAAAATTTTTCATAGAGATGTCTTTGTCCACCCTACTACAAATATCACGCTTGTTTATTTTATAACAATATCTAACAGGCAAATACCTGCTGGTTTTTTTTTTTTTCCTGGTTGGCATCTGCAAAGCTGAGTTCCTCCAGTACAGAACTTGTGCAAGGTTTGTAGTTGTGTTCCTAGAATTCCAGTGTATAAAGAAAGAACTCAAAACTTATTTGTTGTATGAACAAGCAAATGAACATGATTCCCCATATACTTGGGTGAATGTTTAATTTTAAATTTTCAGTTGTTATCCCTCGTTGATATTTCTTCTTTCTTCGATGTGTGATACTGCGTCAATTTCTTACATATTGCACAACTTTCCTTTCCTTTCCCTGCCTTCCACAGCCCAAGATTCTAAACTTCAAGAAGAGCATTTCCTGATAGAGAAAGAACAAAGAAAGTAAGCTCCTCTGTGGAAATATTCCTCCTTGATTCATCCTTCTACCCTGTGGACCTAGAATTGAATAGATGTTACTTAGTAAATATTTAAGGAATGCAGAGGAGGTTGCTTTTCACTAAGGGCTGAAATGTAGATTCATTTAAAATTTTCCATAATGACCCATACCTTTCAGGCTGTCTTCCTGTTTGATTTCATGATATTTCAGTTTACTAATTTGTGTTGGGCAGCCATGAGGAAGGCCTCTAACAATGTCTGGGTCTAGGTGTTTGTCCTTGTGCAATCCCTTCCCCTCATTTAGTAACCCATGCTAAAGAGTAGAATTGCAGAAGTTCTGGGATGTCACTTCTGAGAATGCTATGCAAAGGATGAGCTTTCCTCCAGAGTGTTCCACACACTTTCACCCTAGGATGCCCATCTTAGATGAAGCCAGCTGCCATGCCACGAGGCAGCAGGTGAAGTCCATACAAGGGAACTTGAGGCACATTTTTTTCCCTCTTGAGCCAGGAAGTGTCTGGAGCTGTGGCTGACACGTTGATTGAAGCCTCATGGGAGATCTTGAGCTGAAAATACCCAGTTAATCTACTCCCGGGTTCCTGACCCACAGAAACTGCAAAAGTAAATGATGTCCTCAGCTGTGAAATGTTGGACTGATTTGTTATGTAGCGTTAGATAACAGATACAACATGCTCTGTTAGAGTGTTTGATTTGTGCCTCACGTGTCCATAATTTTTAAGACATTACAAATGTGAAACGTTAACAACATACTTCTTCCAAAAGCTAAAACACACACACACACACACACACACACACACACACACACACACACACACATTCCAAGGGATGTTTTCTGTCCTTTTCTGAGTTAACATTTTAAATTTGCAAAATTTAGTTTCTTGTGTATATGTAAATGGTGACCAAAATGCAATTTAAAAACTCATTTATTGCATGTCTGCTAGACCCTTTTCTAAACATTTTACACATATTATCTCATCCGGTCCTCAAAACACTCTCTGTATCCAGGTGCTATTGTCACACTACCATAACATAGGACAAGCAGTGTGAACAACTTTTCCAACCTCAGAGATCCAATTAAGTAGGAGAGCCAGAGGTCTAATGGTTAAATCCCTATCTAGTTTGCTCTGTCTTAGACAAAGAGATGGGGCATATGAAAAAGTAAAACAGGCCCCCCAGCATAGCAAGCAGGTCCAGGGTTGGAAGAGTCACTTAACCAGAACTAGAGATTTTATCATTCAAAGATAGGATTAGATCCATCTTTCATGGGCTCTCAGAAGGATTCTGTGAGGCAAATGAGCTAAAATACCACAAATACCTGGTATACTCTGGCACATGTTACATTAAAAGAATGTACATAGTAAAGAAAAGAGACAGTCCTGAAATCAACACTGGGAGAAAACACACAAAACTATTCTTTTTGAGAAGAGGTGATTCAGATCACTCAAAAATCCACAAGCAGTGCCTGACCAGACTCAGAAGTCATCGTACGATCCGCTGACACACTCAACCTCATCAACACATGCTGGCAGCAAGAGGGCTGAGAATCATAACCCTGTCTCATTTCTACCTGATCTAGGGTCCCCAAGGTGATTCCCAGAAGAAAAGCCATAAGAATTGTAGAATCAACTAGAAAATCAAAAGTATCACAGAGGAAGGTAGGGGACATTTATGCGACTTGGAGGTAGGAAACCAAGGCCTGAGTCTTTATTTTGCCGGGAGACTTTTGCCCTTATGACTGTGGAAAAGTCGGATCATGGGGGGGGGGGGCACTGAACTATTCTGTAGTTCATCCTGCTCAGGATCCAAGATGTATGATATAAAGTGACTTAGTGTGCACTCTAACTTGGCACTGAGACTTTTTACCATCTGGCCATATGCCTGTAAAATTAATTGCCATCAAACTGTGCCTAGAAATTCTGGAACTTTCTGATTCAAAATCTGGAGTGTATTGAAAGAACCTCATTTTTCTGTCACCATTTTCCTCAAATCTGCTATAATCAACAGCACCTAATGAGAAGGAGTATTCCTTTCTGACTTCCATTCTGGCAAATGTTCATTACTTAGAAGGACGCTCCTTCCAAAGTCTGCCAGACACGTCATGCATCAATTTCTCATCAGGGTCCAACCAATCCCTGAAAGTTAGCTTTTAAAATTGAAGTGACTTATGGACTAAGGCTAAATTCCATTTTCCTACTTAAAATCACATAGCACTCTGAAACTCCACTTGTAAGACTGTGGGTTTGCATAGGAATCTTCCTGAACATATATCTTCAACTCTGTCTATAATATGAATGCTGACAATAAAACCATGGGTAAATTCAAAGCCCACACTCTGAGCTATATTGAGAACAAAGGATGAAAGCTCATAATTTGGGCTCTTGAGTATATTTCTATGGATAATAAAACAGGCTGAGACCAACATTCAATGAATGCCTGCTTTGTGCCAGGCTCAGGTCAAAGGGCATTTTTTTATATGTTGTTTCTTTTTCAGCTCTCTCAACTTATAATAATTCTTTATCACAAAAGAAACTGCTACTTTTTTTTTTGCTACTCTTTTCCTATGATATCAATTGGTTCCCTTCCCAGAGAGACTAATTTAGAACCTACAGACTTTTCACCTTGATTTAATAAATGAGCCCAAATAATGTTTAAGGAATTTAAAAAAATAAGACAGAAACTACCCAAATTTGTCATCAAATCCACCTGGTAATGACAGTGAAAATGATGATGACTCAATGTGACTTTGTATAAGCCAGGCACAATTTGTGTGTGTATATGTGTGACTGGCTGAGGAATGTGATCCAATCCCAGAGATTCTGGCATCCAGTGCCACACTATCTCCTACAGCTGTCCTAGTAAGCAGAAGACAGCATATCTAAGGACTGACTGCTGACATATACCCAGACACATACTCAGACAAAACGCATGAATATTACGGTTAACAAACAAACTGGCAGTGGGAAGATGGTGACGATTTAAGATCTAAAAGTCATAAATGCTACATTGAAGAGAAGTGATAAAGACACAAATGGAATCAGTTCCTCAAGTACCAGGATTGGGAGCTACATGCTGATATACTATGGTGAAAATAAAGATTCTCTATTTCTGAGCACTGAAGGATGGGGATTTCTATGGCATGGGCCTCCTATTGTCCTCTTCGGCTCTTCTGAAGAGATATCCACCCTCTCTCTAAGAGACAGAACTTGCGTATCTGCTCCACCAAGGTAATCTTGATTCCCAGCCTGTCAGGAGGAGTAGCTATGGTAACTTAATACAAATTTGAATCAAAATGGGGGAAATGAGTTCAGTGTCTAATACTAATCTCTCTATGCAACATCTATTTTAAGTTTTAGGGAGTAATAAGAGCAGACTAATTCTAAATTTTGCATAAATCTTCAACTATCTAAACTAATATTTAATATCAAGTAGTATTTTCTCCACTATGTAAGTTTCAAAACATACCTAAACTTTCTCTAGTTCTTTAAGCAGTGGCAAGATGGGGCAGTGGTTATAAGGGCTCTGTAGGCAGATGGCTTATGTAGCAACATAGCTCTGATGCTTACCAGCCACATGGCCTCTGGAATACTAAAACCTATTTAAGTGCCTCAGTTTCCTCATTAGAAAATGGAAATGGGGGGGCTGGAGAGATAGTCTAGCGGTTAAGAGCACCGACTGCTCTTGCAGAGGACCCGGGTTCGATCCCCAGCACCCACATGGCAGCTAAGAACTATCTATAACTCCAATTCCAGGAGAACTCCAGTTCCGGGGAATCTGACGCCCTATTCTGACCTCCGTGGCATTGCACGACACGGGTGCAAAACCTACATGCAGACAGTACATTCATACACATACAAAACTAAATAAAAATAAATAAAAATAAAAAGGAAAATGGAAATGATGTGGAGAGTAAAGAAATCACATAAACTGCTCATAAAGGCTTCATGATAGTATGTGGAATAGATAATGTTGACAACTACTGTATTTTATGGTTCACTATATATTTTAGACAGCACTCCTGAGTTAAGGAGCTTGTACTCCTTTGAAATTATGAGGTTGGTATGGTATTTCAGGAAAATTCAAAGGAAAGATCTTTACTTTTCTAGAAATCAGACCCTTTGCCTAGCATGCAGAAGGCCATGGGTTCTATCCCCAGTATCATTTTTTCAAATGGAAAAAAGAGAAATCATCTTAATGCAAGTAGTAACTATTTTATTGACATATTTACAAAATATTACAAAGTAAAATATGACTCTAAATTATCATGTTACATGAGAGCTGCAGACAGGCTAGACAAAGTACATTGAAAACATTTACTTCTGTCTTTGGTATTAGAAATCTACACAGATCACAGCATTTAAAATTTCCAATAAAAACTATTAACTGTAGACAAAGAAATAACTGATCATGCCATTAAAAGGGGTTCTAAGGACCTGTGCTATGAAACCCCCAGGCCAATGAAATGCAACAGGAAGACCACACAGCATTTGTGATGCAGGGAGCCTATCGACTGAAATATACAATACATCCTACAGTACTTTACACAGGAGCCTATCAGTTTGTGGGAAGCTGTACTTTCCATAGCAACTTTGGCTGACAGTAACAGACAACATTCCCAGGACAATGTCCCAGATAAGACTTTATGGATAAGAAACCATTCCAAGAGTACACCTTGCCGATGCAAGGTCACTGTACAGTATGTTTTATAAAATACATGTTCATGACCATTTATACATATACAAAAACTTAATTGGTTTTAGCAAATAATGATTGATCTAAAACACAATCACAGTTTTACGTAATTCTGAGGTAAAGGTCTTGAATCTATCTAGATGAGGAGTCCTAACCCCTGGGGGTCTCTAAGAGAGATGTGTCCACTAAACTTCAAGTTCTGGCACCCATGTGGGGTAAGAGAGGGCAGGCCACAGCCCCCTAATTTTAGAGATGATTCAATTCAACATTCTGGAACTAGAAGCTTCTAGTTCACCTCTGAGATATAAATGCTTCTAATAGTTTTGTTTTCCCCAAGCACAAAACATGCTCTGAATTTTGTCAGAACACAACTACTGCTACAGAGGAAGCACTCCACTAGGAAAGGGCCAAATTAGTGTCTTAATATGACTTCCTTGATGGGGACTCCATGCATCCCAGGAAGAAGACACTCCTCACAGAATGCAGTGAAGGCTTGGCAAAATAAATATCCTGTAAAATAGATCTTATCACTGCTTAAGACCTGCACAAGGGAAGCCTGAGAGGAGCCAGAGGGACATAAACCCCTAGAGCCCCTCATCCGACTCAGAAATGCATAAAGGGTACATTGTGCTTTCCTCCCCAAGTCCTCAACAAAGTTGTTTGTGCTCTTATAGATTCTACAAAATAAAAACAAATGGAGATGAGCAAATATGTCATGGGGTCTTGCCAGGGTTGGGGAGGAAAAGGCATAAATTAATAGATATTGCTGCTATATAATAATTTACTATCCTTTAGAGCCCTTGATCTGTTTCTGTAAACAACACTACCTTACTTGGGTTCCTGGCAGCTAAGCATGATATGTTCAGCCAAGATTCTTTTGTCAAGAGCTACATCTCCAAAACATTCCTATGAAGTCATGAAGGTTGTAAAGATTTAATACCCAAACACTTCCTTTCATGTGCTTTTCTTTTTCCTCTTCATAAAGAAGTGTGGAACTATAATCAGGACATCAAATGAATAATTAAAACCCTTCTGTAATATGTCACTTATGATGTAAACCTGAGCATTCGGCTCTTTTATTTTCTCATGAGTAACATCTGGGGATAAAAGTGTTTTCCAGGCAATGAGTCACCTGTTGAACAATTTAAGACAAGAAATGCTGGATCTTCTCGGTTAGCTGGATCTTTCCCAGATGGCAGAACTCTCCTTTTTCTTCTTTATGTTGGGAAAAAGAAAAATTAAACTTCTGTTTCTTTGTACCATCAAATACTGTGGTGAAAAGTGTATGAGAACAAAGTAAATATGCATGAAGCATTTACCAAATAGCTGACATTTATGGTGTCTGACCCAATATAGTTAAGAGAAACTGGAACCAATGTGTTCGCTGGGCTCTTTTGAAAAGAAAAGCATTTTGCTTTGCCCTGGTCCCTGACAACGACAGACAGGCAGGCTGTTTCTTGCACCGCTCTAGGCAAGCCATTAATCTGTCAGTACCAGCATCTTTAGAAATCCCAGCATTAAGACTTAGGAGGGGAAAAGGAGGGAGGGCGTTGAACAGCCAGAAATGCAGCTTCTTAAACACTTCTGTTGATTCATAATGCTGTGCAGGCTTCTATTTATCCCTTCTCAGAGATTTTGGTGCAAAGTTCAACACTAGGTTGGAATTTATTCATCTTCTTCGACATATGTGGATGGAAACCAGCCCACCTAAAAAAGAAAAGTAACCAAGATAGTAGCATGAGTTTTCATCTGGTACCTCAAAAGATTCTACAAACAGGGTATTGTGCTGACTATATGTGAAGACTGATTTAATAGCTCGTACAGGCCTCATGGAGATAGAGATAACCACTGGGTAAAAGTAAGCTTAAACAGTGCGCTAACCCATTAGCTCACAAGTAAAACACAAATTATGGCAATATGGGGTTCAACTCCATCATGATCACTACTTCTATTATAGGACATGATGTAAAGATACAGGAACTCTATCTCATAGCTTCCAATTGAGATCAACAGTTCTTAGGGATATTTAGTACTACCTGTAAAAGATGCTCTGTGATACAAACAACATGGTACTGGCACAAAAATGGACCCATAGATCAATGGAACAAAACTGGAAATCCAAACTTGAGCACAGACAATTCAGCCACCTTATTTTTGACAAAGGGGTCAAGAAGACTCAATGGCGGAAAGATAGTATCTTCAGCAAATGGTGCTGGCAAAACTGGGTCTCCACTTGTAGAAGAATAAAACTAAACTCCCACCTTTTACCCTGTACAAAAAGCAACTCCAAATGGATCAAAGACCTCAATGTGAAACTCTGAAAATGATAGAGGAAAACATTGGCAGTAACCTACAAGATATAGGTGTAGGAAAATACTTTCTAAATCACCTAGTAGTTCCGCAGGAAATAAGATCAACAATCAACAAATGGGACCTCATTAAACTAAAAAGCTTCTGTACAGAGAAAAAAACAATCAAAGAAGTGAAGAGAAAACCCACACAGAGGCAAGAAACTTTCAGCAGTGACACATTTGTCAGAGGATTAACATCCAAATTATATAAATTACTCAAGAAACAAGGATCAAGAAAACAAATGACTCAATCAAAAGATATAGTAAAGACCTGAACAGAGACTTCACAAATGAGAAAGTAAAGATGGCTGAGAAACATCTTAAAAAGTGTTCAACATCACTCATAATTAAGGAAATGCAAATTAAAACCACTTGAAGATTTCATCTTTCCCCAGTAAGACTAGCTATGGCCAAGAAAACAAATGATACCAAATGATGGAGACACTGTGGGTAAAAAGGAATATGATTCACTGCTGGTGGCAATGCAAACTTGTACAACCTCTATGGAAAGCAGTGTGGAGAACTCTTAAAAGACTCAAAATAGACCCAGACATACCACTCCTGGGTATAAATCCCAAACATTCATACTATTGCAGAGATAATGTGCACAACCATGATTATTGCAGCTCTTTTCACAATAGTGAAGAGCTGGAAGCAACCCAAGTGTCCCTCAACTGATGAGTGGCTAATAAAAATGAGTACATTCATATAATGTAATTCTTTTCAGTGATAAAGAGAGGACATTATGAAATTTCATAAATGGATGGAACTAGAAGCCATTATGCTAAGTGAACTAACAGAGTCCCAGAAAAACAAATGACGCATGGGGTCCCTCATTTGTGGATCCTAGCACCAAATCCTTATATACTCTGTCATTTTGGTATATGTGTGGAATATATATATATATATATTTGGAGTAATATAAAATTAAAGAGAACAACTGCAACCAAAGACTTGTTCAAAGATCTGACCCAAACAGTAAACTTCTATATCCAAATAGTTAAAAAGATGCAAGATAAGACTTAACATGTATGGCAGGATTCATGAGCTCTGGTGGTGGGGAGAATGGGTGGGGAAATGGAAAGGTTATATGAAATGCACAAAAGCTCAATAAAAAATTAAAAAAAATATGCTTTGTTATTAGGTTCTGAAAAGAAGTGAAATGCTCTTCAGCTCTCCTCTGAACAGGAAACCTGTGTACTTGCTAGTGAGCTTTATGCTCCTATTGTACTGATTCCACCCACACATTTTATCTATTTGTATATTTTTATTGTGTGAGAACTTCATACATGCATATGATGTCTTGATCAAGTCTATTCCTCATTCTAATAGGGTCAAGAACCTTAGGTTACATAGGTCATAGCCCTAGGAGAGACTCTACTACTATTATCTGCTATATAGACATAGTATTAAACCAACTCTTAAAGACTTAATGTTACAGAAATATGCACCTCATGGTTCTCATGTGAGAAGCTTCTTTTAGTAGTTTACAGTAATAAACGCAGAGATCTACAGCTGGTCGATGTGCAGAGAAAAGAAGACTGCAGAGTAATCAACCCTAAATGAAACCTCTAAATTACAAGGCCTCTTCCCAAGGCTCAGGTACTTAATCTATTTTTAGCAGCAAGGCATCCCACCAGTCTCTGGAGGTCATGGGCCTGAAAGGCCAAATCTACATTATAGGTGTCAGTGACTTCCCAGCCCTGTTGTTCACAGGGAACAAACATCTAGAGGGACAACTCACCCTTCCATTTACTTCTCCTCTCCACCAGCCATTCGCACTCATCTTTGTGTAAATCTTCACCACGTCCCCTTTCAACAAGGACAATTCTCGCATATCTCTTGCACAGAAGTCATATCGAGCAATGGCAATTCCCAGTACTTTGGGACTTAACACTGCAAAGAAAAGAAGTATCAGAGTCAGTATCCAGTTGGCTAACAGCTAGCAGAACTTAATGTGACTGATGCTTTTGATGCTATCACACAGCTGTGACTTCATTACAGACTAGTGATGACAGCAGTTTGAAAGCAGCACAGTTGCTGTTTCAAGCCAATCAGTTGCAAGCAAGTTCACTCCAGAAAGTACTGCTCTACTTTGACAGTCTTCATAAAAGCTTTGGAACAGAAATCAGTTTTTATAAAACCAAACCAAACCTGGTTAATACTTAAGTGTCTATCTGAACGAATTTAAAATAACTTTAGCATAAATTTACCACTGGCAGAATGTCATCTGCATCTACCAAGAGCCCCTAAGGTGGAGCAACTAAACCCTTTGCTCTGATGAAAGTCTGTCAAACCTATGCCATCAGTTTTAAGTAAGTGGCATTTCCTCCTAACCAGACCTTTAAAATGAAAACTATTTAGGGAGAAGCTCAGTTATTATTGTATAAATAATTTATGTGAAGATGTGTGAAGCAATTTTCAGCAAAAGAACATACAAACAATCCACATATCCTCTTCCTTTTAAGCCCTCCAGACAACTTTTATTGCAATGTCTAATAAAAAAAAAACTAGATGTGAAGGGGTTCGTGACCTATGTTCAGAGTTTTATTTGCTTGCTAACTATCTCTTATGGCAGAATGAGAGCCAGCCCTGGTCTGAAAAGGAACTCCTTTAAAGCTGTGCTTGTTTGCCAGTCTCTAGTGCTTCATAACAGGCTTTATAGTAACTTCTCCACCTGTTGCTCTGTGGGGTTATAAAGTGTTTTCAATTCAATGTGCAGTGATTCTGAGAATCACCCATCTGAGATTGGTGGGACTTTATAAATCTTAAATGGTAGAGAAGTTTAAGAAAAGAGCCACAAATGGAAACACCATCCATCTGTATTTTAACAGCTCCCAGTGCCCAGGCAGCCGGTAATGACCCAGGCTGCCCTGGAAGAGCCTGCCCACTCGGCAACAGGGATCTCAGGCCTATTATTCATGGCTTTATAATGATGGACTTTTTTTAGTCTCCAGGTATCCATCATAAGATAAACGAATGGCAATGCTGTAGATTTCAGAACTGTAAAGGGAGTAAAAATAGGTCACTTTGTTTTACCGTTCAGGACACAAACTACTTTAATGGTTTCCTTACTGAAAATGGTCCCATTGCCAAGGCACTACTCTTAAAGCCACTGCACATAAAAACACCCCTGTGATGGAGAAACCCAGTCGTCAACTTAACCGTGTGACCTTGCATAGGCCTCTTAACCCCTCCAGGCCACATTTTTCTCGCCTATAAAATGAAAGGTTTGTACTAACTGACTTGCAAGGTCTATTTCAAAATTCTATGATTCTACTGGGACTTACAGGTTAACTTTTTTAAAACCTGCAAGAAAACATATTTTATCTAGCCATAATGTCATACCCTCAATGTCACACGAATGGCCATTTAACTGTCCAGCTAATGATAGAAATCAAGACCAAAATGTCTGGACACTGACTGAAGAGCTGCAGAAGTGCTGGATACTGGTCACCTTTGCAAGAAATATAGACTTCTGTTTGGAGGGAAGGTTGAGATTTTGGGCTCTTTTTGTTTTCTTTGTGAAAATACACAAATGCCACTGTGATTTCTAATGCTCAAGAAAGATGAGTGGTTTTTCAGAGCACTTCATCTCCATTTACATTTCCAGCCCCATCTCTCTCCAGCCTCTCATCACAGACACATGGTAAAAACATCACATTGAAAGACATGGCATAGGACTGGAGAGATGGATCAGCACTTAAGAGCACTAGCTGTGCTTGCAGAGATCTTGGGTTCCATTCCCAGCACCCACATGGCACCTACCAACTGTCCATAATTCCACTTTCAGGAGGATCTGATGCCCTCTTCTGAACTTTTCAGGCATTGCACTTACATACATGCAGGCAGTACACTCATACACATACACATAACAATAAAATAATAACTATTAACAAAACAGAGGTGGTATGCCAAGACAAACGATGACTGTATGGCAGGGAAGAGTGAGGTGCAGGGTGTAATGGGATGCTAGGGACTGTCTTGGAAGGGATGTATTTACATGAGAAGCCATACATAGAAGTCAAAATTGTGTTTGCAAACAGAAGCAAGTTGGAGAGACATATAAAAGCAGTAAAGCAGTACCTGACCAGAAAGGAGTGGAAGAAGGGGGAACAAAGCTGTAGTCTGGAGGAGGAGTTACAAAAGAAAAGCCACAGAACAGAGAGGGGGCTTAGAGAAAGAGAAAAAAAAAAAGAACGCAAAAGAGCATTTAGAAACTGGCAAAAAAATTCTCAATACAACTATTTTGCTGTTTGTAAGCATCAGAAAAATGTCACATCCAAGTTGGAATATCAAGCTGTGTTACTTATCCACTGTTCTCCTGTCACCAATTCTAAGCAAGAAACATGCCAGACTTTTATCTTATGCTTGACATTAGTTCTGCAATTCAGAGTTGTCACTTGTTTTACAGGCAAATATTAAGTCCAACATTCAATGTTGCCATCTGAACCCCACCCATACAAACATGGTCCCTCTGTCTTTGGCACAATAGTAGGAAAGGGAAATTATTAATGTAAATGTTTATAATAAAAATAGTTTGAATAATTAAGAACATAAAGAACAGTTTCAAAAATATAACAAATACAGAGTTGTGTCAATAACACATTTAGAAACCAAGGAAATTCAAGAAAACCACACCATTTGTTAGGAATGTCACTTACCAAGTATGCACACCACTGGTTATTAAAAGAGGACAATAGAATTAAAACTGAAAACCACTCTGAATTTTATCCTGGCAAAGTTGTAGAAAGGTGTAGAAATACTATAGGAATTTGGGTGGCCAAATTGTTATTGAAGCACTAGAGCTTCAATAATAAGAGCTATTCCTACTCATTATCAAATGGTTCTGGAAGTGTGGGCTACCACTGCTCAACATATTATCCTTCAGTCATTATAGTAACTCTAAGATGAAGGCATTAAGGCTATTTTTCTGTTGTACTGAAGGAAATCTGGATTCCAGTGTGACTGGAGGATCCTAGTTCTTAACCTCAGCTGCACTGCTATGCATTGAGCTCTGTTTCCTGTACCTCCAATATTTAACCTGACCATTCCATGGTACCATAACAACAGACAAGAACATCCAGGGCATCAATTTTATTTCAGTATTTATTCTCCCTTTCCTTCATGTTACATATGATTGAGTTCAACTGTCTTCAAAGAAGACTCTACTTCCCAGTCTCTTGTGAAGTTTTGGTAGTTATGTGGTAAAGTTCTAGCCAAACCCATCAAAACAAAAGGATCACGGGGCAGCTTCTGGAATTCTTTCTACCAAGCCAACAGCTGCATTCCTTTGCCATTCTTTTTAGTTCTTTCTGGTATGGGAAAAGTTACCATCTTGATCCATACAAAGGGAAAATATCACCTTGGATAGATAGAGCCATGAGTTTAAAGGAACCTGAATTATTGAAGAGGTCGGGGAACACAGGTTTTAATCCTTACCCCCTTCCTCCACCTCCAGGCTGTTTCAGGTTTTTATAGAGAAACTGATTATTCTGATTAAAGCAATAGTTTTGGGTTTTCTGTCACTTGTACCTGGCCTAATCTGAAATGTTAAAAGATGAGATAAAAATGGGCTAATCAGGGCTGGAGAGATGTGGCCTAGCAGTTAAGAGCGCCCACTGCTCTTGCAGAGGACCTGGGTTCGATCCTCAGCATCCACATGGCGGCTGAGAACCGTCTGTGTCTCCAATTCCAGGAGAACTCCAGTTCCAGGGGAATCCGAGACCCTCTTCTGACCTCCGCGGCATTGCATGACACAGGTGCACAAACCTACATGCAGACAGTGCATTCATACAAATAAATTAAATAAATAAATAAATAAATAAATAAATAAATAAAATAAAATAAAAAAATTTAAAAATGGGCTAATCAAACCAGAGTGTGCTCATTTACTCGTCCCATATGTTCTGCTTCTTTTTATGTAGATGCCTGATATTATGAGCCACAGAATTCTCTTGAGTTAGTACTGTTGTCCAAAAGGGGCTCTGAAGGTTCCTAAGAATAGCAATGAACTACTAAGAATATTATCAGACTCCTGACAAGCAAACTGCCCAAGGGAATGGGGGAATTCAGTTCTTGAAATCATTGACCTTGGGGCCCTCATACACAAAGAGATATATGTTCGACACTCTTTTCTCATGAAAAGCCTCGTATCTTTACTTTGCACCAACCCTGAAATATGTCAATGATGAAGTCTCTATTTTAAAGATTTTATTTTTGTTTTTAATTATGTGTATAATATGTGTAGCTATGTGCACATCTGAATGTGAGTGCCTGTAGAAGTCAGAAGAGGGAGTTGGATCTCCTGGAGCTGGATTCACAGAGAGTTGTAAGCTGCCCTGTATGGGTGCTGGGAAAGGAATCTGGATCTTCTGGAAGAGCAGTATACATTTTTTTTTTTTTTTTTGGTCTTTTTAAGACAGCGTCTCCCTGTAGCCCCAGCTGTCCTGGAACTCACTCTGTAGACCAGGCCGGCTTTGCACTTTTTACAACTGAGCCATCTTTGCAGCTCCTGATGAAGGTTATTTTTTATTCCATTTGGTTTTTATTCAATTAAAAATGTACTGCTACATGCCATCAAAGCTAATTTCAGAATATGCCACATTCATTTGCTGCCATGCCAAGGAACTGATCCGTTTCACTTTGTGTATATGTGGTGTATGCATGTGGAAGCCAGATGAGATTATTCAGCTGCTTTCATTTTGCAAATTACTTCCTTGATTCAGTCTCCCACTGGACCTGCATAAGCTGGCAGACAGCAAGAACTAGCAGTCTTCCTGTCTCCACCTCACAGCAATGCTGTCACAGGCTTCCATGTGGTAATGCCCAGGTTTCTAGGTGGGACTGGGGATCCAAACTCAAGTCCTCATGCTTGCACAGCAGGCACTGTTACCCACTGAACCATCTCCACAGATCCACATTTTCGCCTTCTTGTGATCATCATACATGCACTGCTAGGGAGAAGGTAGGATGACATTTCTAATAAAGTCATTAGCATATAACTAACTTCACTGTTGATATAACATCTGGTATCAAGATTCCTAGATTCCTAGCTCACATCTCTGGAAACTTAAATTAGAAGCCACATTTTATGCATTACACTGGCAGGTAATTGGATTTTTCTCCTTGGACTGTTTTCTAAGTGTCCGTATCTGATTCCTTCTCTAGGACTATTGCATGTGTAAAAAGCCTAAAACTGAATTTCTCCAAAAAATCTAATAAAGGTAATGTAAGTCAAGATTCTGAAAAATAACAAAAGGTAAGTTATCTCTAAAAGAAAGAAATGGGAAATCAATGAAAATACAATTAAGTACAATTAACTAATCTCAACAATAGGTAGATAAATTAGATAATGTGTCTGCTATCTTAAAATCTAACATATCTGAATACAGGTAATGCTTTACCAAGGAATTGAGTCAAGTCTCTATTTAAACAGCCCTGTTGGGTGCTACCCCTTTCTCTGAACTAACCATAATTACCTTAAATTATTTGTGTTTGAATCAAGTAGTTAGACTAAAAACTACATAAATTGGATCTAAAAATATTATAATTCCAGAGGGCCAGAGAGGTGGCTCAGTAGCTAAGAGCACTTGGACAGGAGTTTGGTTCTTGGCACCCATGTCACGAGCCTCACAGCCACCTATAACCCCAACTCCAGTTGATCTGACACCGTCTTCTAGCTTCTGTGGGCACCTGTACTCACATACTTATAAGTACAGATAAAATAAATACATATACTTCCAACCAAATGACACCCATTTCTCATGGCTGGGATTTAACCCTTCCAAGGCCTTAAGCATGCTCATTCATCACCCTGATGAAAAGAGCAAGTTCTTGGGGGCAGGAGGTGGGGTCTGGGGGGGGGGGTGGGGGGCATGGCTCCTAATGGTCTCACAGTTCCAGGCTGTGACTTTGAATGTTTTCAATGACATTTCTATGAAGAAGAACCATAATTTCAGATTTTACTGGTTTTAAACTAAGCTTACTAGCTTTCTCTTTGGAGTCTAGCATCCCCTACTTTTTTCTTTCAGCAGTTTTTCTTTCCAAGACTCCATTATTTTGTGAACAATCTTGCAGAACCATATACTGTCAGCCTCTTCCTATCTGCTCTCTAAGTCAGATCTCTTCTTCCTCTGCAATATAAAGTTAATGAATCCTTGAGCAGTTCTCAGCTCTGCCACCATCATCCAGGCATGCACCACTCCTAACCTCAAACACTTGTCTTTTGCTTTCAACTTGTTTTCTGTTCTCCTTGGTTTAAACACTGCCTCCCAGTTACTTACCCTAAATGCAGAATCTCTCTTTGCATTTGCTAAATCATGAACACTTCAACACTTCATCTGAATTCCATGACAATCCATAATTCAATTCTACCCCAAATCTGCCTGAATTTTCACACATGAATTCTTTCCCCTAGACCAGCTTCCTATTCCCCCATGGATTTCAGCCACATTTAGAACTTTTGTTTATTATGGCATACTTTTCCTGCCCCTGAGCCCTTAATTTTTCTGCTTTAAAAGCCTATTTCAGACCCTCCCCATGATCCTCACGAGGTAATCCATGTAATACCTGCCCCTTCTTGCCTTTCCTAGCCATCTGGTAGGCACTTGCATCAGGGCATATATGGTTCTGCTGTTCACTTGTGTAGCACCAATTAGATGTTGCTTCTGGAAAGCATGGGCTGACTCTTCTATTGAGTCTGCATCTTACACAGGATAGGTCCCAGTGCCATACCATTAAAGTCTCTGAATGGAAAAGCATCACTGCTGGGCATTTAATCCTGCACGTTCCTCCGTGTCTCCCCTTTCTATCAGTTGAGCTTATTTTTGGCTCACTCCACTGCTCAATAAGACTTCCAACAAAAAGCTGATAAAACACAAAGAAAAGCAAGTGAAATATGTTCAGACTATATTCCCTAGGCTTCCTGAGAACCATAATCTATCAATGATATTCCTACAATAACTGTAATTTTTCTGAGATGCTAAACAGCTATTAAATACTGTATGTCTCATAGCATTAAGCATACTATATGCCTAAGGAATCTTCTCAGGAGTAAAAGGCTAATCAGTGCCTCCTGCCCTCCAGTGTATACCTCTCAGGCAAACACTTAAAGGGTGTAGTAATGCTAAGTCTCTGCAGATTTAGGATGATTTATTGTTGCCATTCTTCCTATATGTCAATTTTCACTATCACTGGGTCCTTAATTCCTTTGTGCTATAAAACAGCACTTGAATGTCTGGTACCTACTGAGACAAAAGATAACATGCCCAGCTAGAAAAGCACAGATTTAAATCTAGATGTAAGTAACATTAGAGTAAGGTATCTGACAAAAATATTTTGCAGAATCCATTAAATTGTAAAATACATTTAAACCAATGCTAAAAGTATATACATTTAACTCTATGCACAGACACACAATTTCTTCACCAAACTCCTCCTCCACCAGACAGAGAGATTTTAATAAAGTCACTGCTAGGTGCGTGACTTGGAACAGAATAAGGAAGATCCCAGCGAAAGTAATTCAAATGGGAATGTTGACTGGAAAAATGTGAATATCTCAGCCCATTTTCTGTCATTTTGGAAACTTCTTGAGAGAGTTCTCCTTTATTTATATCAGTGTACTTGTATACAATATTAAATTACTATTTAGTCCCTGATCATTTGTTATGTACATGCTTCAGGGAATGGCCAAATAACCTCTTCAAACAGTCTTGTCTTTGAAAAAATTATTTATTATATACTTATATTTTCAATTTTTATGTTTAAGGGTACATTTCTTGCATGTGTGTAAGTACACCCATGTCATGGAAATGGTTGCAGAGGTCCAAAGGGGATGTTGGAGTCCCCTGGAACTGGAGTTATAGATAATTGTTAGCCACCATGTGGGTACTGGGAATCCAACCCTGGTCTTCTGCAAGAGCAGCCAGTGCTCTTAACTACTGGGATATCTTTCTAGCCCCTTAAATATTTTCAACTACATACCAGCACAGAAGAGAACCTGGTTGGGTGAGACCCTGGAGGCAGGTTATTAGACATGTGTGTACTGCCTGACTCTTAACTGGGATACCATTCATGCCACATGATTATTAAATAAATGACTCAGAGATTTACTTCCTTAATAGTTTTAATTATGAAATATTAAGAGTACAATCAAATATTAGTTATCTACTTTTTCCCATTCAATCAAATAAAAACTGGAGTGCTAGCATTCTCTCATGAAAACAAAAAGATAACTTTTAAATAAAGAAAGGACAGAAATCATTAGCATGGCATAATAACTTGATAGCAGATCACTAGTGGATATCACAAAGTTCTGCAACTTCACTAGGAAGATAACACCACAAAAAATAGAAGCATGTTAATTTAAAGAAAAAGAAAAAGAACAGGTTAGCAGGCTTAGAAAAGGACAGGAGAGTTGATACTACATTTGTTAACGATAACCAAGGAACTGCTTTAAAGCATTGTGTTCTGCCTAGATCAAGCTACAGACAGGCTCAGGAGCAAGTTTAAATTCATTCAATTTGTAGTAACACTGAAATTAGACACCAAGCCCAATCAACACTCTTACTTAAGGTTTAGGTTATCAAATCATAAACTATTTTTGCGAACTAACACCTAATTATCCATTAGGTGTATTAGAGAACATTTCCCTAAGCATCTGCTAATTATTCTCTGGTACTTGAAATATTATCTAATACTCAGATTTTCATTTTAATCAGCACAGGCAGTCATATTCATTTATATACCAAAAAGTTATTAGCACATGCATCAGGAGATGCAGCCTGTGGTATTGTCAACTGTCCTGCTGCCCTATGTTCCTATTGATGTTCTTTGATGAGTAGTGCATGGAGTTCTTTTAACTAAGACTGTCTGCAGATGGCCTAACAGCAGAAAGCATGCTGAGAATTTAATGGATGTTTAATTTAAATTTGTGAACCATACCCTGATTTTATTTTTGAACACAGGCATCTTTGGTGTAGACCCCTACCAGTACCCAATGACATAATATCAAGTATCTATCAGGAGATGAGGTCCAAAAAGTAAGGGAAGTCAGATCCTGTGAAATCTAAAGGCCTATAGTGTTGATTTTGGAAGAAATGGGAAGCCACTGGAAGAATCTGAACAAGAGAGATATAGTCTGACTTTAAAGTTGTAACAGGATGATTCTGGCTTCTCTGCTGAGAAAAGACCCAGGAAGAGAGGACAAGGTAGACAGAGAAAGCCACTGATAATTTACTAGGGGCTCAGCCAGCAATCCCAGTAGAGGGGGTGCTCGCCTAGTCATTTGTGGGAGAGCTTTGGAAGATAACCTTGTCAGACACAGCACATCATATGTGAAATGGAGCAGTAAGGGAAGACGCAAGTATGCCATTAGGGCTTTGAGCCTGAACAGCTGGGAGACTGGAGGTTTGTCTTTGTCTTAGGGCTGCAGTGTAGCCCAGCATCTGCCCAGCATTCTCACTCCATGTGAGTTCCAGATGTGTCTACTTCTTCCATAATTTGCAAACTCCTTGTAAGTCAGAAGTTCAGCCTGTTGCTTAGTGCAATCCTGTTACTTGAGTCATTTAATTAATGTCACCCAGTTATTTTTAAAGAATATGAATTTAGAATCAAATTCACATTTTGACAAATTATATGCCTATAAATAATCTGAAATCCCAAGACAGTGTAAAAATTATTTTCACAGCAATAGGAAAGACCATATACTTTTTTTATTCTCTTGTTAATGCCTTTATATGTTTGCACAGTGCAGTACTGAATACCAAGTAACTGTCCATTTCTTCTAATAATCCTAGTCATAACTTTTCCTCATTGTGTCTTTGAATTTTTTGTTCACAGAAATTTGTCCACTTATAAGAGGTTGGCATTCAATTAAAAAAGAAATCTGAATTATCCCTATTTTTTTCAGTGATAAGATCCAAAATGTACAACCAACTAAGCATGAGGTTTGGGGTTTGTTTTCTTTGAGAGAAGTAGAGCTGAGTATGAACAGAGCTGATGAGGCCTGCAAGTCTGGGGTGCCTAGATACTGGAAGAATTCTCCAGCATTTGTATCTGTTGTTAAGACATTAGGCTGTGTTTGGAACACTTAATGGGTTTGTGAGCTGTAGTTAGCTGCAGATAGATAACATGTTGAATGTGAACAAAAATGCATGAAAGAATGAGACAAATGAAAGGAGATGCTAGCTGACTCTACTCCAGTTCTGATTACCCAGAGGACAGAAGAGAGGTGCAGAGTTATACTTGCTATTATGTGCAAACTGAGAATTCAGTAGGATAAGCAGCATATTAATGGAATACATCAGGAAAAATGAGCTCTTGGCATTGACCCGCACAGCTAGAACTCTGGGAGAATTTTTAAAGAAGAAAAATGAGAATTACTCTCAATTCAGATGAATGCATGTTTTTCTAGGCAAGGAAGACTACAAAAGCAAATCCTAGAATCAGAGGTGTCACATGAATGCAATACATTCCATTTGGGAAAGTTACACACATTAGCTGCATTGAAGGCAATGGGTAATTTAGAAATAAGGCTTATAAGAATGGACAGCGCTCAGAAGAGAGTGCACAAATTCCTTTTTGAGCTACGGGATAGTAACAAGACAGCTTTGAGCAGGGTTATCTCAATTTGTAGGATTTATATCTGTAAGCCATACTTGAAGAGATTCTGGATAGTGTTTACAAATGTTTAGAGCCATTTGTCTCAGAATAAAAGTGCCTTATAGTGGCCAGTGATATTCTTGGAGGGGCCAGTGTACCTTATGATCGAGAGGTACAGGTTTGATTGAACATCACATATGCTTGAAAGGAAAAAAGAATATGGAAATGTCAGTAAATTGTTACAATTAACTTAGCCCGCAGAGCAGTATGCATAGTGGTAATGATAGTTGAGCCCAGAGAGTGGGGTAGGATATTAAAGTACCAAGGGAAAATAAGGGCTCCAGAAATGCTTTAAAAACCACCAAATAAGGCTAACACAACATTCTACATCAGGCAAAAGCAAGGGACATATGGAAGGGGTGGCAGGAGCAGCAATAGTGACTGTAGGAGCTAAAACATCCAGCACTTCCCACATGCCAGACAGTCTTTAAGTGTTTCACACCTACCGATGCTTTTAAGGCTCATAGCATGAGAATTAATCTCCAAGATGCAGTGTTGCATGAGGAAACAAGCTAGAGGAACTCGAGGTAAACTGTTGCTTTCCTCTAAGGAATATATCGTTCTAGCACCATTTCCTGGAGACCCGTTTGACACAGGAAACTGTTACATGGTGCTCCTTGCAGGGCTGGGACTTTGTGGAACACCTGATTAGAGATACTTTTTATTTATTTATTTATTTATTTATTTATTTATTTATTTATTTTAATTTTATGTGCATGAGTGTATGGCCTGCATGTGTGTAAGTGCACTTGTGTCATGCAATGCCCACAGAGTTCAGAAGAAAGCATTGGATTTCCTTGGAACTTGAGTTACAGGCGGTTGTTAGCCACCATGTGGGTGCTGGGAATCAAAGCTGGGTCCTCTGCGAGAGTAGACAGTGCTCTTAATCACTGAGCCATCTCTCCAGCTCTGGAGATACTAAGTTAAGGTGCATGAAAGAGTTGTGAAAATGTGATGTCCATAGTGGGGAGCCTAATATTACTTCTCTACTAAACTCTCATATTAAGCTGACTCCTAATGATGTGCTATGCTCGTAGATGAATGCATCTCTCAACTCTCACCAAAGACATTTTCTTAGGCAGCAGATGGTGATTAACACAGAAACTAAGATGTTCCAAGAACAAGATTGCTCGTGCCTGAATAGGACATCTATTTCCAACTTCTGCCTCCCAAGCCTCAGAGATCATTGCAGAAGAGGGGGCAGAAAGATTGTAAGGGCCAGAGGGAGTAGACGACCATAAAGAAGCAGAGCTCTCCAAAAGTTAGTTAGCTCCTCACATGAATTCAGAGCAATTGTGACAGCATGCACAGGTCCATGCAAGCTTAAACCAGACAAAATCCCAAGATAGACATGAGAAAGTGGGTAAGAAGCTTCCACCCCAGCTAAGGAAATAAAGGCAGCCGATGGCTTCCTGGAGGGGCAGAGACAGAATCTTTCACAGAGACTCTTGGTACGTTAACCAGACTCCAGTGGATGGACCCCACTGAAAGATATTTGGGGGCACAAATTAGACTCTATAGATCTTTATACACACACACACACCACACAACACACACACCACACACACACACCACCCACATATCTATTTATATTATATATATATATATATATATATTATATATATAATAGAGTACATTAAATTGGGTTGGGGGAAAAGAGGGGAAGTATGGATGGGGAGAACCTGAATACCATTAAATTACAACGTATGAAAATCACAAAAAGTCAATGAAAATAATTAATTTTTAAAAAGAAAGAAAATGTCATATCCTGCTAATAATCAAATCGTTGTATAACAGACAAAATTCTTCGCCTGGTTCTCATCTTCTTTGCCAAGTATTTAAGGAGTGTTTCACACACATGGCCTCTCAGTAATGCCTAGAAACTTGACTTGGCTCCCAGAGCTTCCTCTCAGGACCACAGTGCATTTCACAGTGGGAATGCAGTAAGCCACTAAAAGTACTACGTTGACTCAAAGTCCAGTTCCTTAAAACACCCATCACCATCATTAGGCCTGTCTGCCCTAATAAGGCAAAATCATCTAGTTAGTCATTAAAAAATAAAAACTGGAATTATCGTGGAAAATATTAAAGAAAAATTTGTAATCAACACTATGAGGTTATAGAGGGACTAACAGTACTTTTTCCCCACCCAAAGATATTTCTACTCTAAGATTGTGAATATGACCTTACTTTTTTAAAAAAGCAAGAGATGGGGTCTTTGTAGACATTATAGATCTCAAGTTGGGACCACCTGTTTAAAATGGACCTTAAATCCAATGGCAATTGCCTTTCTAAGTGAAAAGATGAGGACAGAGAGAAAGGGGATCCAGCAGACTGGAGATGACCCTACTATCTGCTGGCCATGTCCAGAGGAATCCTAGCAAATGGCATCTTCCCCCTTTTTATCTGTTCCAGGTAGAAGGAAACCTGGTCATTGATTTGGGTTATGTAGAGCACCCGTATAGGCTGAGTATTTTGTATTTAAAGATCACTGTGATCTCATTTATATTTATTAATCCATTCATCTTTTTATTCATCTCCATATCAACATTACTTTTCTACATTCTGAAATAATTAAGACAGTTAAAGGAACAAGAATAGTACACATAATTCTCATATAGGGGCTGGAAAGATGGTTCTGCAGTTTTGAATACTTACTACTCCTGCAGAGAATCAGAGTTAAGCTCCCAGCATCTACATAGCAATTCACAACTGTCTGTAACTCCAGTTTCAGGGATCCAGTACCTTCTTCTGGCCTCCATGGGCTCCAGTCCATATCTGGTGCCCATAAACTCATGCAGCCACACAAAAATATACATAAAATAATAAAAATAAAAAAATCATATACTTCATTCATGCTTCCCAAATATTAACATTTTACTATGTTTGCTTTAGCAATCTATGCTGTTTTTTGAGTCATTTGAATATACACTGAAGACATAACCCATTTTTAGTGGCAAATACTTCTGCTTTTCCTCTCTAGACAGTCTCTGTTCTAACTACAGTACAATTATCAAAAGTGGGAAAATTTGCACATATAGCACTATTAGTGAATATGCAGAACTTATACAAATTTGATAACTGACTACTCATGTTTTTTAAAATAACATAAAAAAACAACATAACATAAATAACATAATATATGATATAATATATCATATATTATGATATATGATAACATATGATATATAATATATATATATATATTGTCTACCCATTCAGAATTCAGCCCATGATATCATGTTACATGTAGGTGCATATCTCTTTGTTCTCCTTTAATGTGAAACACATTCCCAGCTTTTGCCCTTAGCTGTCTTGACAGATTTACAGAAAACTCAATGCTACTTTTATTTGTAGAATGCCTTTCAATTCCTGTTTGCCTGGCATTTCCTCATGGCCAGACTCTAATTATTAATTCGGGAAGCTGGAATGCCACCAAAGTGTTCAGATATAAATTTGTCCAAGTTCTGGTGATGTTAACTTTAATCTCTTTGTTAAGCTGTTGACATGTTTCCTTTACTTAATTTACTATGGGAGAAACTTTCATATTATATAACTGTGGTCACCATTTAAAAAGAAATAATGCGGGGGCTGGAGAGATGGCCTAGCGGTTAAGAGCGCCGACCGCTCTTACAGAGGACCCGGGTTCAATCCCCAGCACCCACATGAAGTCCGAGAACCGTCTGAACCTCCAGTTCCAGGAGAACTCCAGTTCCAGGGGAATCCAACACCCTCTTCTGACCTCCACAGCATTGCATGACACGGGTGCACAAACTTGCATGCAGACAGTACATTCATACACATACAGAAATAAATAAAATTAATAAAAAATTAAAAAAAGAAATAATGCAAAAAAAAAAGAAATAATGCAACTCTGTTCTGTAGCTGAATTAATTCTCCATAAACATTAATTTAGGAAAAAATGTTTAAAGTCTATTCATGGGTCACAAAATGGGTACTGATGCATTTTTGCTGGGGTAACAGTGTATCAGGACTGCACTTTACCTCCACACATAAATCAAAATTACAAAGTCTGGGACACTCATCTACTGCTGGTGGGAATGTAAACTCATACGACCACTGTGGAAAGCAGTGTGGAGAACCCTTAAAATGAGCCTACCACCTGACCCAGCCATACCACTCCTGGGTATATACCCACAAGACGCATCCTACCACAAAGTGCACAGCTATGTTTATTGCAGCTCTCTTCACAATAGCAAGCAAAGAGCTGGAAGCAACCCAGATGCCTCTCAACTGATGACTGGATAACAAAAATTGATACATCTACACAATGGAGTTCTATACAGCAGTAAAGAATGATGAGATCAAAAGTAACAGTTTTGAATGAGTAATAATTATGCCCTGATTGAGAATCTACGATAATTAGCAATATTGGGCTAAAGACAGATAAAAAGGCATTAAATACTCAAGAGGAAGTGTATTCTTACTAGTTTCATTGAATGAGCTTAAATATATGCCCATAGTCACTACAGTTTAGGTATGAAGATACACAAATTAAAAAAAAAAATTTCAGGGTTAGAGAGATGGTTCAGCAGTTAAGAGTGCCTACTGCTCTTGCAGAAGACCTGGGTTTGATTCCCAGCACCCATATGGCATCTAAGAACCATCTTTAAGCAGGCATGATGGCGCATGCCTTTAATCCCAGCACTCAGGAAGCAGAGGCAGGCAGATCTCTGTGAGTTCAAGGCCAGCCTGGTCTAGAGAGTGAATTCCAGGCTAGCTGGGGCTATAGAGAGACCCTGTCTCAATAAAAAAAATTCAGTTAATGTAACAAATGGCTTTATATTATTAAAATATATGATTTTTTACTGATATTATTTTAACCTTGGTCATTATCTATTTCCCTTTTAGTGTCTGCTTTTAGGGAAAAAAATTAATTTGAAGTGATCTTAAATTCATGCAAATTTTTTTAGATCTATCTCTTGCCCACTACCTTTGCTTAGGTTCAAGATTATAAGAGCGGCAACACTGCTTTCAGTTTCCCCAAAGCAGATTTGTTTATTTATACTTAAAGATTTCAAAAGGAGGGAGTGAAATAGTACATTCTTCACAACATTTTTTCTTTACAATCTTCTCTTTACAGGATATATTTCCCTCCAGGAAGTTTACATAACATTAAATGGTGAGAAAAAAAAAAAAAAAACCACAGAGTTTCTGACTTGGATTCACTCAAACTGCGATGCACTTTTGTTTGTGTATTCATCTTCTGGGATTGGCTGTGGCACAACACAGATTCTGAAAGGCAGTGTCTACTGGAAGTGCTTTTAAAAACATTATTAATCATGCTGGATTACAATTGAAAGTTATATGCACATCAAAGAGAGTTTGACTAATATAAAAGTTAGTTAGTAAAAGGTAGAAAACTTTACAAATTAAAATATCACATTTTTAACACAGATACAGTTTTTAATTTGGCACAAAGACCTATAACTAGACATGCCCATAAACCTATTGGGCCCTCTAATTCTGCTTAGCTCCAGAAAAAGTGCCTTTGCTCAATGCATTAGCATATTAATTGGCTATATTTCAAAGTTTGGAATGAAGATGTTTAATGTTATTTTGCCTCCAACCCTTAAGTGACAGCAAATCGTATTCTCAATTACAATACTCACAGTTGTTGCCCGCTCTATTATTCCTCTGTCCAGATGAATGTTCTGGCTCCTTGTATGGGAATTGTAGAGTTGTGTCTAAGGTCCTGAAACCTTCTTTAAGAGAATGGTGCTTGTAATACTCCACGAGTTCCTTTAAAAGAAATGATTAAATAATTTCTTAATTTTTGATCATCTGTCATCAAACACATAAAGTCCTTAGTACATAATTATATATAATACAAGGATAATTTGCTCAATGTTAAAAATTTCCAAATACATGAGTATCTATCTATCTATCTACCTATCTATCATCTATCTATCTATCATCTATCTATCTATCATCTATCTATCTATCTATCATCTATCTATCATCTATCATCTATCATCTATCTATCATCTATCTATCTATCTATCTATCTATCATCTATCTATCTATCTATCATCTATGATCTATCTATCATCTATCATCTATCATCTATCTACTTTGCTGCTGCTGCTGCTGCTGCTGCTGCTGCTGCAGCTGCTGCTGTCTGAGTATACCTGACCTGACACTTATCCCAACTCTGTTCTGGTTGCTCGTGCAAATGGGTGACCCTCTATTGTTCTTCAGGGATATAGAACATTCTGTTAGTCATCAATCAGATGTGGTACTGAAAAGAAGCCATGTTAAACCTCAATCTTAGAGTAGTAATTATTGTTGTAATTTGTGAAATACTTGTCTTTTAAAAAGAAATGAAAGGAACAGCTGGTTGCTTGACTATATAGCAATCTCTAGTTTCCTCCATTTTCTTTCTATGTGGCAGGAAAACAAATTTAATACTAAATGCCCTATCATAGGATAAACAGAAGTTAATAAAATAGGAACATTGCTTAGCATTGTGCTTGGCTTATGATGAAGTGTTAGTGCCCATCATGGCACTGACTGTCACCTGGTATTCAAGGTCAGTAAGGTGGCTCTTTCTAATTGCTTTTATAAGTCATTTTTCTTAAATACCTCCACACCTAATGTTATTATAAACATCCATGTTATTTCAAATTAAATCTTCAAAAAAGTATTTTTCTTGTGTGGGCTTCAGATCCTGCACAAATCTGAATCTCTCTACTATAAACTGAAATTAAGTAATAACTCATAATGGATCAGTATAATCACCAGATAAATACTTCAGATATAAAGTATATAATAAATAGTTGGAGTGAAAATAACAGCCAAATTGCTTTAAGCAAAATTTTCAATGCTTCTAAAATAGCACCTTTAAAAAAATCACAGTGTCAAATGATTCAACAGCTACTCAGTGTAAAGTTCAAAGTTCCTAAAGGAACCAATCATTCTAAAAACCATCTGAAACAGGAAAAAAGAATCATCAGTGATTTATTATTTAGAACCCAACTCAGATGCATTGTCAGGCATCACAGAGACTATGAAGACAAAGCTCATGTGAGTTTCCACTCTACAAGGGAAAGTGAAGAGTTACATGACTTCAAAAGCGTAAGAGAACTTCTTTTGGTGTGTTTAACTGGGGCCCAAGAGAAGACTTCAAGATGGAGGTAGCTGGCTTAAGTTAAAGACCAGGTAAAAGGTGAAAGATTTATACGATCTGAAGAGGCATGCACCACCACTTCCATCCAGGTAGCATTAAATGTTCAATAGCTAATAGTCACTTAACTAGGATAATTAATAGTCTTTTAAAAATTTATTTTGAAGTGTGTGTGTGTGTGTGTGCACGCGTGTGCACGCACGTGTGTGTGTGTGTGTACCTGGCATACCCCACATGCAAGGAGGTGTCCATGAAGGCCAGTAGAAGATACCAGATATTCTGGAGCTAGAATTACAGGCAGTGGTAAGCTGCCTGATATGGGTGCTGGGAACAAAACTTGGATTCTCTCCTAAAGCAGTGTGTTCTTTAACCACAAGGGGAAAATTTACTTTCACACTCTCAGGTTAAAGTTGTATCAATGTAGTATTTGCAAAAAGAGCCAGAGAACGTCTAACTTTTACTGAGACTCCTATTAGTAATCTTGATGTATTTGCATACTTAAATGAAAATACCATATTGCATATTTGTAGAGGGCACTCATTCAGTGTGAAAGTCAAATTGTTAAGTGTGGCCTGAACAGAGCATGGCTCTGCTCAGCAATGGTGAGCTCCCCATTGATACTAGCATCTACGTCCACATACTGACCCACACCCGTAGAAGCATGTTTGCTGGTTCTTCAACCAACTTGTGAAGCATCAGGTAGGAACCTGGCAACATCAGCACAGGCTATCCTGATACAAGCTGAGGAGAGTGAATGGATGTCTAAGTTTTAGAAAAACCCCAGAGGAGACAATGTCTTTACCTATAGCCGGCCTGACTTGGTTTTGCAATTCATAGTCACAGCTAAGAAAAGCAAAGGCAGAAAATAGTCAGTGCTATCTTCCTGAATTTTCTTGGGAAATTCAAAAGGGTGGAAAAAAATTAAAGACCAGGTAAAAATCTTAATATGGAGAAGAGATTACTTTAGGGGGAGTGGTATCTAGGGCTTGGAACAGACTCAGAGGTGGCAAGGTAAGAACATTTGCTGCACAAACAGGATGAGGAAGACAAGTTCAAATCCCAAGTTCCCATATGAAAAGCAGGGTGTGGTTGCATTTCTATCTGTAATCTTAGAGGTCTGGTGGGTGGAGGAAACAGGAAGATCACTGGGGCTTGCTGGCTGCCAACCCAGCTCCAAAGTCTGTGAGCAGATAGGGTGGGGAGTGGTAAAGTAGGTCTCCTGATGTTCTCCTTGGGCCTCTCCATGGGTGCACCTGGGCATATACCACAGACACACAGACACACGCACACACACGCACACATACACACAGACACACACTTACAAATCACCTTAATAAAGTTAAAGACAAATGGCTTTATCTATATCACTGGATAAAGCAAATGGTGATTCTATAGGTCAGTGCCACCTCTAAAAGAAGAGGGTCACAAACCATTTCACACGGTGCCAGGTGCATGTGAATAATCATGGGAGCTACATTATTCCAGGTAATAGTTAAATTGTACTTGCTGATCAATATGACCATTCTTTTACAAAAGATGAAGTAAAAAAATTATAAGTAAAACTTATACCTTATGCATACATACTGTGTCACTGATACTAATGATAAAAGGAATTGTACTTTTATTCTTGACATTTCAATTCAGTAAGATGTATTATTTTCTTTGACAATGAAAATAAATCTGAAAGGAACTATATAAGCCAAGATTTGATCTTTGATTTAATTTCATGGGAAGTAATAAGAATTTTATAAATTTTGTTGTGTATCATTTATTAACTAATGTTAATGTGAAGTTGGCTAGAAACTGTTGAATTCTTGAACTGCAAAAGGTATTTGGTGGTTATTTAACATTTATCCTCACCCAGAATTTTAAAGAAGAAAAAGACCTTCCCAACACCTAGGGTCATGCTGCTTAGTAAACTGCAAAAAATATTCTTTAATATGCCATTAAGCATGGAAGATATTTTAGCTCCATTTTTGCAGTCTTTCGAGGATAAATCTTCCTAACATGTTTCTGAGTGGAATTAAGTAGTGCCACCATGGATGCTTTCTAATTCATGGCTCTACGCCTTCTGTATTTTAGTCTAATCCAGCTCTGCATTAGCAGTCATTGACCTTCAGATGCAACAAGTAAATAAGATCACTCTAAACAAAAGAAATCTCTAAGCTTTCCTTATCTCACACTGACACAGTGATGTCAACAATTCAACTCTGAAACATAATGAGTGTGGGCCAGCCCTTGCAATCACCAAGGAAACAGGCAATGGAGGTGCCTTACAAATAGAATTTAGGCATGGCTTGTCTAGAATACGTGAAACTCAGCACAAAATTAATGCCCTGTAATCTGGAATCAGAAATTTATTTAGGATTAGAATTTAATGACTAAGAAAAACAAAGATTTTTATTAACCAAGCTTTTTAAGCCTAAGGGAAGTTTGGTCTCAAGCATCAAATACAACTTGTCTTTGAGACGCTGGCTAATTTAAAATAAACTTAGGAATTCACTTATGTTTTATGCCCTTTCCTGATGAAAATTTAATTCCATGCTTATTTTTATTCATACGTAGAACATATTTTTAAGGTAGTAGGATATTGAACTATTTCTAAGAAACAGCTCAGGGGACTGGAGAGATGGCTCAGTGGTTAAGACTACTTGCTGCTTTTACAGAGGATCCAGATTCAAGTCCCAGGACCCACATGACAGCTAACAACAGTTTGTAATTCCAGTTCCAGGGGATCTGACACCCTCTTATAACCTCTATGGGCACTGCATGACATAGGTACATCTTCCTACCTGCAGGCAATACACTCATACGAATAATGAAAATAATAAAACATTTTCAACACCTCAAATCTATACACTGGAACTGACTTGTGTGGAGAACTGTGCCCTGTGGCACATACATTGAAACCTTCTCTCATCTTCCAAAAGGACTGGTTACCACATACGAGCCACCTCTTCTCAACAAGTATCCATGTAACATTTCCTAGCTGAGGTGTATAAGACAGCACTATTGTGTGAGGTGTCTGATGCACTTGTATTTGCTATTCTGTAGTCTTTTGAAACACCTGTGATTGAATCTTGTGAGACTCAATCTAAATGTCTTCAACAAATGAACAATAGCAAGAGAGAGCTCCAGCTAGCTCAGTGGCCTCTTCAGGGATCTTTAGTTACTTACTAAACCCTTATCCGGGGTTTTCCAGTTCCTTGTTTTCCTTTCATTCTTTACACAATTACTTATTTCTGGTAATTTCTTTTAGTTTCGCTGCTTTGAAGTTAATTCATTTTTTTAGGGAGAAACTTTTTAAATTTTTTATTTATTTATTTATTATTTTTTATGAATATGAGTGTACTGTCTGCATGTAAGTTGGTGCACCAGTGTCGTGCAATGCCACAGAGGTCAAAAGAGGGCATCGGATTCTCCTGGAACTGGAGTTAAAGATGGTTCTTAGCCGCCATGTGGGTGCTGGGAATCAAACCCAGGTCCTCTGCAAGAGCAGTTGGCGCTCTTAACCACTGAGCCATCTCTCCAGCCCCTGAAGTTAATTCTCAATCATGCTTTTCAACCATTTTGGTCTGTTCTGCCATATAAAAGATCTCCAAATTTGTAGGACAAAAAATACTAAGACCATAGACTCATGTTTCCAACAGTGGCAGGACTGAGGTGAGACACACACATATAAATGTAGCTTATTTGAACTGGGAGACAAATACTTTTACTTCCCTTTTCAGAATATCCAAAGAGAAATTTTAATGGTCTCTGCTATAAATTTTATAAGCCAAGGTCTTTATTGCTTTGAGTATAATCACAGCTTTGCAAGCACATAGGTGCCCAAGATCTGTAGGTCACTGTGGAAGGACCAGCTTCTCTCAGTCCAAAACTTCCCAGTTGAAGAACTTCCTTGGGCTGAACCAAGGTGACACAAAGGTGCACTGATTGGCCCCTTCCAGTAGCCACTCCTTTCATCTTCCTTACTTGTCTCCTCTGGTAGGAGTTCCTTTAGCTTCTCTCAAAGGCTGGAGAGTCAGCAGTCATCTTTGGCCCTGCAGCATTCTTTAAAGTGCCATATTAACTACGATTCTGTGGCTATCACCAGGGGAATGCTCCTTGCAGAGACTTGGAGCAGGCTGTGTAGGCTGTCATCCTGTCTCAGCTGTGCACGACAATCAGTATTTGTGTAGCCACTTGCCACATCCCTCCTAGGTTTTCATTTTACAAAGAACCTCCATGGCCAAATGACCTCTCCCCTCTCCTCTCTCTCCTCTCTCTCCTCTCTCTCTCCTCTCTTTCCTCTCTCTCCTCTCTCTCCTCTATCTCCTCTCTCTCCTCTCTCCCTCCCTCTGCTTTCTTTCCCAATCTGATAGTTGGAACAGAATGTTAGTTACTTCCAGCAGGGAGGATGCCTGGATCTTACCAATTTGACAGTTTAGATTTTCCAGGTTGTCCTAGTTTGTCTTCCATTGCTGTGACAAAACACTCTGACCGACACCAACTTGGGGAGGAAAGGGTTTATTCAGCTTACATCTCCCGGGTCACAGTTCATCACTTAGGGAGCCCAAGGCAGGAACTCAGGGTAGGAACCTGGAGGCAGGAGCTGAAGCACAAGCCATGGAGGAATGCTGTTCACTGGCTTGCTCCCCTGGCTCATGCCCAGCATGCCTTCTTATACAGTACTCAACAACCTTCCCAGGGTGGCACTACTCATAGTGGGCTGGGCCCTCCCACACTGCTTGACAATCAAGACAGTACTCCACAGATGTGGCCACAGGCCAATCCAATGGAGCCAATTCCCCAGTTGAGGCTCCCTCAACCTAGGTGTGTCAAGTTGACACTAAAGCTATCCAGCACACAGGTCATGGCATAGCTGCCGATACTTATCTTTGAATTTCAAATGAGCATTTATGTCTATAGATTTCCTTCTTTTTCTTTTCCCCCTTTCAGCTCAATATGTTTCAGCTTCTTTGAAACATGGCTCCCTATATTGAAGCAGTTCCAGATTTTTAGGTAAAGCATTCCAGATGGCCAAGCTTGTAAGCCTTTCTTAACTCCACTTTAAGTTAAGTTTGTAAGTGATTTCTCATATTTTCCAGATAGGTGATTTGTAAGTGATTTCTTATATTTTCCAGATAGGTGCAGAATATATCGTTTGACAGATAGTTCATTGATGAATCTTCCTTCTCAATGTAAATCAAAATTCTTAGCAGCTATAAATGTATCTTGTGTCTTCTATTCAAATACTTCATTATCTCAGAAAATTATCAAAGTAGAAAAATATATGTGATACTACTTTTAAGAAAATGGGTTTTTTACTATCATCAGTATGTGTATAATGATATTTATATATTCTACATATGGTTTATATAAAATACATATAATATACTTAAATGCCAATAAAATTATTGAATTGTTATTTTATAAACTGTGGGGACTAATCATTGCAACCTGACAACACTATATGGTTGTTATGTAATATCAACTATTGTGTGTGACAAAACTTGTAATTGCTTACTTATCTATGGGAATGAATGAGAAACACTGCATAGACAACTTAGAATAACAGAAAACACAAACAAAACTTCTGTTTGACTTTATATTGTATCTTGTATGAATGAACCTAAGTGTGAGAGGTGTTTTATTAATTAAAACTTATTGTGCTGTAATTAGTGATGACACAAAATGGCTGAGTGAGGAGACACTGGATGTAAGAGGAGGAAAAGTAGATTAAAATTTTCAGACAGCAGTCGAAACCCACACAAACAATGGAAAGTTTACTTTTGAATTTGTCTTTGTTCTACGAATCATAGAGAGTATACATTCTAAAATCTTATTTATAACCGGCAGACCTAGTTTACAATGAGTAGTCCAATCTGAGCAATAGAAAACTTAATTGGACTTCTTCAATTGTGAATTATTTGGATTCTGCTAAAATTTACAGTATTCTCTTGAAATAATTTTCAGTAGTAACATTGCTAAGAAACAGAATTAAACTAACATAAGAACAGAAGAATAGGGACTATAGATTGAAAAGAAATAATCGATGTTTACCATTAAACTTTTAAATTTTCTATTTTCTGCAATGTGAAAAAAGCCATCTCTTGTTAAAATCTTGATGTGCTTTGCTTCATTATTGTACCTGTTGGCAATGAATAACATATGAATATAAATGTGTTTTAATCAGTAGAAATCAATAATTACCAGAGGGCATGCCCCAATAAGGTTATAGGAATTAATTCTGAAGACAAAATATATACTTATGCCAATACAATGGTGACAGCTAATTAACAAAATGTATTTATTAGATTGGTTGACGATACAACCAATATTAGAACTGAACGGGAGATGGATTTGACTAATAATTATGCTTAATTTACTTAGTTAGTTCACTTTGAAAATGCAGAAAAATAAGACCAAATCTAATACTTTGTACTCTTAGAATTTACTTGAAATACACATATCAAGTCAATAAAATATGTTATGAAAAAATCTATTATGCCAATTAGCAGCCTATAACACTCATTACCATTTTCTCACAGATATTTTCAAGTATTAATGAACTGTCTGGATAAATGCATTATTTCTGCTGCAATTAGAACCTTAGTTTTTCAACTTCAGTGTTATACCTGCCACACGGTCTAAGCAGTTATGAACACAGGAAGTCTATTTGTATAAAAGCACTTGGCCTACTTACTTAATGCTAATTGCGTATTCTCCTGACTCTTTGGTCCTGTGCCTCACAAGGTAAGTACTATTTACCCTATTAATAAGTTCAGTTTCTGCCTGCAATCTTTCCATTGCACCAGCATACCTGTAAAAAGAGTAACACAGAAAACTTGCATGAATACATTTGAAAAACAGAGTCTAAATATAAGAATCTATCATGATATTTATTTAGATGTCTGAGATTATTTTATTTGTATACTAATTACATAGATTCAAATAATAATTCCCCAAAATTCTTTGATATGTCCAAATGCTTCATAAAGTTAACAGAAGCAAAATGAACAATGCCTAAAACACAGTAAGTGAGAGGAAATATTTAGTAAATATATAGAAAGGACAGGATCAAAGAGAAGAGTCAGTAGGTATTAGATCACAAAGATAGTCGAGACTGTTGTGAGAAGTTTAGGGACAAGTAGGAAGAATTGTGGTAGATACTGCCTTATATCACACACACACGCACATACACTCACTGTGTACACTATCAAATATCTTTTGAGCATCTTTTAAGACAAATTCCAAATTCTAGCTGGGGACAAATTTCCATGCCTTTACTTCTAGCACTAGAGAGGCAGAGTCAGGCAGATCTCTGTGAGACTGAGGCTAGCCTGGTCTACATAGCAAGTTCAGGCCCATCACAGCTCTAAGGGGACCTTGTCTCAAAAACAAAATCACACTAAAACAAAAAGAAAAATTCTCATAACAATTTAAATTATTTTAATATATTTATAATTTAGATGATGGATTCTTTTAGTACACATTTTTATAATAATTTTTCTAAAGAAATTCACAGAAATGAAGAAATTGTTTTCAAAAGGTAGATACATATCAAAACCAGAGTTCAAGTTTTCCTAGACATATGAGCTTTAAGCATACCTAGTTCCATAATAATAATAACCATTTTAATAAAATATTCAAATTCAAGGTTAATTTATTCTTGAATTACCCTCCTTACTTCTAATATAGGCATAACACTTACTCACAAGGTGTATCAAATTTATGGTGCAATATAGGTTAAAAGCAAAAATTATAATTTGGCTAGCTCTCTTCAATCATCAGTTGAATTAATATTAAATAATACTCATCAATTAATATTCCAAAATATTATCTAATTCAGATATAGGTCATATAACTCAGTAGAAACCTCTAACTCCAAACTTTATTTATTTTAAATGTACATAGTAGGCATTTAACAAAGGCTTGTGGAGAATTTTGTCAAGGGAAAAGGGAACATAAGGGTATTTTATGCCAATGTCACTTTATATTAAACGACGTTCTACTAACTCTTGATCTATGGGGCTCTAGCACAGTCTGTCTCATGCCTCTTCCTGAACCCTATCTCTTACCACCCTCTGTGTGCCTTCTCTCTAGCCTTCTGGATCCAGGAATCCATCAAATGCCTTCTGATTGCAAGGTCCCCTCACTGAGCAAACTCTTATCTGGATACACACTTCTATCAGGATAATCTCTCTCATCATCCAGGTTCAGAACATCTGCTTGACCACCTTAAAATTGTCCTGAATCTCCATCTTGCACTCCAGTATTCTGATTACTGCATCCCTATTGCCATGGGAAATATCACAATGTACTATACATGCATTTAGGTCAAAGTAATTAAAGCATTCAGAGTCAACCTGCACTGCAGTGAAAAGCAGTCTCCCATCACATTTGGCTTCAAGTTATGTGGTTTTTTTCTTCTTAATTTCTACCCAGCTATTTTAACTTAGATAATTGTGCATATGTTATAACTTACTAATTTATCAATTTTAGGCATAAGGAAGTTAGTCATTTTTCCCTGACACATGCTAACTCCATCATAGCAAAGCTTTTTTTTTTTTTTTTTTTTTTTTGACTCTGTGGAACTCTCTGCAAACCCAGGTCACAATCTGATCCAGATTTAGCAGGGGAGGAGTTAAAAAAAATACTTTCTCTGTATAAAGTAAGGCTAAAGATTTTGTTTCCTCTATCACAGTTCTTTGAAAATTCTCCAAATAAACTGTCCAGTAATGGGTTTTTCAGCGTCTCTTCAGTTAGTCTTTACTCTCAAGCCGTTGGCTTTGGCGTCCCTGCCCCTCCCTTACACTAATTAATTTCGCCTGCCCTCCGAGCCTTCTGACCACCATCTTTCCTGGATTCTTCCTCTTCCTATTCCTTGATTTCCTAACTGATCTTCAGGTCTCCTGTAACTGGATATATGGATGTAATACTCTGATGACCAATATTCATGGAAGTATTTTATTTTACTCAATGTATAATGTAGAGTTGGCAGAGTATAGAATTCTAGAGGAGGAACTATTTTGCCTCTTCATAGAAAATGGCTTTGAGTCATTGTATTTTATCTTCCAATTGATGATTTAATTCTGATTTCTGATCCATTGGATGTGACCTGATATTTTCTCCTTGGAAACTTTCAGATCTTTTTCTTAATTTTCTAAAATGAAAAAAAGCTTAATGAAAATGTTCTTTCTTATATGGTCTGAGGCTTTCAGTAGTATCTCCAAATTGTAGACATGCCGTTTAGTTTGAGGATTTTTTTTTTTTTACTTTAATTGATGCCTTTGGGGGGGGTTTGTTCTTTCTGGAGTTCTTAACAGTTAAATGAAGTACTTTTATGCAAATTAACTAATTTTAAAAACTTATCTCCCATACTATCTCTGACTTTTTGGAAGATTTTTCTCAACTTTATTTTTCAAATCTCTTATAGATTTATAAACATTTCTCATTCTTCTTTTTGAGATAGGGTCTCCCTGCAGCCCCAGTTGGCCTGGAACTCGCTTTGTAGATCAAGCTGGCCTTGAACTCACAGAGATCCGCCTGCCTCTGCCTCCCAAGTGCTAGGATTAAAGGCGTGTGCCACCATGCTGGGCTACATTTCTCATTCTTACATTGTTCCTCTTATAAAATATTTGTTCCATAGTTCAAAGATTTCCTAAAATGTCATTTCTCTTTCTTATTTGTTCGTATTTAAGAAAATAGTATCGGGCGTGGTGGCACACGCCTTTAATCCTAGCACTTGGGAGCCAGAGGCAGGCAGATCTCTGTTAGTTCAAGGGCAGCATGGTCTACAGAGTGAGCTCTAGGCCAGCTGGGACTAAAGGGAGACCCTGTCTCAAAAGTACCAAAAAAAAAAAAAAAGAAAGAAAGAGAGAGAGAGAGAGAGAGAGAGAGAGAGAGAGAAAGAAAGAAAGAAAGAAAGAAAGAAAGAAAGAAAGAAAGAAAGAAAGAAAGAAAGAAAGAAAGAAAGAAAGAAAGAAAGAAAGAAAGAAAGAAAGAAAGAAAATAGTATCTAGGAATGGCTGAGGGTCCTATGTATTTAGCTCCAAAGGTATCTGGTTGGGCAGAAGTCTGCTCAGATGCAAAAGTCTGATGACTGGGCTGGGTAACATCCAAGTGATAAGATTTTAATTTTTTTCCCAAGTTTCCCCATGTACTATAACGTTCTCCAAATTCATATGGGTATTTAAGGAGAGAGTACTGTGTAAGAGGACCTACCCCAGTGCTAGATCTGAACTATACAAAGGAGCTAGTGGTTGACACAGACTTTCCCTAATTTAACTCAGCCAAGCAGAATCCCATCTCCCCAACCTCTGCTAAGCCTGGCCACTCCAAGCCTGGTATGTTTCTGGTTTTCCATGTAGTACAAATTCTAATGACATCGTCTCCTGGCAAAGTTATCTAACTCCTGGGAGAAAGCTGTAGGGTCCCTGGCATCCACCACATTCAGATTCTTCAAAGAGCTCCTCAGGTTTCAGGCCCATACATCATCCCTGCCTTTTTGTACAACAAAACACAGAATACTGAAAATCTTGATTTTTCTATCAAAGTGTCCATTTTCTTGTATTTCTAAAAGGTAAGTTTCCATGTTAATTGATAATTTTGCTCTCTAGATGCAGACATTTCACATGAAGCTGCCTACTGAGTTGGAATGAACTGTCCAGGTTGCTCAATAAAGGAAAATGTAATTTTAGAATTCTATCTTAAAATAGATTTATTACTACCTATTTTTTTTTTTTTATTTTAAAAATTTTTTTTTTATTTCGGTATGTATATCAATGTACTGTCTGCATGCAGGTTTGTGCACCCGTGTCGTGCAACTACCTATTTTAAAGACTTTTTTGTCTTGACATTTTGTTTTAGACAGCTTCTTCCTTTCAACTCAGCTGATCTGGAACTCACTATGTTGACCAGGCTGGACTTGATCTCACAGATAACTGTCTGCCTCTGCCCCTCCCAAGTGTTGGGATCAAAGGAGTGTGCCACCATGCCCAGCTATTGTGGCATCTTGATATTTCTTATCACTGGAAGTAATTCTATTTTAACTGGTCATATTTTTATTTTTTTAATTTTATTTATTTATGTGTATGAATGTACTGCCTACATGTAGGTTTGTGTACCCGTGTCATGCAATGCTACGGAGGTCAGAAGAGGGTGTCAGATTCCCCTGGAACTGGAGTTCTCCTGGAATTGGAGTTATGGACAGTTCTCAGCTGCCATGTCATATTTTTAACAGAGTTTTTACAAAGTGTCAGGGATGCATTTTTAAAAAATAAGCCTAGTACCTGCCCAGGACATTTAATAAAATCTATGTGGTTTGTGGCATTAGTATTTAGTTCTAAAATTATTAACCTTTTACTATACAATCTAGCTGGATGAAAAACATTTTCTGCCAGGTATATAGTTCTAAAGTTCCACTGAAACAAAAATTTGAAAATTGCCCTCAATTAGTTAAAATGTAGCCAATCTCCCATCTCTGTCACAAACCTTCTGTAACTTTTTGGTCAGCTCAATGCCCAAACTCAGAAGTGTACAGCAGAGAGGATAGATAATGAGAAGGAAGGCAGACTTGACTGCTGAGAGTGACTGAGACGCCTGAAAAGAGTCCTCCATACTGAAAAGTGTCCTAGCACTTTCTACACGTTGACTATACAACAGAAAGTATTCAGAATATTAAAAATATATAGGGTCCTCAGGTACTATCCACATTTGAAAATAGAAGTAGGGCTGTGTGGTCTCACAACCTCATGTTCATATACGTATCACGATGATCTTCCATCTGGATATATGCATTTTAATATTAGGGAAAAGAGGAGAGATGAAAGAAACTCTCAAAGGAGTCAAAAATATATTCAGAGAAACAATATAAACCAGTAAAATGCTCAGGAAAAAAGTTTAATAACCATAAAAAATAAAAAAACACAAAAATGTTTTTATAACCTATGTGAAATTAAAAAAAAAATGTTCAGGCTCTCTATTTTGCGGGGCAAGAATGTAATACATACATGGCCCCGCCTGCAGTCTCAGCCCTACTGCTGATTTATATGGCTTTCAATTTTATTTCTTCCTTCATCATAATATTTACAGTGATTCTCACCAATCTTCCTTACATGAATGTTGGAAAAAGAAAATGAAATAAAACATGTAAAGTGCTAAGTATATAGTAAGTTCAGCATTTATTAGTTAAGACATGATAAAGAACCCAAATATTCTAATTCCTAAGTATGTGTATATGTATGCATATATACATATATATAATTGAAATTTTGCGGATTTTGTTCGGTATATCTTCATAATTTTAGTCCCCCCTCCCTATCTGCCATCCCCCTAGCCTTCTGACAGGACTTCAAGCATCTTTTCATGTATGTTAAGGCCTACTGAGTCAAGATTGTGTACCTAGATATCCCTCAGTGAGTTCATTCATTGGAGCCTGTTCAGCCAGTTGAGAGACTCTTCCTCAAAGAATATCAACTGTCTCTCACCCAATAGTGATCAGCTGCCATTAGATCCTCATCAACGTTGGGGCCTCCTGCCCATTTCCCCAGTTCCATGCTGGATTTTGTCTGACCGATTTTGCATGAGTTTTGTTCATGCAGACACCATTGCTGTCAGTTTAATTTGAAGATATCTATAAACGAATGATCACTGTCCATTCACATCTTTGATTCTGCAAACTGTTTGCCAGCATCTCAGTAGTATGTATGTTCCATCTATATCTAAATCAGACTTGTATATATCTTAATACCTCCATATTAACATGTTAGAAATTATAGTTTTAGATACTATCTTTTTTGAGCTGACTCTTAGTATCAGATCATACAGTCATGGTTTTTCCTCTCTGCTTCATGAGAATTATCTTTTGAAAATAAAGATGCTGATCAGCATATATCCCATTTCTTTCTGTGGCTGTTATAAACACACATGGTCAAGTTCATTCACATGTACACACATACACATAGAACTCTCTGATCATGATATGGAGTTCTCAGCAGTATACAAATTCATTATGGTGTTTTGTCACATGTGAAAACAACTTTAGCCAGAACAAATGGAAATGGCACATGGTTTATAGCCCTACATTTAAGGTGTTCTCAAGCTAAGAGTATAGTACTTCAATTTAGCTACATAGACATTTTTAATACTTACCAGGGTTGGCAGGAATAATCTACTGGTTTGGGTACCTAGGACATAGGAAGGCAAAAATAGATTAAGTTTACTTAAGGAAAGCTTTTAGAAATCAATCATTAATTCAGTTCAGCTGACTCAGCTCTATAAAACCCTTAAGAAGCACAGTCCTAGAACTATCCATTGGCAGTTTTATAGAGAATGAATCATAGTATATGTCAGATAAGTAGAAAATAATTCATTTTGCTCTAATTCATTCTTCCATTCACTTTTACTGGAGCTGTCCTTTCAAGGGGAGAGATAGCATAAAAATAAGAACTAGACTAGAAACTTCCAATATTTACTATCAAGGAAATTTAATCCTAACATAGAAGCTAAATGAAAATTTTATTAAGGAAGCCAAATAGCACATCCCTTCCCTAAGACACAGGGGAAACATGCAAAATAAACAACACAAACTAGATGTAGACTCCATTCTGTGTTACAAATTCTAAACTCCGATTTTAAAATATGCCAATAAGAAAACATATTATTCAAGAACATCATGAAAAATATACATTTTTTTGTTTTCTCATATATGAGAGTTATCCAAATCAAAAATAGTGAATTTTCTATGTTAAAAATAAGAAAGCATCTGGTTGTTGGCAACCAGAAAAAGAAGAAAGCTAAAGAAGGAATCCTTATAGATGCAAAATAGTGAATACAAGGCCTGCTGCAGAGAGGCCAGCAATTTATAAACTCTTAAAGAAAAATGGAATACAGACAGTCTAGCCTGTCTTGTGATTATAAAACCTTCATGAATCAGTCAAGTCTTTGATAAACACATTTCATGGTGTTCCTGAGCTTCTACTCCTGGGTGAAAAGGACCAAAAAGGAAGATGAGTGCAAGGTAAAGAATTTCAACATATTCTGCTTGTGGAAGTCTTGGCTGAAAAGCCCATGAGCAAAGGATGGATGCCCAGGAAGTACAGAGCACATAGAATTTTACAATGGAAGAGATGGCTGGGGCTGTTCCATCATGAGATTCCCGCAGGAGCCTCTGCCTTCTTCAGTGGGTATGTTCTGGGATGTGAGATCCAGGTCTACTGTTCTAGTTTGCTTTCTGTTGCTGTGATAAAAAGAACTCTGACCAAAAGCAGTTCAGGGGAGAGGGTGTATTTGACTGGCACTTCAGGTTACACTCCATCAATGGAGGAAGTCAGAGCAGGAGCTGGAAGCAGAACCCAGACTGCTTACTGATGGGTTCACTGGTTTCTACTCGGCTAGCTTTTGGAACAGCCCGACCCACCTGCCTAGGGATGGTGCCCACAGTGTGCTGGGACTGCCCACATCAATTATCAATCAACACAGTTTCTCATAAGCATGGCCATAAGCCAGTCTAATTTGGAAAAATCTTCCCTCATGTTCTCTCTTCCCAGGCGATTCTAGGTTGTGTCAAACTAACAATAAAAACCAAACCAGGAGAACTACCTTGTCAACTAAGACGTTTATAGCCAGGTTGGGGTCCTATCTTTTCCCAGCTATAATGTCCCTCCTGCTTTCTCTCATCACTTTGGGACTTTGTCCTCACAGACACTTCATTACTTCATATTTAAGATGGTAGATAATTTTCTTCTGGACACGCTTTCATTTTTAGTATGTGGCTACTGTAGTCCTCTAATGTTATTTTCTGCCCTCACCATAAATATCTTATATTGTTAAACTTCTGCTATGAACAAGTAGGGTTTTTAGTAATTTGTTTGGAATATAGCACCGCATTAAAATATGCACGTGTGATGCATCCTTCCTGAACTATATCCTACGTAAAGTTAAATGGGAAGTAAACTTCATCTGTGCTTATTAAATTAGAAATAGAGTGAATTGGGAGTTAAACTTATAAGCTGATAGTAATTTTCCCTCAAAATTTGAACACATTACTTTTACTGTTTCAGGTACTGAAGTTTCATGTTGTATAACCTTCATCCAGTTGTTTTTAAAATAGTTACAATTTATTTGTTGAGGTTTCCTAGCTACTCATTCATTATGAACATTTTTCCTTTGTATTGCTGGGCATATTTACAATAGCTTATTCCAAAATGTGATTGTGCTTTACTGTTCTTTATGTGTTGATGATATAATTAATATGAAATCATTCAAGCTGTAGTTCTGGATTCTTCTGGGTTTCCTAAAAAGCATGTGTCTTGTCTCAAAGCAGGAAGTTACCTGACTGCAATCTAACTGCAACCTGTCTCCTGTGAGGCAGTTGATGATTTCTCAGCGAATTTCTTTTAGCCTATGCTGAGTGATTTAGTGTCTTTGCTACTAAATCAGGAACTCGAGAGATTTATACACAGAATTTTAGGTTTCCCTCTTTCCTGATCTCTTCCTAAGGTTTCCTACCTCTACAACTGCTGTGGTTGCTTCAAACTCATAATCTGGCTCAAGACAGAGAAGCTTGATCTGAATTTTAGCCATGCTGAATACTAAGACTTGGGGCCTGTATTTAAACCTGGACACTCATTCTCTCTCATTCCCACATGTCAACCCTTTCCTAAATAGTACCTTCAGACAGGTTTTGATTATTGTTAGGCTTTCAAAGTTTTATGCACATCCTATGCTTGTTGTCTGGGAAGGAACAGGAAGAGGGCTAGTGATGAGGTGTCAAAGGTGGGAACCCCTGCTGCTCCACTACAGCTGCTTTTAGAGAGGAATCTAATGATCAGCTCTTTCTCCCAGGCACTTGTCTTTACTCTCAGATAAGGTTTAATATGTCATCTTCAATGTTCTGAAGTTTCATTAAAAATATCTAGTTGATTAATTTTAAAATACTCATCTTGATTTTTAAAATTAGTTTTATCATAAATTCTGGAAAGTTCTCAGCCATGACTTACTTATTTGAATATTGCTTTTCCACAATTATCTTAAATCTCTTTTATTTGCTCCATTTGAATCTTATCATTTCATTCTCTGATTTAGCTTCCATTTTTCTAATCTCTCTGGACTATTTTCAGAAACTTCTTCGAATTTTTCTTCCAATTTTCTACTAAACTGTGTCTGATAGGCCATATAATGCATCCATTAAAGCCTTCACCTCAATTACTAGATCTGAGTCTCTTATAATAAGCCAGACAATTTCAGAATGTCATAGTATCCTCTTCTTTGTTCCTTTATTTATTTATTTTTAATTTTTTTTATTTTTAAGGGATTCTACAATACAATGACACAGTTGTTTGCAGATAACAATGATGTTACTCAGTATGTCATACAATTAAGTAATTGGTGCATTTTGCAAGTATCTATGTCCAAATTTTGAACAACCCAAGGTTCCCATAGTCCAGTTGGAGAAGCTTGTATGCACAGGCATGTTGATCAATCAGGTGTCCAGACTATATTCCTATACTCTCATAATTCACCCCTATCTCTCCACAGCCCTTACAATCTACCACGCCTCCTCTTCCGCAGTTTGTTCCCTAGGCTTTGGGAAAGGGGCACAAATGGGTGAGAAGAAAACAGTCTAATTTCTTTGGAGTTGTCATTTTGGACTCCGGTCTGTTCAGTTTGTTTCTCTTCACGGATTGACAGCTTTCACAGTGATACCCTTTTCAGTCATACTAACAAAGCTCAAGCTATTGGACGTACAGGCATTTAAGCAGTACCACTTATTGTGTCAAGCTAAGCTGTGAGCATAGACACAGATGCTTGGATGGTATGCTAAATCCACAAACTGTGGTTTCTCTATGAAGGGTGACAAGTTCTTATTGTGGCTTATAACATCGCCTAACCACTAGAGGACATAAGCTTGTGGCATCCGCTGTGAGTTATTCCTCCAAGGAGAGAGCTAATAGCCAAATAGTTTTGGGATATAATATAGACACTTGGCTGCCACTGTTGCACTGTATCTCCAGGCTGTTGAGGTGTAGCTGATATTTTCGGAGGAGTCTTGTTTGTCTCAGGGAGACCAATATTTTGCTGTATTGCTGTAGTGGCCTTTGGTAACGCTCTCTAGCATTTCAGATTTTAAGCCATATTAAATACAGAATTTTGGATTTAGTATCTTGCCATTCCCATATCTGATTTGTGCATTGAATTCTACATTTTTTTTCTGATAACTTTAGCTCAAGGTGTTCTGTTCCCTTATGAAGTCAATGATTCCAGCTGGTGAAATTATATTCCTTAGGACTTGATGTGCTGCAAACCTTTGAAGGACTTGTTTGTGAAGAGCTTCAAAACCAAACAGAACTTATATTTTCACATGGTTAACAACCACTGTTGAGTCTCCTTAAATTATATTTCTTGCTAAGAATTATTTAGATCTTATAGCTGAAATAAATTCTGCCCTTATGTTGGAATATTTTTATAATTAAGTATAGAAATTATCAAGGACATTGCTTTCTGTCTTTTTTCTTCTATCCACCAAGAGGGATATCCCTTCTCTGTGGGAGAGTTTGACTAGTGCATACCCTGACACTTGCTGGCTTCCCAGATCTACCCAAGTTTGCACTCTGTTGTAGTACCTGGCTTTGTTTCCAGTCACTATACTCACAGAAATGAAACTGTCTCATTTATGTATATCTTTAAGTTTCCACCTTTATGCCTAGGAACTTTTGTGAAGACAAGGAAGAGCAAATGCAGAAAATAATTTTTTTTTTTTTGGTATTTTTGAGACAGGGTCTCCCTTTAGTCCCAGCTGTCCTAGAGCTCGCTCTGTAGACCAGGCTGGCCTTGAACTCACAGAAATCCGCCTGCCTCTGCCTCCCAAGTGCTAGGATTAAAGGCATTCACTACCATGCCTGGCATAAAAAAATAAATTTTAAGTTCAGAGTGGAACACAGTACTATTCAGGACCCTGGTAAACAATATACCCCAGGGCCAAAGGGATAAAATTTTCAAATTTATTCACCCATTCTCTCCCTTCAGTATCTTTTCTATTTGCTTTCATTTAGGTTGTTCTATTACTGACAAATCTATAATTTCATTAAGCAAATAGTTCTTTTTAATAGCCATTTATTAACTTTATAGTACAAAAGCATTCATATTTAACTGGTTATTTTGCTTATAATTATGTTACTCCATAACTCCTTGTTCTTAAAATGCCTGAATATATTTCTCCTAGTAATTTACAGTGAGATTCTATAATCTGTTTTCATTAGCTAATTATCTATGCTCAGCCAGAGATTCACATTTGCTTTTACATCCATTTCTTCATTCATTCAAGAAGCTTAAATATGTACTTTGTGCCAGACAATCTCTGAAACGTAACTTCTAAAGCTCATTTCATGCTGTATTCAAGAGACTGTAAACCAAAAAATATTGCTCTCTATATGAAATGCTTATTTGTTTCCCAAAATATCTGATTGTTCAAATCTGTTGCCACTTTAATCTAAATATTTCTGCTTATATTTGTAATAGTGAAATTCATCCTTCTTACCTGCAATCAATAGATCAGCAAATATTGGGGTTTTTTTTCTCATTACTTTTCAAAAACAACTAAGCTTAGAAAAGTAGTATAAGATTTCATTCTCCAATTAAGGGTGGCAGATATTTATATTACATTTGTAATATCAAAGAGAATGTTCACTTGAGAAATAGATAAACTGGAAATGTAGCAGTAAAGACAATTTAAGGAGAATTTGGAGAGTGTTTGTTCAAGTAATCATATATACATATATATATATATGTAAAGACATTTTATTTACTTTGTACTAACTTAAAATATGTTGAAAAACTATGATGTTAAAATAATATCTTCCCATACAGAAATGAATCCATGTTATAAAGTATCAAAGAATGCATTCTATTAACCAGTATTATTTGAGTAATATTTATGTTCTCTTAGTTCTCAGAAAATTTCACTGTGATATTAAATAAGCAAGAATGGCTAGAAAATGTATTTAAAGAGCCCGTTGATTCTTTTGTGTACAGGAGCTTTTAAGTGTAATAACGTCCCATTCCATTTGATTTCCTACCATATTTTCAAAGGCATGTTGAAGGGTTAGGACTCCTTGTTAGCCTAGTAGTCAGAAGAGATTATATCATGCCATTTCCCCATGTGTTCAACATATCTAATCTGTGGCTTTGGCTTACTTTTTTTTTTTTTTTTTTTTTTGCGGTTCTCAGCCTCAGCCTTTAACGGCTGCGCTATCCTCCAGCCCTGGCTTACTTCTTGTAAGTTAAATTTCCACCTCGCATATCTTTTCTTAACATTTAGAATGTATTCTGATAGTAGAATCACAATTATGTCGGACATACTCTCCTAGAACATATCAATAAAATTAATGAGCAATCTAAACCGTATGTTTGTACCTTCTTGCACAACGAACTAATCACTAAATCAAAAGCAAAAAAAAAAAAAGATGTAAAATATCAGAACTTACACATGGGGAGGGTTTAACAGCATCACTTGGAAAAAATCCAACTTCTCCTGAAGCTAAATTTCGACCCTAAATTAGGGAAAAACATATTGAGAACAAAATAATAATCCCATAATGCTGCTTATATAGTGTTAATAAATTTCATATCTTCAGGATTATTTACTGCATCTAGTCCTGGCCCTTAACGTATTATAGCTGAGAAAAAGAAGCAAATGCAGAAACACTTTTTTTTCTAACTGATAAACTTTCCCTGTGATTTCTGGTTATGGTTATAAAATTGCTTTTCAACAACCATTTAATTTAGAAACTTTTATATCTCTGAATGCTATGTAGAGATGGAGTCTAGTAAAGATTAACATATACAGAACCCACACAGCATGCTATCCAGTATTCTGAGCTTTTACTAATCCTTATAATCAATTACTATTCCTATTTTGTAGACAATTAAAATGAAGGATAGACAAGATAAAGGATTTTCCTGTGATATCAGAGCTAATGAATGTCAGCAGCAGAATTCAAACTTGAGTGTTCTAACTACATTTAGAACTAACTACAGTTCTAACTACAGTTAGAACTAACTGCTGAATACTGTGTCTCTATGCAAGTGTAAGGCTTAGAAAAGAAACCACTGGGAAACAAACCTAAAAGGTATCAGAGAGCCCCTCTAACTATGACATCTGAATTTTATCATTGCTTATGGTAGTCTACCAAAGACAGTATGTATTTTTTAAAGTTAATTTTAATGAGTACATTTCATACAACATTTCTTAATCAAATTTAGACTCATTCCCCCATCCATGCCCCCCCTCACCGCCACCGCCCCCCCCCATGGATTCTGCCATGCATGTTAAGTCCTGTCTTGCAACTTTTTCTCAGTCTTTTTTTAAACCTTTGGATGCAGAAGTTTACTGTTTTGGTAAGTTCTTTGAACAGGTTTTTCTCTCTTTTTTGTTCCCTTTAATTTTATATTACTCCAAAATATGCATGTATACACTCCACACATAAATCGGAATTACAAAGTCTGAAAATAAACTATAGGTTAATTCCAAAACACGTTTAGGGATTCACATTTTAACAGTAAAGTTGCATGCAGGTAAATAGAAATATAACTTTACATTCTAAATTACATGTATATTTTAATGTAATTTTTAAAGGTTCTATGAGAATTTAATATAAATTTTACAATGTTTACAATGTAAACTATACATTATTGTAATATTTCAATAACTCAGGGATTATACTGAAATTATTCTATAAGGCTATGAATACTTTTTTAAATTTTATATTATTCCAAAATATGCATATATACACTCCACACATGTCAGTATGTATTTTTTAAAGAATTAGACTGCATCAACATAAAAACTGGCTTAGAGATGGGTATGGATTTTGAGTTGAGAACACCATTAGAGAACAGGTACCATGGTAAGAACCAAAAGAGAAATAGGAAAGAGGACTAAGCATTAAAGACATTTTCCTAACATCTGTGAGACTTACCCCTAGACTAGAGATAGCCAGAGAAGACTCAGGAAGGCAAAGACTGGGGGATATGTCAAGGGTGACTGTGGGAGCCGATTACATAACCTATCCAAGCAGATAACATAAATCATATAAAGGAGGCTCGGGTTATGAGAACAAGTCTGTCATGGGAGTCTTGTTCTCAAAATCCACAAAGAAGACAAAACTTAGAGACTTTAGTGTGATGAGCAGGAAGGAAGAAATCTTCAGGAGGGAAGGTTCAAAGACTGTGGAGGGATGACAGCACAGTAATTCAGGCTAGAACGAAGTGCTTCTTTTAACCCTTTGTATCTATTGAGTGTTTGAGGGGACTTTTACTGAAAGGTGACATCAAAATACAGAAACGTAAGAATGATGTTTGGTACACGCTACCACCCAGACCTTCATATAGAAGTACACTGCGATGCTGGAGGCAACTATACCTTACAGAACTCGGAATGTAAACAAAGAAGAGATATTTCATAACTAAATAAAAATATGACCTTTTAGAACACAGTACAAGAAATGCATATTTTGTAGGGGGAATGATAGGGAGCTTTATAATTTTCTCAACCAATATTAGAAGATAACATAATACATTGCAAAACAATGGTTCTCATAAAAACAGTGAATAAGGACTGGTGTGGTGGTGCATGCCTTTTATTCTAGCACCTGGAAGGCAGAGACAGGCAGACCTCTGTGAGTTCAAGGCCAGCCTGGTCTACAGAGTGAGTTCTAGGCTAGCTGGGTCTATAGGGAGACCCTGTCTCAAAAAGACCAAACAAACAAACAAACAAACAAAAACAGTGAACAACCAACTTCCATTCCTTTTTTTTTCTGGCAAAGTATAATTTATACAAAGACTTTAATTCTTCTATCCACTTAATTCTTTGTTATTGAACTTTTATGTATTTCATACACAACATCTGATTCAGTCTTACACTTTATAGTCTCTTCCCCATTGACACCCTCCTACAGCACCCCTCTCTGGAGTTAGTACAGTCTGTCACTTCACTTAGGGCCTATTGTGCCAAATTCATCTCCCTGCCATTCCTCAGTGCCAGCTAATCCACTGGGCTCTCATCAGCCTAGCCAGAGTCCCTCACTTAAAGAAGGCCAGTACTTCTCATCCAACCATAATCAGCCACCAATATTTCTTCAACTAAGATTGGGTTCTACTACCCATTTCTACAGTTCCATGCTGTTTGTCTAGTTGAGCTTGCATGGGTCTTGTGCATGCTGATACCAGGAACTCAAAAGGTCATGAATGGCCAAACCATGGAAATTAGGAGTCTACAGAGTGTGGATCCACGGACAAGTCACCTATATTCAGGTTCATTCACCCAGGGCTCGGGGAACATTGTAGAAGAGGGGGCTGAAAGATTTTAAGAGCCAGGGAGATGGTCCAAGACCATTTGGAAATAGAATCCTACAAGCTTCCAAAAACTCTGCTCCTGTGAATCAACTTCCATTCTTTACCAGAAGAACAAAAAAAGTCTCAATCTATAGAATTCAGAACTCAGAAGAAGCAGTAATTTTGATTTACTGTTGACTGATTAGCATTTAGAGACAAGGTATCTCAGAAGTACCAGCTGGCATGGAAATTGCTATCTAGACCAGGTTTGCTATCTAGTCCAGGCTGGCCTCATTCTCACAGAGCTCTGCAGACTTCTGCCTCCCAAGTGCTGGAAGTGCCACAACTACTCACATGCAGTACTGTTTTGTGAGACTAAATGATGGCCAATATAATACCATCCACTTTCTTAGAACAAAGTTGACACAGCCCTTCATACTTGCAGTATATTCCTCCTCCATAATCTGTTCTCAGCTCTCCTATTCTCTAGTATCTTTTGTAAAGCTTTCCCCAAATGTCAGATCCAGACTGGCCACCCAACTTGCTGTCTTGCTGCACAAACTCAGCAGAACATATATTTAATATTCAACACGGTCAGCTTCATCACCGCATCATAAGTTTTTTGAGGTTATCTACAAGGTCTCAATCATTTCTGTGTAATCCACAGTTGAATACATATCTGAGGTCAACAAATGTTTGTGACGAGGTATCAGTCCCTCAATCTGATAGTCCCATCCCAAAGACTGCTTTGATTTCATCTTCTTTAATTGAACACAAAATATATTAGACTTAATTTTTATATACAACCACTAAAAGGCACCATATTGCCTGTTTTTATATGAAGGTGTCCATTCAGTGGCATTTCCTGACCTTTCTATGGCATCTTCTGTAAGGAGTGTGGGTTGCAGAGCGTGCCAGTGGGAGAGGGGCTGAAATGTCACACAACAGAAAGACAGGCGATAGGGACACAAAGAGTGGAAGGAAATCTATAGAATTTTATAAGTTATGAAGATATATGAATGGCACTTTCTTGTTCTTCCATTTGAGAAATAAGGGGCCACAAGAAAGGCCAGGATGAGAACTGAAATCTTGGTGATTGAGGAAGGGATCAGAGCTGTGTAAGAAATGCCCTTAAGTGGATTAACATAATTTTCCACACAAACTTGGACCCCTTTAGAGTATAGGAGTAGCAATTAATAGTTACATGAGAATAAAACGTATAAATATGTGCCTTGATGATAGTAATTTCTTTTTTTTTCTTTTTTTATGTGTATGAATGTACTGTCTGCATGCAGGTCTATGAACCCATGTCATGCAATGCTGTGGAGGTCAGAAGAGGGTGTCAGATTCCCCTAGAACTGGAGTCAAAGACGGTTCTCAGCTGCCATGTGGGTGTTGGGAATCGAACCCCCAGATCCTCTGCAAGAGCAGTTGGCACTCTTAACCACTAGGCCATCTCTCCAGCCCCAGTGATAGTAATTTCATATAGTCATCACATCTAAAACCATATTGTTCCTTCTTGCCTCACTTCAAGGACAGCATTGGAGTTCTTTCAGGAGGGGAAAATTTCACAGAGCAGATTGTCATGGTCACTGTCAACTTTTTATTATTTTCCTCCTAAGGAAATCCCTAGCCATGCAGTTCATTTATATAAGGGTGATACACATTCCTTCAGTTAGAAAAGTGAGGGATAGTTAACAGATGAAGTAACAGCTCTTCTCTAATCCCTGTAAGACACCAGTTGTAGTTATGGGGATAATATATCTATGCCACATTCAGTGATTTCCATTATTAAGGATATAGCCATCCTACATTTGCAGGACTCAAAACAGAGTGATTTGGAGGAGGGTTGTTCTTGCTTTCTTGGTGGATATGCGTGAGATGCACGTTGGTAATTCAGTTAATGCTAATGGGTGGAGCAGCTGTCCATCCTCTACATATAGATGGACCTACAGGCCACAAGCAGGAATTAAACCATCTTCAAAGCCAATGATTTAGTATACTTAGGACAATGATCCATCTATGAGATTTTTACTAACCTTGATGAAAGACATATAACTGAATTCCCTTCTTTATATTCCTGTGTGATCACTTTTCTCTGGGTCAGACAATCAGCTTGTCATCTTTTTTTTAAATATATTACAAGTGCCAGACACAGGGAATCTTCCTTTACTTATCCCCCTGTCTGATATTTCGTCTGTGCATCCTTTAAAATCTTCAGGGTCAATTGTTTCTTCCTATGTGTCACCTGATATGCCATACGGTACCCCATTTCTGTGCATTTATTCTGCAGGGTATCTTCATATCATGTCCTGAGACTTTTGCAATGTTAACATTATAAATGTCCAGTTGCTTTTATGGAAATGCTCTCTTTTGAAAAATAGGTCACAGGTTGCATGTGGTGAGAACCGAGGCACCTTTATGACTCATTAAAGAAATTGAATCTGACACAAAGAAAAATAATATTAAATTATAACTCATAAAGTAGTAATGCATTTTTTCTGTAGAAAATATATCAAACTCAAATTATTGACAACTTCTGAAATTCCTGAATATCACAAATATAAATGCATAGTCAGGTACTTGTTAATTTCTGCCTGACCTTAGTTTTAACTATTCCTCATTTGTCTCCAAATGACTCTAGGGTAGATCATAATGAATTAAAGCTATTTTAGATTTACTGGTAGAAATAATTCCATCTACTCATAGAGAGAAAAACATTTAATGTATTTGAGGGTGCCAGAGCTAAAACTGCATTTTTAAACTCATAGACAAGGAAGGCTCAAAATGACAGAGGATATCCTCCAAAAATCTTAATCGTAAATTGCTTGGCTCCTAACTTTTCAAAAAGAAGAACAAATTGCTTAAAGAAAAATACAGTGTCTCTTCCCTAGCTCATTTATCCCCTTAATACTACCTGGGTTAGAGCTTTAATGCACTTCTGGAACAGGACTGAACAATTTGAAACAGATGTGAAAGGCTGAATGTAAAAAGGCGAGATTAATGGTTATTTATGAAAGATGGGAAATTCTCCCTGTTACAGTGCCCTAAACACGCTCAATGTATGCATGATGGCGCTGTGGAGATTACTGAGCAATTTATCACACATGGCTAGTGGCCAGAGCAACTGCCAGCCTGTCCAACAATGTTTCCACTAGCAGAAATACAGTTTGAGCACTGAGAGGGGAAAATATACAGCCAGGCCATGAATTATTGGGATATAGATGAATAAACACAAATTAATTTATTGGATAGATAGATGATAGATAATAGATTAGATAGATAGATAGATGATAGATAGATAGATAGATAGATAGATAGATAGATAGATAGAGTAGATGCAAGTACTATTTTTAGAATCATTCTGATGAGTTTTATAAGGACAGGAAATATAAAACAAAGTCCACCAAAGGGGAGATGATCAGAGGAAACCAATCTGAAACTGGCATTTGATCAGGAGTGATTTGTAATCTCAGATGCAGCCATATTGTAACTGTTTTATTCTGTCAGACATGCCCTGGCTAGTTCTTGCAAAGCATGGACAGGCAGTTTCATAGGAAGATGGTATCAGAATGGCTTGCTCTATTCCTAGCTCTGCTATAAAAATCTGTGCAACCTTGGGCAAGTCTCAGTGGTAGACAGGAGCAGTGACAAGCTTTCCTCCATGTGCCACATCAGGTTGCTTTAAAGATCAAAGGATTAATATGCATGGGATCATTTGTAGATATTAAGTAGTCATTTTCTATTTCTTTCACAGTATTGCTTTTTAAATTATTCTCAAGTTATTCTTTCATCTCTAAAACATCCACTTTAAATCGGTCAATTCTTGTGTTATTAAAACAGAAATGCCTAATTCTGTGAAAAATCCCAGGACTCCCCCTTTCATTTAGGGAAATTTATTCATTCATAAATAACATGGAATTTTATTATCACTTTAATGTCAACAGGCAATATAAATTCCAGATAGTCCATTTCCTTACACAAATGTTTTCTTCCAGGTACACACATTCTTTCATTAATTGCCTCATATACGGTAAGACACATTTTCCTGCCAGCAAACACTGGCAATTTGCCAAAAATAATTGTGTATAGTTATACTGAATGGTCACTATGGGGCATTCCAAAGTGTATGTGTGCACACACAAAAGAAAAAGCCATCTTCGTTTGCAATTCCGTAATAAAGGAGAACAGGATATTTATCTTTTGGCTAATATATATATTTTAAAAGCTTGTGGAGTGGAATGCCAGAGAGTGTTACCAAAGGCCACTAAACCAATAAAGCAAATATGGGTCTCCCTGAGTCAAGCAAGACTCCACCGTCAGCACCAGCTACACCTCACCTGCCTGGAAATACTGTGCAGCAGAGGCAGCCATGTGCCTGTATATCCCAAATCTAATTGGCTATTGGCTCTCCCCTTGGAGAAATAACCCATGGCTGATGCCACAAGCTTACATCCTCTACAGGTCAGGAGATGTTATAAGCCACAGTAAGACCCTGTCATATTTAACAGGGGGGAAAATTGTAATTCATGGATTAACATATCCAAACATGTGTCTATGCTAAAGTAACCTACCATAACTATTAGTGCTGCTTAAATACCTATATATCTAATTGCTTGTTCTTCATTAGTAGGATTGAAAGGTTATTCCTGGACAAACTGTCAGCCCATGAAAGGAAACAGCCAGAATTGACCAGAGTCCAAGTCAACAGCTCCAGAGAGAGTGGACTGTTTTACCTCTCATCCACCTGTGCCCCTTTTCTAAGCCTAGGGAACAACCTGCGGAAGAGGGGGCATGGTAGAATGTAAGGGCTGCGATTGGGGTGAATGGTGAAACTACAGCAATGTAGTCTGGACACTCATTTGATCAACTTGATTGAACAAACAACCTGTCACCCCCCACTGGATGGTGGGGCTGTCGGTGTTTGGGCACAACAGCCTGCAGATAGGTTTTGCATGAAGGATGCTTGTACTCATGGATTATCACTTATAGCTAAAAATGAAAGAAAAAAAAACTGAGAGAAAGATGCAGGACAGTTATGGCAGAATGCATGATCTGGGATGGGGTGGGGGGGGGAGGGAAAGGGAAATAAGCCTGAACTGAATTGGAAAAAATGTATGAAATGCGCAAAGCATCAATAAAAACTAATTAAAAAAAAAGAGTTAGAAATTCCTATTTCTGATGGTGTTCACTTCTACTTAGTGAGCTATCACAGACTTGCCATTCTGTACAACACCACAAAACTTGCTCCTTGACTACACTCTGAAATTAAATTGATTTTCAATTTGTATGGGTTTATAGTTGGGTCAAGTCATCAAAATATAAAACAAAAGCCAAAATTGTATTTGATAGTTTTTCCAATTCATACAAAAATTATTTGTGCTTACTCCGTCTCTAAAATTCTGGCTGCGGAAAGTGTCAAAAAATCACTTAAAATTAAAAATTGTGAAATGTACACAGTGGAAAAAAAACTATTGAAAAGCTATAAGCTGTATTTCTACACATGTGAGATGAATATCACAGTGGAATAAGACTCTGCACAATACTTTCCTTCTACATTTAAGAAATGTATTCAGTGGGGCCTCCGTATTTCTCCAACAAGAAAGGGGACTCTGGTTATGGGTGTCTTGCCAGTTTCCTCCAGCATCTTAGTGGGGAGAATGTACATGGTGCGGCCCTGACTTAGTCTCATGATGGTGTTTTCTTCTGATGAAATAAACAAGGAGTACCTTTGGTGAAAGAAAAATATTCAGCAAGCAAAATCCAATCTGCATGTAGGTGAGCCAAATCCCAAACAGTTACTCAATCCAAAATTGTGAAAGAAGAGCAAGGTTTGACCACATTTTGGAAAACATCCTACTTGGGGAGCAGCCATATAACACCCCCCCAATTAATCTAGGCTTAACAAAGGCCCAAAGAAATTTTTTTTCTAATCCTAGCAAACAAGAATAAACAGTGTTTCTCCCCAAGTCTTGGTGATTCTAATCACAAGTAAACACAAAGGAAATACTTGTCTTATATATACTAAATGTTCATATAACATTTGGCAATAATGAAAATAATTCAGATGAAAATAATTCCTCTTAAAAGAGGAATTATTTTCATCTGAAAGCAGAATTAGTGCTTTGATGAAATATTTGTGGTGTTAATATGTCCACTGCATTGCTCCAGACATGAGATGAATAAAAATGAATAGGCATGGGCACTTTTCATCTCTGTTATATTTTCGCAGGTTTCTGTGGACTTTTGGATCAGAATGAACTTATGAACAATGATTTGGTAGATAAGGGAGACAGGAGCCTCTGTTCTAGTCCTTCTTGCCTTCTGGTCATTGAGCCTCCTTCACACCATGAAACAAGAGAATTTGACCCAAGAACTCTACAGTCTCTAGCACTAGCAAAATATTTTCCTCATCAAAGTACCTTCCCTAAGTTCTATGGTTTTTCCAATGAGTTATTGTTTCCCCAAAGCATTTGAACAAAATATTATTAATCAGAGATGACAGGCACCAGTAATTTAATCAGACAGCATTACTCACACAAAGATAAGGACATTTCATTTCTTCCTCGACTTTCATTTTGACTTGGTATGGAATGATAATGACTCCATTTTCTCAAGTACATGAAATTGGCTTGTTAAAAATTAGATATGATCACTGATTCTTCAGGAATCTGGATTATCATGAATAACTAAAAATGAAAATTCAGTATGTTATAAACTTACAAAATCATTTGGTTTAGTATCTTAAGGGGAAGTGTCCATTTGTGTTCAGGATCTATTGAAATGATCTGTGGAATGAAGTCAACAGTGATCCCCAGATGTAAATCCAGACTGATGGCCTACTGAGCGTGCTCTGCGACTAATACCAAGGTCTAGTTATCACACCAGAGTGTAGCTAGTATGATAGCACCATAACGGAAGAGATGATGACAGAATTTCTCAGAACTTTCTCCCTATAATGCTATCCTTGACCTTCCAGAAAACAAAAGATTAACTTTTTTTTTAATTCTGCTGAGGTGGTTGTGATGGTTAATCCTGGGTGTCAACTTGACTGGACTAAGGGTCTTCTGATTGGACCACCTCAACCTGGATGGCCCACCCTAAATGTGGGCGTTACCTTCTGCAGGCAGGCAGTATTTAAGGCCAAGGCAGAAGGAGCTGGTCCCTTCCTTTCTCCTGCGGCTTGCCTCTCTCATCTGGTGAGTTCGTCTTGCTGCTGTGATCAACCTTTCGGATCCCAGCGTGTACTGAGACCGGCAGATCTCCTGGAGTCCATTCGGGCCTTCAGCGCTGGATTGGGACTACTGAGACATCCAGCCTTGCGGACTGAGCAGTTCCTGGATTCTCTCGGCCTTTCCAGTGTGGTGCAGCTACTGTTGGACTCCTTGAACTCTGTCACGTGAGCAAATCAATAAATTGTATATAGCTATATATTCGTCCTGTTACTTCTGTTTCTTTAGAGAACCCTGACTAATACAGTGGTAGATCCTTTAATCAAAGCATATTATAACCTACACTTTGCCCTTCACCAAACTCTGTATAAAATGGAAGTTACAACTGTTAACCAAACTGTCCATCTCCAGAGTTAACATCAGCCCCATACCCACTGTGACAGGAGGTTTGCCAATTCCCACAGTCTATACACTTGGAATTTCTCCCCAAACTCAGGTGATGAGCTATTCGATCAAAGCCGGTTGGGAGTTACCCAGGGAAAATGTTTCTTAAAGGCCTTTGCTAATGTCTATTATCTTCTGTAATCATCTCTCCTAGGGCCTTGCTTGCTCTGTTCCAGTCATGTGCTGCCCTTTTTCTTTTCCTGTAATTATGGTCCCTGATTCACTCAGGGTCAAAGTACTCAATATTTTTAGGCAAATACCTGTCAAAACAAAGGTATGATGATTATGGGATCTACTGGTACCAACTAAGACAGCTTGGTCTCCTCACACCCACAAGTTCAGTCTACACAGGAGCTGAGAGGTAATTCAGGATGGAAGGGCAGGAGAGCCAGGCACTTCCTGACAATGGGCTCTACAGTCATTAGTGCTACAGTCAGAGCTGGGTTTGGGCCTTCATGAGGAAATGCCTTCACAACAGGGCAGGGATCTGGCTTGGGAAAAGTACTTGTCAATCTCTAGAGAGGCCAAGATGCTGACTCTGGTTTGTAAGGTAGATGACAGAAACAAGTTGCTATTAATTTTTGTTTTAGGAATCAAAGTTTAGTTCCCTTTTCTTTTTCCTTTGTCTTTATTTGAGACAGGGCTGCCCTCTAGCCCAAGCTGCCCTGGAACTCACAATGTAGACTAGGCTGGCCTTGCTCTCACAGCAATCTACCTGCCTCTGGCTTTAGAGTGCTAGGCATAAAGGCCTGTGTCACCATACCAGGCTAGAATCCGTTTTTCTTAACAATGGATATTTGATGATGTTTTGAAACAATTCTGTAATGTCCCTGCTTCCCTCTGTCTGTCGTGTAGTTTAACACTTAAATTTTACATCAGTATAGAAAGCAAACAATTTGAAAAATTCTCTGGGAGCTAACATTCTTGTGCAGTCTAGAACTGATGAGGAAATTGTGCTCTTAATCTGTGACAGAGAAAAAGGCCCTGTGTAGTGAGTGACTTCCAGAAAGTCCATCCTCTCCCTGCAGTTCCTGTCTCCAGCCCCGACAGGGCTTCCTAGCAAGCGCCTATGTATCCTAAAGATCACGGTTTTCACCAGTGCTTTTCTGTAGATGGGTATCTTTGAACCATCCTGCTCTTTACTTTTGGAGATAGCCTAGGTCTGCCTAATCCAAATCCTGAAAGGGCTCATAACTTCCACCCCAACGTGCACTTATACCACTCATTCCCTTCAGGATTCAAAACTGCACTTTTAAGTATAATTATGAAGTAAAACCTAAAGAAATTGCAGGAATTGAGTGAAGGTCCATGGAGGGGAGAGAATCTCTATAAGCCTACATATGTCAGTGCAACTCTTTAAAGAAACAGGAGAAACCGGGGGCTGGAGAGATGGCCTAGCGGTTAAGAGCACCGACCGCTCTTACAGAGGACCCGGGTTCGATCCCCAGCACCCACATGGCGGCCAAGAACCGTCTGAGGCTCCAATTCCAGGAGAACTCCAGTTCCAGGGGAATCCGAGACCCTCTTCTGACCTCCGCGGCATTGCACGACACGGGTGCACAGACTTGCATGCAGACAGTACATTCATACACATACAGAAATAAATGGAATTTTAAAAAAAGAAACAGGAGAAATATGAAATTTAGATAACAAAATACCATCATTTTCCCACTTCTGAAAATAAAGCACATCCTCTACGCTTGTTCATCGACACAGACACATAAATTTCTCCTCTTTAATTTCCTTTCAGGTTTGCTTCTTAGTATCCTCACAATATACCCATGAGACTTTTAAAACTAAAATTCCCATTTTATAGATGAGGAAATAAGGGCACAATCTGACAAGATAAATATTTTAATGATCCTTCACATATTACGACTTTGAGGTAATAATGAATTTGAAAACGTACAAGTAAAAGGTTATGGCGACAGTATTTCTGAATAGTTTTCTATTCTAGACCCTTGAAATAAAAGCCATTTTTTAGGCCTGGGAAAATGAAGTGAAAATAGTGGTCTTTACCTCTTTAAAGTGCTCTAGCCAGATAAACCAGGATGCAGTAGAAACATTTTTTTTGCTTGAGGAAAGACCCTAAAGAATGTGACCCAAGTATGAGATTTTAATGATAAACATTTCACCCAAGAGAATTTTCACCTAAGGACAGGAGAGAAAATTCAGGAAGAGGGTAACAGCAATGGCTGGAGGCTTGAGATCTCATGTGGCCTGCCTGTGAAAAAGACCCACCAGTCAATTTGTTTCTTCCTTTCTTTCTTTCCTTAGCTTAAGAGAAAGAGAAGCAAACATGTCCTGTTGGACTATGCTGCTCGTGGGCAGTTCTCTGAGCTCTATAGTTTTTGGTGGGACTCCTCCTCTAGGGCACAAGCCAAAAACAAAACAAACAAATATATATGTAAGGCAATGTTTTTACCTCTCGATTTTTCTACCAAAATAACAGACTGCCTTTTAAAATACGTTTTTCTTAGATGTTAAAAATAAAATAACTCTCTACAAAAGGAGGAAGAGGAGGAGGAGGAGGAAAAGGAGAAGGTAGAAAACATATGTTAGGCATACTTGCTTAACATATAGACCAGACTAGAATTACAAATGTTGAGTTTTATCTTAATTCTAAAACTGTCATTGTAGAAAGAGGTGATAAACTTGGCCCTTTAAAATAAACACAGAGTTGTCAACAGCATGACTGTCCATTCAACCTCTTTGTATGCTCCATGAATTAATCAAGACATGTGTAAAAACATTTTTACTCCTTAGAATAAAGATCATGTAGATACATGATTTGTAACTGTGAAGTATCACAACTATTTTCTAGGTTATTTAATGTTCCTTGTGAATAAAATACCTATATTTTGGCACTAATTGCAGTTCCATTGCTTATAATTACCTTTTGGTTCCAATTAGCTTGCAAAATTCCCCCAGTGAACATTCGGGTATTCATAAATGACAATGGAGCAAATAAAAGCCCGTTATATAAGGCACAGGATCCTCATTGCCTCATGAGCTATATTCTTTTTTTGGGGGGGGGAAGCTTTTCGAGACAGGGTCTCCCTGTAGCCCCAGCTGTCCTGGAATTCACTCTGTAGACCAGAAGCTGTATTCTAAGAAGAAAATACACATGAAACACTCTATTGTAATAGAAAACATGGATGGAATGGCTAGATGGCACATTTCCTAGCTTATCTCTCTTGCCCTCGCCCCCTTCCATAAGTATAATCTGTATATTTTTGAAGAAAATAAAGTTTCTAATATGAATAATGTACTCTAGCATGAGAGATGCTGTCCGTCTTTACAAATCACACTATTTAAAAGCCATGGGTTTACCATCACCAGTCAGATGATATGAACAGAATTGTTCTGTATACTGTTATACACAGAAAAACAAATCTATGCTTTACACCTGCACCAGGAAACGCAACCCTAAATGGCCAATTTCCTATTTGATATTCATTTCACTTGAAGCCGATTTTATATAGCTTTCAAGGAAAGAGAAAGGAAAAGAAAAGAAGACAAAGGAGGAAAGAAAACGCTGCCAAAACGAATCCCTTAGAAGCAAAGACTGAACAGAGTGCATTTTACAGCTCAATTGACAATTCATTGTTTGAAAGAAGTTATAATGAAAATGCAGAGAGCCCACATACTTCAGTAGAAATGACTGTTGTTATAATAACAATACAGAGGAGACTAATAGCTATTCAAAGAAAGAACGTCCCTGATATATCCTGAAAGATAATTTGTATTCTCTGGGCATGGTATAAGTTGAAAACATGACAGTCTACAAGAACATCTGACTTTCCACACTAATGAGTGAAGTGATTCACTTGAAAAAAAAAGAGAAAACAGTTTAGAAAGTATAACTTTAAATTGTATAAACAGGCCAAAACTCTTAACTAGTTCAAAAGTCATTTTTAAAATTTATAATTCAAATGCAAATCCATTCCTCTCTCTACATACTTCAATCTTTTTATTTATTCTTTATTTATTTTTATGTGTTTGAGTGTCCTGTCTGCATGTAGGTTGGTGCACCCGTGTTGTGCAATGGTGAGGAGGCCAGAAGAGGGTGTTGGATTCCCCTGGAACTGGAGTTAAAGACGGTTCTTAGCCATCATGTGGGTGCTGGGAATCGAACCCAGGTCCTCAAACCCAGGTCCTCTGCAAGGGCAGTCAGTGCTCTTAACCGCTGAGCTATCTCTCCAGCCCCCATACTTCAAATTTTAATCTATAGGCTAAAGAGTAGGTATATTTTTAAAAATAGGATTTATAAAAACTTTTAGTAAAAAAATGTACTCTAGTACAATCTCCTATCCTGATCAATCAAGCTATGAGGGTAGAAACTGCTTGTCTTTTTTTTTTTTTTTTTTTTTTTTTTTTTTTTTTTTTTTTGGTTCATTCCTATATGAAACACAGAATTCAGATACACTGTTAGACACATTGTACATATTTCTATGGTTGGCTGGATGGATGGATAAATAGTTAAATGGAAGGCTAGACAGCTGGATGAATGACTGGATGGATGGATGGATGGAGGGATGGACAGAATGGACGGATGGAAGTGATCGGGTAGTTTAGTGACTACAGTCAAACTTCTCCTTTTTTTTTTTTATTATTTCTGTATGTGTTTGAATGTAATGTCTGCATGCAGGTTTGTGCACCGTGTCGTGCAATGCCGCGGAGGTCAGAAGAGGGTCTCAGATTCCCTGGAGCTGGAGTTCTCCTGGAATTGGAGATTTCAGAGGTTCTCGAGCCCATGTGGGTGCTGGGATTGAACCGGTCCTCTGTAAGAGAGGTCGGCGCTCTTAACCTCTAGGCCTCTCTCCAGCCCGACTACAGCCTTTTCATGTTCCACATTTTACTCCTAATGACTACTGGTATTCCACTTTTCAGGCAATAAAGTGGTAGCCCTCAGAGTAATCTGTTTAGGGCCATGCCATTGGTAGACAGCAGTCAGTAAATCTTGGCAAGAGGAGGACTTAAATTCCAGCATAGGAAAGGAAAAACCTTAACTTGCTTTTCTGGTGCTAATTATGTATAATTTCAAATGAGATGTGATAGGGCACCAAAAGAGGTGCAAACTAACTATATTCTCAGAAGCAATTAAAACATTACAATCCCCTAGAGGAACTCAGATATTTCAGGATGAAACTACAAAGTATGTCTTCTTTGAGCATGCAAATCAGCAAAACTGTATATGGAGACACTGTAAATATATCCAAAGACACATATAACTACAAAAGTATCAATCAGAATATTCTTATCTGAGAACCAACAATGAGGGAAGATTTTAGTTTTCTAAAAAATAAAACAGGGCATTATACAATAAAACAGGGCTGAGTTGGCCCAGTTTTCTACCATGAACCTTCCATATGTCCAGTTTGTGAAACAAAAGCTAATTTAATCATTACGGCCTTGGGGACTCTGAAACATCTGAACTGCTTTTGAAATTAGAAAAAAATATAAATATGTCAAGCTCAGTATGATATTTGGGACAAATATGTTTTTATTGTATGCTAAAAACTTGAAAGATATCTTTTATTTGGTATTTATACTTCACTAAAGAAATTAGTTTTTTTTTTTGTTTTTTTTTATGGTAATGCTGAATAGGTTAGTTGGCAACCAGTGACCCACAGTGAGCTGAGGATCATGCCATAATTAACATGGAATCCTATCAGGCAGATCACCTACTCAATGGCACACAGTGGAATTATCCGCAGTTTATTTCAAGCCTGGGTATAACCCTAGTCCACTGTACCCTAATCTCTGGAAGTAAGGTGGGTATGTTGGTATTATAAAGTCTCCCAAAAAGACTCAGTCAGAGCTGTGAACATGACTCTGGTCTGCCCACCTTATGTGACATCTGAAATCAAGCTATTTAGTGATTGAGATGTTATTGAAGCCATGCAGCCATTTGGCTGCATGCACCTGACTTCACTCCAGGACCTTTCATTCTGCTACTGCTTCTTTCAATAAGGAGAGTTAACTATCCTTTGACTGATTAGAGGTACCCATAAGACAAGGCTGGCACACGTTTACAACCAATCCAGAAATAGAAGGCGGATTTTTAACATATGTCTGGCAATTCAAACCTATGACTAGCTGGCAGCTAGCATGAACTATTCCACTAAAACCAGGAAGCTAATCTCAAACCCATCACTGGAGTTCACAACTGGGGTGTGAGTGCTGTGAGTGGTATCAGAGCAGTGACCACAGAGCTAGTGCTCACTATGTAAGTGCTTATCTGAACTAAATGCATTCATTCTTCTTCTCTAAACATTAACCTTTCTTGTTCCTAACCATTAGATTTCCCTTCCCCTAAGAAAAATATAGATGCATTCTGCTATCGAATGCTTCTTGTTTATTCTGTAATTCTCTTGAGTATTCCTAAAGCCTTTCTAATACCATACCAGAAACTCTTCACGTATCCAGGCAGCTGAAGAGGAAATGACAATTAATAACACTTTTTGTTTCGTCTAGACAGAAGAGACAGCAGTACACTTCAGTAAAATGAGTATGAGGATGATTTCCACAGAACCTGAATTGTAGTCTTATTTTCAATGCTGTGCTGTTGGAAATAAATGACATAACAAATCTGTAACCAGGATGGAAAGAAAGTATTGAAACTTCTGTGCTGCAAAAAATAGTGAATAAAATTAGAAGCAAAAATACAATTAAGTTTTATGAGCCCAAAGTATCAGAAAAAAAGAACACACATCTGGCCTTCCTCCTATGCCCTCCCCATGATCTTTGCGGTGATTTCAAACATGCCACAGTTTAGAAACCACTTACATGTTCCAAGATCTTCAACATTTTGTCCTTAGCTCGCCTATTTCCCATCTTCTACAGCAAGAAATTGACTGGCTTTTTGTGTCCTCAATTACTGCTTACAAAGTAAGTTTATACTTAGCACTGTTCAGACAGTGTTTTCTTTTATAAGGTTCCACAGTGTTTTCTGTCTGTGTCCCGCTGTTACCTGGGTGTTCTCCAATGACCCATCCCTCCTGGTATTCGGTTAGTATAGTCTCCTCTCCTGTGTCTGAGCTCCATGCCTTATTTTAATCACTACAACATATCATAAGTAACTATACCAGCTCTAGGAATAAAGATTAAGATTTTCACATTCCCAGGAGGCAGCTGCCTCATACAAAGTCTGACACTGAGACCACCATGGTGGACCAGAGCCTAGAGTTCCTCAGGAGGTCCATGGCAGATGGCCTCCATAGAATCCCCGAAGGCCAGTGCCAGTTGTCTGTCCACCTTGGGAACGTACTCACTTCAGACCTCCACTGTTGAGTAGCTTCTTAACATGAAGTAAAGCAAGCTACCTTATCAACCCAGAACATTTATAAGAATCAACAAATCATTGGTTAATGAAGATAAAACTGAAACACTGCAACAAATTTTACAGTGGCAAAGAAAATTGAAGGAAAAAAAAAAAGCCTAAAAGGACCACACAGGCTTACTCACAAATAATCTGACTACAGAAGACACAGTAAAGTATGAAAGTTGAAAGCCTAAACTCAGTGTCAGGAGTATGATTCCCAATTCTGATCCCCCCTTCCACCTAGTCACTATGTAACTCTGGGCAGGCTATTCAACCTCACAGTGCCTGTGCTACCTGATCTATAAAGTAAGGATAACAATAGCAACCATCTTTCCATTTTCACTAGTTATATATATATATATATATATCTATATATATATATTAGAAGTCTACTATGTATCTAAAAATTATAATGAACAAAACATGGGTTGTTTGTGCTTTTGTCAAAATGATCAGAATTTTAAAAATATTTTATTATTTTTATTTCATCTGTATGAGTGTATTGTTTGCATATATGTAATTACGCCCATGCAGTACAATGCCCTAAGAGTTTAGAAGACAGTATCAGGATAAGGAAATGCTCTCAGAGAGGACTGTAAATGAAATGCCACAGAGAGGCAGGCAAAGGCACAGGGGGTGGTTCAAGTTTCATTTCTGTTGCTGTGATAAAATACCCTGACAAAAACTTGGCAAGAAAGGGGTTTATTTCGGCTTATAATTCCAGTTATGGTTCATCCTTGTGGGGAAGTCAAGATAGGAACTTCCAATGGCTAGTCATATCACATCCACAATGCAAAAAGAGCAGAGAGAAATGAATGAATGCACACATGACTACTTGCTTACACTTAGCTTGATTTCTCCAGTCTTAGAGTGTCTGCGACCTCCTGAAGGACACATAGTAAGTAGGAAAATCATGAGACGCAAGGTCAAAGAAGTTGCAAATGGGCGTCACTGACCCTGTGGCTGATAAGCACCTCCACTAGAGATGGGATATGTGAAGACTGTGTGGTCAAAAGGAAAATACTCAAAGATTATGAAATCTTATCTGAGTTCTGTAGGGCTAAGGAAGATGGCTGAAGTAGATAAGTTTTACAGGTGAGAATAGCAATTAAAGGTAACCCCAAGTTTCAGATGGCATGCAATTGTCCATCAGAGTAGAAGCTACCATGGAGACAGAGAGAAAGAAACACACTGAAAATGACTTAGAAGATAAAATGAGGAGGAATTAATGACTAAGGAGATGTAAAGAGGGGTGAGCCAGGACACAATCAACAACAATTTCAGATAAATATAAGAAGGTGGATGAACTGGATGTTTACGGCATCAGCCACTAAGATATACAGCACTTGAACAACCTTCTCAACTACTTTGATGTTAAGAGACCTTTCATGAATATTCCACTGCTTAAAAGCAGAATACATTTTGGGGGGCTGGAAAGATGGCCTAGTGGTTAAGAGCGCCAACCGCTCTTGCAGAGGACCTGGGTTCAATCCCCAGCACCCACATGGCGGCTGAGAACCATCTATAACTCCAACTCCAGGAGAACTCCAGTTCCAGAGGAATCCGATGCCCTCTTCTGACCTCTCCAGAGGAATCCGATGCCCTCTCCTGACCTCTGTGGCATTGCATGTCAAGGGTGCACAGACCTACGTGCAGACAGTACATTCATACACATACAAAAATAAATAAATAAATAATAAAATTAAAAAAAAAAGCAGAATACATTTTTAGGTACACATAGAATAGTTACACAATTTATCATTTTCTAGACCATAAAACAACTCTTAGCAGATTTAAAATGATCAAATCATACAATCTACACTCTTTTGAAGATTCAATTAGAAATTAAGAACATAGGAGCAATATTACACACTATGTACAATGAAACACAATATGTGGCCCTACTCATATGTGAAATTTTTATGTTTGTAGATATGAGTGAAAAAATTAATGTTTTTAAGCAAAAGAAATCAAGAACAGAAATATGGAGAAAATTCCCAAATATTTAGAAACTAGCATATTCCTTAAATACCCACCAGAGGAAACGAAGGGCAATTAGAAAGCACTCTGAACTGACTGAAAGTAAGTCTTAGTGTGCCAAAGTTTAAGGAGGCAGCAAAAGTTTATTTAGAAACTTAAAGTGCTATCTGCTTACGCTACAAAAAGAAAATGCTCAGATCAATGAATACCTACATTACCTTAACAAACTAAAAGTGTAGGTATGAATCAAGGACAAAGTAGATTCAGAACAGAAATAGGTGATGTGCCAAAAGGAAAGAACACAGAGAAGCAAAGAATCCACAACCTGTTTCTGTTCCAAGAGGAATAGATTTCATAGTGGTGTAGTTAGCCTTACCAGGAAAAAGTCCAAGAGGAAGGGATAGACGAGGAGAGAGGGGGAACAGAATTGATGATAACACCCCCACAGGCTCTACAGATGTTGACACAGTAATGAATGGACATTATGAGCAACTTCAGGTCCATAAATTTGATGACTTGGATAAAATGGGCAAATTCCTGGAAAAATACCAACCACATTGACTCAATGAAGGACAATCAGATGACAAACATCTCTTTATTCATTAAAGAACTTTGATTTGTAGTTTAAAGAAGCCATCTTACTAACTTTCATACTAAGGGAAAGAACTCAATGCTTTTCCTTCCAGATGAAGAACAAGACAGGGATGTGCTCTCTCATCACTTCCATTTAATATTGTACTGGTGTTCCAACCATCGCCACGCAGCATCCCAGCAGCAAAGGGTGAAGTAACACCACATTTACTTGTTGATACCATAGCTGCATATGTAAAACGTCTGCTGGCAGAGGAAGAAGAAAAACTACAAGAATAACCGAATTCGATACTATTTATAGGATAAAAACTCAGCCTAAAAATGCATTGATTTTAGGGCTCTGCATTACGTAGGAGTGCTTGCTGCACACTATATAAAGAACTGAGTTCAAATATGTAGAACACATGCAAAAAGCAAGGTGTGGCCACCCCACCTATAACGCCAGCTCTGTGGGGTGTGGAGAGAGGAGGACTGCTGGGCTAGCTGGCTGCCAGCCTAGCTCCAGGTGCACCGAGAGACCCTGTCTCAAGGAATAAGGCAGGAACTGAGAGAGCAGGACCCTTGCCGCTCCTCTGGCCTCCATGGTTATGCACAGGCACATCGACCTACATACGCACATGCATATACCACAAGCACATGAGAAATCAATTGTAGATTATAGATTATGGGAGTAATAAATACCAGGAGTTTAAAACTTCATGTTTATAACAGCCTCAATAATTATACATAAATATGGCAAGAAAGGATGTGACTAACTCTTGCAACTAAGAAATAGGACTGAGGAGGTAAAGAAGAGTTAAATAAATAGAGGGAATACTGTTTTAATAATCAGAAGACTAGGTGTTGTTAACTTTCCTGTGTTGGTCTACAGTTCCATGCAATCCAGTTCAAAATCCCAGCAGGATTTGGTTGGTGAAATTTAACAGGATGATTCTAAAATTCACATTTAATTAAAAGATCAAGAATAGCCAAAAAGCCTTTAAAAAATAAGAACATGTTTAGGGGATGAACACTATCTGATTTTAAGATTATCTTATGAGCTTCAATAAGCAACACAATGCCATATTGGTATAGATAGAGGAAGCAATCAACAGAATAGAAGAAGACCTAGAGAAAGATCCACACATCAATGGAATATTTGTTTATTACAAAAATACAAAGTCAATCCAGTGGATACACAAGTGACTTTTCAACAAGACCTGCTTGGCTGTGCATCTGCACAAAGTGAACACTATGCCCTAAAGACAAAAAGATTAAGAAGAATAATGAACCTAAACATAAAATCCAAAAATGAGAAAACTTCTAGAAAAAAAACACAGGAGAATATCTTTGTAATTTGGGGATAAGCAAACATTTCTTTGACATAATCCCTTATGGCACGGTCTATAAACATCAAGTTAATGAGCTGGACTACATCAAAATTAACTGTTCCATATATACATTCTGAAAAGTAAAAATACAAGGTACAGCCTCTACAACATCAAGTGCCTGTCTCAAAAATAAGTTGGCAAGTGTTGAGGAAGACTCTTGACACCAATCTCTGGCTTTCACATGTATACATAAGGGCAAGAGCACCCACATACATGTGCACATACAAATATAGGCACACAACACATACCTATGAAGAAAAGCAATATAAAAACAATACCTTTATTGTGATAAACTACATCAAAGTGAGAAGTTATCAATAGTCTGAAAGTAGAACCATGATCACCTTGGGGTATGAGCTTAAAGGAACTCATTATCAAGGGAAATCAAAACATTTGAGACCCATCAATATGTTTATTACCTTGATTGTACTGTTTTCACATGTATATACATTTACCCAAAATAATCAAATGGCACATTTTAAATATCTAGTTTATTGGATAACTCAAGCTGTTTTTCTTTTTTGCTAAGTTGCATCATTAATGCAAGCAACAGTAGATTCTGAAGGGTATTCGACTGAATGGAACAGAGGAGGAGAAACTCAGCAAAGACTGCTTCCCCAATGAGCTGAGCTTCGAATGTGGCACATAAAGAGGGTAGGATGATGAAATAATGACACAGCCATGCAAAAGTCCAGTGAAATGTGCTTGAAGATGCAAGGAGCATGTGCGTAGGAATATGCTACAGAAAAGATGACAACAGAGAATGAAGCTGGCAAACTGGGCTGGAAAATCCGAGAAGAAATGAGTATAAGGGGGCATGATAGGTACAGACACGATGCTTTGTGATTAGGCTGAGGGCTGTGAGTCAACAGAATTTAATTAGTTGTTCTTTATCTTCCCTGTTGGTGAGAAGGTCAAGTTCCTTAGGAAAAATTATCAGGGCTTTGGGAAAGTCATTGGCTACAGCAGTTGAAATGGTGACTGGAGATAAATGTAAGACCTGGGAGCATTCTGCTATAACGAGGTGACGGACAATCAAAACAGCTGCCACTTGGATTTGTGCACGGTGGCCCATGTGTCCCACAGGACCTCTCCATTTCCTTCCCTTAGGCCATCATCAGATTCAACCCACAGGCTACGGGCACTGCTGCACCTTACTCCCTCTTCATTCACTATACAAACTCTTTTACTTTGTTGGGAAATACTTCTGCATACAGAAGGAAGCAGAGACCAACGTAACAAACTACAAACCCCTATTTCTCAGCTATAGCAAAGCTTACAATGCCATATTTATCTCAACAAAATCCTTAAACCAGATGTAGGCTTACTAGCCAAGAGAGATTTCCTCACCAGCAAACATCAACAAAACCAATTACTTTTTACATTTCATGTATTTCATGAATAATGCCCAGAGCACCTCTGTGAACTTCAGGTACTATGGGTAGGCGAAAAATCAAATGGGGCTAGAAATGGCCACTGGCAAGCTAATTAGGTATTTTCCCTGTAGTGAACTGTTAATATATTAAAGCCATGCACGTTATATCATACCCACAGGTACCAGCTTTGGAACAATGTTCTGGCCAAGTATGAAATTTTAATAAAAAATGGTAATTATGACTCACAGCACTGCTATTATTTTTCTTTAGTGTTGTAACACTACAGTCATTTTGGCAGCAGTAAACATGGGAAAATTTAATATCCAAAAAATAACCCTACCACATCATGTAAGATTTCCAAAGCTAAAAGTATTTAATCAGTATTTTAAAGATAAGAGCTTTATTCTTTATTCCATAGTCAATAATCCATTAAATTAAAAGTTATAATCTGGGTATACCTGCCAAAACACGCTGTGCGCATCTCCTCTCAGAAGTTCCACTGTGTCCCCCGCCTGGATAGGCAGTGGTGGTCCTTCGTGGAGAGCTGGGGGTGGTGTTCCAGAATAGTTCCTAATGACTTGCATCTTTGGCAAACCTGAAAACAAGCAATACAGTGTTTGCAACTGAGAAAACAATGGCATGTGAAGTTTAAATATACTTAACAGAAAGAATAAATACAGGCCATTATTAGCATTTAAAAAAGTTCAATACTGCTAGGCTCAAGTAAACATCTGAAGTAGCCCCAGTGGAATACTTTTCAACTTTCTCATCAATTGAGATGGTAAGAGAATAAGACCCATATTTATACCCTGATTCCTTACATACTTTTTCTCTCCCTCTCCATCAGTCTCTTTTAAGTTGAAAAAATATTTCTCTTTCAGCTGATGCCTATTTTATAAAAACACATCACGTACCATTTAATAGAAAATAATCAATTTTTTCATCAACTCTATCCTTTCTGCCTATTACTTTCCTCTTGGACACTGAGGGATTCACCGCTAAGGAGGCTCACCCTTTCTGGGTATGTATCACATTGCCCAGTAGAAGGCTCCTATTTTAGGTTATCTTTGTAATTCAAAAGCAGAAAGTTGATGGATGTGCCAATGAAATATTTCAGACATTTATATGGAGAAAGTGTCTGGGCCCAAATTTAGGCTTGCAAAACAGACTCAATAAAGGGAATATGTCTAAGCCAATAGCAACAACAATTTAATCCTAGCACTTGGGAAGCAGAGGCAGGTGGATCTTTGTGAGTTCAAGGCCAGCCTGGTCTACAGAATAAGTTCCAGGACAGCTGGGACTACAGGGAGACCCTGTCTCAAAAAGACCAAAAAAAAAAAAAAAAAAAAAAAACAAAAAAAAAAAAAAAAAAAACATAGATCCGATCCATCCCTTCACTTGGATTTCTTTGAGTACGTAATGAGGATCTCAGTTCAACATTTCATTTCTGAGGTCACACAGCTTCAACTGTACCCAGGTCTAATTGCACCAAACACTGGTCATAAGTGGATAACCTCACAGCTACTTTTTCATTTGGAAGTGAAGCTGCTCTTTCCTAAGAGAGAAATAACTCATAAACACAATTCCTTTTCACCCATTTAAGGACAGGAGCCATTGTTTATTACACTTTAGGAACTGTTATTCTAATGTGCCACACTCAGCACCTAGCAGACCAGTGGCTGGGTTCTGGGTATCCCAGTTACCTAGAAAAGGTCTGTAGTGCCACATGAATTCTCCAAAGGAAGCAAGTTGTCAAAATCATTTTCAATCATGCCAGAGCGAGTACAAAGTGCTGCTGCTAATAAACAAAACTGAACAATTTTAGTCAGTGAATTCCTATCATTCCAATCAAGTGAAAGGCCTCAGATGGTTGAAACAGTCTTGCCCTTCACCCCAGTTCAGCTGCTATCGCTGTGGAGGTGACATACAAGTTGCTACATCTCTCTTTTGCTTCTGTTTTGGTGCTACATAAACTCTGGAAGAATGGTGACTTTAATCCCACAGATGTTATGTTGTTATAATATGCTATAGGGTGGCAGCATAATACAAACAACCAACTTTATTGTCCTTCCCCAAAACAACACTCCAAGGGAGCTTTTCTGGGTAAAATGTTTATCAGACTCATTCTCTACATGCTAAACACCTTGCATATAGAGAAAGCCTACTTTACACATTCTATTGAACTGCTACTCCTAACCTAAAATGAAATCTAAACACCTTATACTCATGACTGATTTTAAAAACTCAGGATATGAAAGAGGACTTGACAGGAAGTAAAATTCTTCACATAGAGTCTGGTTTGCATGATCCTTATTCCCTGTTTGGAGGGAAAAGTTGTACTCAGCTTGGGTTTTAACTAAGCATATCTATTATATGGAAAGTATTTCATTTGGTAGACTACGTGGGCAATTTTGACTTTATGCCAATCTCCAAAAAGTGGCTGAAGTCAAGAAAGAATAGTTTTTAAGCCTAAAATAACTCATCTTGCCTCACATACCAGGGCCATTTGAGAAGTGACCTGGACTGTAGCTGTGTGTGATGCCAGGTGGTAGTAACAGCTCTCTTATTGTCAACCTGTCCAACAGAGTCATTCTCAAGAAGAGACTATTAAAAATGCATAGGATGTTTAGGGAAATACATTAACTTTGATGGAAGTTCACTACCCAAATATACATTAGAGATTATAACATAAAAATGTCCAGTCTATATGCAAGGTTATGAGATGGCAGGCAGTAATGCTGCCTTGAGTCTATTTAAATAGACTATAGATGGACTGCCAGAACACATGGCCTAGCAAAAAAATAATGTTTAAAATATAAAAAGGTACAGAAATTAATATGGGCTATGCAAGAAAAGGATCTATGTTGCTAAGTAGCAATGATGGACTTTGCTCTTATACTTCATTTATCCTTCCTTTTTACTTATTGTGGTGTTGGAAAGAGAAATGCCCCATATAGGCTCACATTTGTGAACCCTTGGCCCCAGTTGGTGGTATTATTTGTGGAGGCATGGCCTTGTTGGGGATGGGCTTTGCGAGTTCATAGCCTTGCCCCATTTCCAGTTTTTCTCTTTCTGCTTCTGGCCTGTACTTGAAGATGTAAGCTCTCAGCTTTCTTCTCTGCCTTTCTCCTGCCATTCTACCTTGACATTATGGACTTTCCCTCCAGAACTCAAACCAAAATAAACTCTTCCTTCCATAAGTTGCCTTGGTTATGTTTTATCACAGCAACAGAAGAGTGAGTGATATACTTACTTTCTCTCTTAGGCTATTCTTGTTTAGGAACTATACCTGCGCAGCTGATCTAATTGCACACTAACATAGGGAGGTTACTCAACTTATTCCTAAAATAAAAATGGTGGAGCTCATGTAATAGCCAAAAGAATGTCATAACATGTCAATATAGTCACAAACAAATTGCCAAGTAAGGGGTGATTCAACCAGTATGTCTTTTCTATAGGGAATAAATTGTGAGTTTAAGGTATAATGGAATTTATATATTTTGTTATTTTTCAGAGTAATCTGTGGCTATTGGTTTCTAATTGGTTGGCATGTTCCATTTCATCATGATCTGTGCTACAGGACTACAGAGATCAAAGAATAAAAGAATGAACAGAACAAGTGCAAAGCGATGTGCTAAAACAGAATGCGTTACCCCTTGTTTTTGATGCTAGCAAAGAATAGGCATTCAACACTAGTGGAATTAATGGCTACTTTCCAACATATACCTTTATCTCACTTCCTTAAAAAAAAACAGGTCCAGTTCACTGCTGTGAACATAATCGTAAACCAAGATGAAAATAGTACGAAAAGAGGAATGGGTTAAACTTCGCATCAGAACTCTGCCACCAATATAATACTTAGCACAATCTACTGCCACAGCAGGCATCCCATTTCATAAATAAGATCAAGAACAGAGAATACATTACATTTACAGATGCTCATATTTTGAATAGCCATTTGCTGTTGATTTAGTGTAGCGTTTTCTCTCTTTTTCTAAAGTATGCCTGGCAGGTTTTAACCTCTGTTTAAAAATGACCAGGACAGAAAATTCCCTGCATGTCCCCATGACAACCCAGTCATTGTGGCATCAGGTTTATTAACAAGACATTTTTTTGAAATTTACTAAAAAAAAAAATCTTTCCCTGTGTGACCTCTCTCCACTGACCTGCCTCTTTCCATCTGGAATTACTCCGAAAAAGGAAAATCTCCTTAGCCTTTCAAAATTTGTTCAAGCTGAAAATCCCTAAGTTCTATAAAAAAAAAATTCTCTTGGCTGAATACACATGAAGAGCTTCTGAGATACAAAACAAAGTGAACTAAAAGAGTTGAAATGGAGTTTTCCTCATTGTTACTGATTAATCAGAAATAAATAGTCAAGGTTTTTCTCTTTAAAATGAACAAACAAAATCAAGCAATATGTTGTATCATAAATGGACAACGCATTCAAGTAAGCCATTTCTTCCTTCTTGAAGAAACACAGTTTCAGTAGTTGTGTGCTCGCTGCTCCAGAACCACAGCGACAGTGGGGAATTTGCTGCAATTACAGGGCTGTTCACCAGAGTCTGAGTGTTGGCGCTGCAACCACCCTCAGGCACTAACAGCAAAATAACCAAGTACAATGTTAACATATGTGTCTGGGCAATCTTGGAAATTCCCACAATTTTACATAGTTAACTATCTTTATCTAAGGGAATGTTCAGCCAAAGTTAGATCTCCTGCCAAATGTTTATTTTGGCTTGTTTTACTCTCTACAACAAATGTTTTGTTGTATTGCTAGTATCCTTAATATTCAACCCATGGTAGTTTTTCTCTTTAATTTTTGTTCACACTTATAATTGTGGTTGGCTTTAAATTAAAAGAAAAATCCTCAATCCATCCTTAGGTATGTGAAGGATTAACACATAGAAGAAATAGCATTATTACAATGATATTCAAACTCCAGTAATAGTCATATGTGTCTAATTAAACAATGCTAAAGCCACACATAAGTACATGAAACACTAAGTTTACAATGGTAAAAATAAAAATATAAAAGTATTTTTTAAAGGAGAACCTGAAATATTTCTTTTGAAATTTGATTTCAATAGCACTAGGAGTAGAACATATCAAGAGCTCTAAAGTGCTTTTTAAAATATTAATTCTTGAGCTGGGCATGGTGGCGCACGCCTTTAATCCTAGCACTTGGGAGGCAGAGGCAGGCAGATCTTTGTGAGTTCAAGGCCAGCCTGGTCTACAGAGTGAATTCCAGGACAGCTGGCACTACAGAGAGACCCTGTCTCGAAAAGTCAAAAAAAAAATTAATTCTTGGTAGAATCTTACTAAGAAACTTGCCAGCTATAGAGTATTTCATTGGTAATCTTCAATGAACATCACAGTACATTGAACTTAGTCACTGTGTCCTCTAAGCAGGGCAGAAAGAGTGCTACACTACAGACCGGTATCTATCTATCATGTTGGTATCACTGCCAGATGCAATGGGCCACCCCTGGGAAATGACAGGGATGCTGCCTCAGAGATAAACAGGCTGTCAGTAATGTGCTAGCCTTTCACCTCTGAGGTCCCAATTTAAAATCTAAATACAGCAGCATGAAAATATAATTAGTTCTACAAGATGTCAGTGGTTGTAGTCAGTTTATCCTGGGAAACTGATCACTGGCACAAGAAATTCATTCATTCCGTTAACAGTCTCTTGAGTACTCCAGAATGCTCGGTATGGCACTTTCAGAACAGAGAAAAGGCAGGCAAGGTTCCTGTCACCATTCAGCCCATTTTTAGTCCCCAGAATAAACAGGTATGAACACAAAGCAACAGTAGAGTAGGCTATGGACTTCTGAGCAGGTGGAACCTTTAAAGGGTAGTCCTATCCATAAGAATGTTAAGAAATTTTGGTTTTGGTTTAATTTAATGAGTCTTGATGAGAATCCCAAGATATGTACATTATTTTTTACTACTAGTTTCTTGGATGGAACTTCTAAACATTAGGCAGGAGTCTCCTTCTTGTGGGTCCGTGTGCAAAGCCTATGGCCAGCATCCACCATGAGCAAACTTGCTTTTGAAAGAATTACTAGCCGGGCGTGGTGGTGCACGCCTTTAATCCTAGCACTCGGGAGGCAGAGGCAGGCGGATCTTTGTGAGTTCAAGGCCTGCCTGGTCTACAGAGTGAGTTCCAGGACAGCTGGGCTGCAGGGAGACCCTGTCTCGAAAAGACAAAAAAACAGTAAACAAAATAAAGAATTTAAGTTGATAGAAAGTGCTGTGTGCCATTCTACCAATAAAAGCTTCTTTAGATCAGCATGTAGGGTGATGATGGTTTGGTGGGTAAGAGCACAAGTATGAGGACCTGAATTTGGCTCTCAGGCACCTATGTGAAAAAGCCAGGCATGGCTGTAGCCCATAACCCTGGGCTGAGGGAGAGACAGGAGGTCCGCTGGGCCTAACTGGCCAGTCTAACCAAAACTGAGCTCCTGGTTCAGCGAAAGCCCATCAAAAGAGAATAAGGCAGACAAGATAAAACAGAGCACATGTGTTCCTCCTCTGGCCTCTACCTACCACACATAGATATACCACATACACAATTATGAATAGCTTGGCCCTTCCTCAATCTTAGCATCACATCCTGTGGACGAGGCTCAGTGGCCTGGGCTACTGGACTTCCCCTGCCATTTCCACTTTGCAAAGCTCTTTCCTAGAAAGCTCTGTTCTTCCTGGCACTTGCTGGTCTGCCTTGAGAATGAAAAGGAGCCTCAGCATGGAAAGCATCTGCTATGACAGAAGAGACAACTTTGTGGAAAACAAACCCATATGAAGAACTTAATCATTCACAGAGGGAAAGCTTCCCATAGATGATTTTTTTAAATAAATTCATCTTGAAAAGCCTACTTTACTTTTATTTTTATTTATTTTTTAATTTATTTATTATTTTTATGTGTATGAGTATACCATCTGCATGTAGGTTGGTGCACCTGTGTCATGCAATACTGCAGAAGTCAGAAGAAGGCAATGGATTCCCATGAAACTGGAGTTAAAGATGGTTCTTAGCCGCCATGTGGGTGCTGGGAATCGAACCTGGGTCCTCTGCAAGAGCAGTTGATGCTCTTAACTGCTAAGCCATCTCTCCAGCCCCCTACTTTGCTTTTATTAGCTGTAGTGAGTCAAATGAAGGAAATAGGCACTGCACACAAAACAAGGATCAGACACAGAAGCCTCCCTCCAACTTATAAACAGACTAGTCACTCTTTGGAACTGCCTGTTAGATGGTTGGTGAAATGTGAATTAAGAGTGAAACATGCTTTTGAAGTTTTTATTTTAATTTATTAAAGACATTATGACCAGCTAAGTAGAACAGAAGGATAACATTTCATATATCCCTTTAAGATCTACATGAATTAACATTCTGAAATATTGCTATTAGTGAAAAAAACAATGTTCCTCAAAAATCTTATGTCAGACCAAAGGCCTAAAAGAACATGCTTGTTCAAGAGAATGCTTGTTCCCAGGGAGGCAAGGGGTCCAGTTTGAGGAACACAGTGCTGAACTGTCTCATTAGGCCTTTGATGATCAAAAAGAACATTATCACATGACTTCAAACAACAGCTCATCACCTAGTCAGAGCAACTTATTTTCCATGTTATAAAACTAAGACCCAAACTGGTAAATAAAACGAACAGGTACATAGTTGGAAGCTGAAATGAAACTAGAGCTCAACATTGTTCCTGGTTCAGTTCCCCTAACTGCAGGGTCTCAAAGACCCTGGAAAACAAAGCTGCTGCAGACCTGCAGCCTCCTCATACCAACAGCGCCCATTGCATGATCTGAATCCCTGATGCCCAGCCAGTGTCACCTCAGCAACAAGCCAGGGGGAGCAGAACTCTCCTTCAAGTGGTGAAAGCCTCCATGAGACCAGCTTCAATGCTAGGAGGAAGGGGTCACTCCCAGTGATGTGTTCTAAAGACAGAGCTTCAAAACACTAAAAAGTATATCACTGTACTGGAAAATTCTAGGGAACTCAGCACCTGGCACATGCAAAAACAGGTCTGTGGGGCTGTGGGCAAGTGACTGCATGCAGCTGTGTCGGCCTAAAGTTATGACCACTTAAGACACATCATTCTATACTTCGGGCCACACCTAAGTGTTCCAAGTATTGTGACTAAGACAAAGATTATAGTAAACAGAGCAAGCATGAGAGATACCAGTGCTGAGGAGGAGACAGGAAGACCACACAGCGGGCACTTCTTATTGGAGGCTGATAACCAGCCGATTAGATTTGCTCTGACAGAACATGAAAGTGGGAAGTGGACACAGAAGTCAGCAGGGAACAACGATTGCGGACTCCAAAGAAGAAAAGATGCTAGGGTCACTAGTTGCTGAAAGATATCTCCAAAGCCTTCTGAACTTCCCTTTGTCAAACTCAGAGAGACCCAGAGTGACTCCCTAGGTGGCTTCTTTAGCTGTTTTCTCTCCCTCCCAGTTCATATTCTGGTCTCCTCCAAAGCAATGAGTATGTTTCCTTCTTTCAAATAAACTGAAATTTTAATAGTCCAATATGAGAAAGATAAAATAACAAAATAATGGAAAAAAAAAACAATTAAAGATACTTTGTAGTAATCTGGTTTCCTCCTTTATTATTATGGATCCGTTCCTTCATTCAATAATTTTATAGGCCATTCACTTGCAGGGATTGATCTAGCAACAGGGAATACAGCCATAATGACTAGCCATGTTTTTTTATTGTGGGATCTTAGTAGATAAGACAAACACAAGAGAAACGGGAAATATAAGTTTATCTATGGATTGTAAAGATGCATTTAGTAAGAGTGGGTCATAGAGTGGCTGGGATAAGTAGCTAGGAGGTAAGAGGATTTTCTCTCAAGAAAGATGAACAGGTCAGGCTTAAGACTGGAGGAGAAAGCCATAAGCATTAGGGGAAGGAGAATTAATAATCAGCCCAAGCCACTAAATGAATAAGAATGAGCTAGAGGGGCCCAAAAGACGGCTTGGTGGTTAAGAGCACTGGCTGCTCTTACAGAAGACTTGAGTTTAGTTCCAAGCACCCACATAACAGCTAACGAATATCTTTAACTCCACTTAAAGGGGATCCAACACCCTCTTCTGACCTCCAAAGGCACTGCATGACATGGATGCACTTATGTACATGCATATAAAACACTATATATATATATTTATTATATATATCATATATATAATAAAAATAATGAATCAAGAACATTTTTTCTAAGAATGAGCCAGGAGGAGACTGGAGAGTTGGTATGAATCCAATTTGATCGTGATGGATGATCTTTTTGATGTGGATCTGTATGTGATTTACAAGTATTTTGTTGAGAATTTTTGCATCTATGTTCATTAATGAGATGGATCTATAGCTTTCTTTTTTGCTTGTATCTTGTCCTGGTTTTGGTATTAGAGTGATGCTGGCTTCACAGAAGGAGTTTGGGAGAATTCCCTCTGTTTGTATCCTTCTGAACAGTTTGAGTAGCAATGGTTGTAGGACCTCTTTAAATGTTTTATAGAATTCTGATGTGAAACTATCTGGACCTGGGCTTTTTTAGTTGGGAAGTTTTTAATAACATCTTCAATTTCCTCAAATATTAGGAGTCTGTTTTAAACTGCCAGGCTCTTCTTGGTTAAGCTTTGTTGGTTCCCAGGCTTTCAGATATTCATCCATTTCTCGTAGGTTTTCAAATTTAGTGGAGTATAGGTTTTTGAAGTATTCCCGTATGATTGTCTGGATTTTTTCTTTGTCTGTTGTGATGTTTCCCCTTTCATCATGAATACTATTGATTTGGAGTTGCTCTCTTTTTTGGTTAACTGGGCTAGAGGTCTCTCTATTTTGTTTATCTTTTCAAAGAACCAGCTTTTGGATTCATTGATTTTATTTATTGTTTTCTTTGTTTCTATTTCATTGATTTCTGTTCTGATTTTTGTTATTTATTCCTGTCTGCTGGGTTTAGGGTTTATTTGTTGTTGTCTCTCAAGTGTTTTTAGCTGCAGTGTTAGGTCATTTATTTGTTCCCTTTCTGTTTTTTTGATGTGGACACTTAGGGCTATAAATTTCCTTCTCAAGACTGCTTTTAAAGTATTCCACAGGTTTTGTTATGTTGCAATGTCTTTTTCATTCAGTTCCATGAATATTTTTATTTCACTCTTTATTCCTTCCCTGACCCATTCATTATTCAGGATCGTGTTGTTTAGTCTCCATGTATTCCTGTAGCTAGTTGGGCTTATTCTGGTGTTCATATTGAGCTTTATTGCACTGTGGTATGATAGAATGCATGGAATACTTTCTATCCTTTTGTATTTGTTGAGGTTTCTTTTGTGCCACAGTATTTTGGAGACTGTTCCTTGAGATGTTGAGTAGAAAGTATATTCTCTGGTGTTTGGGTGGAATATTCTGTAGAGGTCCATTTGGTGTATTGTATTGCTCAGTTCTGAGGTCTCTCTATTTTTTGTCTTATTGATCTATCCAAGGGGCTCAGTGGAGTACTGAAGTCCCCCACTATTAGTGTGCTATGATTAATCTATGTCTTGAGGTCCTGAAAAGTAGTGTTTATAAAGTTAGGTCCACCAGATTTTGGTGTATAGACATTTAGGATTGTGAAGTCTTCATGGTTAATTGTTCCTTTGACAAGGATGTAATTACCCTCTTTGTCTCTTCTGATTAATTTTACTTTGAGATATATTTTGTCTGATGTTAGAATAGACACTCTGGCTTGGGAAAAATAATCCATATGGAAAAACAAAAGACCCCAAATAACTAAAGAAACCCTGAGTAAAAAATGCAATACAGGGGGGATTGCTCTACCAGACTTCAAACTATATCACAGGGCCATAGTCAAAAAGACAGCCTGGTACTGGCATAAAAACAGACCTGCTGGGGCTGGAGAGATGGCCTAGCGGTTAAGAGCACCGACCGCTCTTACAGAGGACCCGGGTTCGATCCCCAGCACCCACATGGCGGCTGAGAACCGTCTGAAACTCCAATTCCAGGAAAACTCCAGTTCCAGGGGAATCCGACACCCTCTTCTGACCTCCGCGGCATTGCACGACACGGGTGCACAAACTTGCATGCAGACAGTACATTCATACACATACGGAAATAAATAAATAAAAAAAAAAAAGAAAAAGAAAAACAGACCTGCTGAGCAATGGAACAAAATTGAAGATCCAAACTTGAGCTCATACAATTTCAGCCACCATTTGACAAAGGGGCAAAAAACCTCAATGGAGAAAGGTTAGCTTCTTCAGCAAATGGTGCTGGCAAAATTGGATCATCATTTATAGAACAAAATTAAGCCCCTACCTCTCACCTTGTACAAAAATCAACTCCAAGTGGATCAAAAATCTCAATATGAAACCTGAAACCCTGAAGGTGATAGAAGAAAAAGTTGGCAACAACCTACAAGATTTTCTAAATCAGACAGCAGCTGCACAGGAAATAAGGTCAACAGTCAACAAATGGGACCTCATCAAACCCAAAAGCTTCTGTACAGGGCAAGAATCAAAGAAGTGAAAAACCCACAAAGTGGGAGGAAATCTTCATGAGTGATACATCTGACAGAGCATTAACATCAAGAATATATAAACTACTAAAAAAAACAAAGAAGTAAGAAAACAAATGACCTACTCAAAAGATGGAGTAAAGAGCTGAACAGTGACTTCACCAGTGAGGAACTAAAGATGGCTGAGTAATATCTTAAAATGTGTTCAACATTATTAATAATTAAGGAAATGCAAATTAAAACCATTCTCAGATACCATCTCACTTCAGTATCAGTATGGCTAGCTAAGTTCAAGAAAATAAAAGACATCAAATGCTGGAGAGGTTGTGGGGAAAGGGGAACACTCATCCACTGCTGGTAGGAATGTAAACTCCAACAACCATTATGGAAAGCAGTGTGGAGAACCCTTAAAATACTCAAAATGAGCCTACCACCTGACCCAGCCATACCACTCCTGGTTATATACCCACAAGACTCATCCTACTGCAAAGATACATGCACATCCATGTTTACTGCAGCTCTCTCTTCACAATAGCGAAGAGTTGGAACCAACCCAAATGCCCCTCAACAGAAGAATGGATGACAAAAATGTGGTAAATCTACACCTGGAGTACTATTCAGTGGTAGGAAAGATGACATCATGAATTTTGTAGGTAAATGGATGGAGGTCTAAGTCATTATGCTAAGTAACATAACACAGTCCCAGAAAAACAAATAGCGAATGGTTTCCCTCATTTGTGGATGCTAACACCAAATCCCCAGTTGAAAGGCAAGCTGAACAACATTATTGTTGTATTTCTGTTTATCTGAAAGCAACTATATTCTTATAATGTAAATTTTTTTAATATAATGTAAATCTCTTAACAGGCTCTAGAATCCACCCACTACTTATTTTCAAACTCTGTAATTACTGTATATGGTTGGAAAGTATGTATGCATATTTTAGAGTAATATAAAATTAATGGAGGAAAATGTGAATTCCTAAATGAAACAAAACAAAACAAAAAAGACTGAGAGAAAGATGCAGGACAGTTATGGCAGAATGCATGATCTGGGGAGGAGTGGGGGGAAGGGAAAGGGGAATATGCCTAAATTGAACTGAAAAAATGATGTCTGAAATATACAAAACATCAATAAAAGCATAAAAAATTAAAAGATGGAATTTTGAGTGAAAAATAAAAAGCTCAATTTGTAAATTCTGAAATAAAAAAATTCAAGTTCAAATGAAGAGAATGCATAGCCGTTCTCCTTGACTAGCAACATTTCTGAGCAAGCAAATAGCTCTGGCAACACAGCTATGATGTGTTACTCTTTTGAAAGGCAGAGAAACACTTAGGTCAGAGATTTAATATAAATCCAGCTTCATAATAATGCACATAAATTGAATAATATTTTTAGCATTCTCACAAACATTCTTCTAAAACAAATGTGTAAAATAGGACACCAAAGATCCAGATATGCAGGACCCTCTTTATAAACAGCTCTGCCTAAAAACATGAACCTGGAACAAATCCCAACCTGCTTCACTTTTGAACACTTTTAAGAGTCTGCTTTCCAACTCTGAGGACATGTCACCATCAAAAAATTAAACAGTTCAAATTAATTTTCCTCATCTTTTTTCCTGAAGTGCAAACAGGAGTTCACATCAAGGATGGCCATTTTACTTGGACTTTTATGAATTCAAACAAGAGCTGGTATGTATAAAATTTGTCAGATTAAAACTGAGCAGAAGTTTATCTCTTACCCCAAATCAGTGAGTTATCCTAGGAGGCAACTGGTTGCATATCTTCATTTTAATATGGCCAAAGATCAAGAACCAACATATCTACCTATGATACACACAAAATGAAACAACCAGCTCAGGGACATTCGTCCTTATGGCTATATGGTCAGGAGAGGGAAAGTTACCAAATCCACACTGACTTCACAGTCTTTACAAATAACTGCATGCCAGGTGAGGTGGTACATGCCTTTGATCCAAGCACTCCACAGAGATGCAGGCAGATCTCTGAATTCAAGGACAACCTAGCCTACATAGCAAATTCTAGGCTAGCCAGAACTACATAGTGAGACCCTGTGAAAAGACAAGAAAGGAAAAAGAGAAAGGAAAAAAATGAAAAGACTGCTATAGTACAATTATACAGTTATAACCACACAGTGCACTTGTGTGCAGAAGTGTGATAACAAAGATGGTTCTAGCATCATTTAGTCTCAAGCCTTGATTTGCATGTGAAATGATGTAAGTTCAGTTGTGTATACCCAACTAAAGACATAAAGAATGTTCTACTCAACAGCACTCTGTCACCCAGCAAGGTGGCATTCAGGGTAGCAAGAGTAAGCTTATAGGGAAGCTGAACATGATTATTTTGAATTTTAATAATTAGTGAATATGTCATCATATTTTCCAATGGAAGCTAGAAAATAATCAGATAAAATTTATTTTCCAGTGAGAATGACAGTGTTAGAAGTAGCCATGGAGCCTTAGGACCACTATAAAAGCTTCAGACATTTAGATTCAAAATCATGATAGATCTGAAATTATATTGGACATGAATACCCCATTATCTCATTATAAATTGAGTTGAGATACAAAAAAAAATAATAATTATGGTGCCTGCCTGTAAGCTCTTGTGATTTCTATTTATCTGAAATGGGAATAGAATTTTAGGAAGAGTACTGGTATTTCTTTGTCCTAAGCCTAATTTTTTTTTACCTTCCTACAATTAGAATTTACCTCTTCCTGATCTTCCTACATTTTTTTCCCTTAACTTTTAATGGTTGGCCTAATACTCTCCCTAAACATTCAGGTTCTCATCTTATTTGACATAAATAGCTTCTTTCATTATCTTTAAACATCAGCATCTTAGTGCTTTTGCCTGTTTATCTGTAGTATAATAAGCAACTCCAGTGGCCAGACACACTGTTCCTTGTAATCATCTGAAAAATACTAATGAAATAGTTTCTACCTTTTAAGGGTATAATAAAAAATATTAACAATTAAACTGTAAACTATGGGCTACAAAGGAAAATATAAATACTGGAAGAATAAGAAATTGTGCCCAAGAAAGCATGATCATATAGAAATCAGATGCTGTGGTAAAAGCATCTTATGTGTAGAAAAAGATTCCCTGAACTAGAACCTTTAGTTCTGCTGCATTTCAGTGACACTTGGCATAAAGTTCACATATGTAATTACAGCTTACTAACACACCTGAATGTAACACATACTTTACTAACATAGCCCATTACTCTATAGCCAAATAAATGATTTCTCACCATCTTTCTTCATCATAAAAAAAAAGAAAAAAGAAAACCAGTTGACTGGGGCTGAAGAGATGGCTCAGTAGTTAAGAGCACTAGCTGTCTTGCAGAAGACATGGGTTTGGTTCCCATCACCCATATGGGGCTAACATCCATAACTCCAGTTCTAGGGGGTCCAACACCCTCTTTTGACCTTCGCAGGCATTGAATGACATGGGTGCATTTATATGCAGGTGATTCATTCATACACATAAAATAAAAATAATTTTTAAGAAAGTGTTGACCATAACAAAGACTCTGCAATCCCACTGTGTAAGTGAAGAGGGCTGGTTCAGACACTGACAAGAGAGAATGAATACTGGGCCACAGAAACCAACATGATTAAGGTCCTTAAGACTGGAATGAGATATGCATTTAAAGGCACAAGTCTAGGTGATGACAAAGTTATATGGATGTGGGAATGAAGGGCAGAGGTCACTGAAGGTGAAAACATCAATACCCATGAGAAGTGAGGAAGGAGACTGGGGCGGGGGGAGGGTGGCGTGAAAGAATGGGGTGCCACAGAACTCCTGTACAGTGTAACAGAAATTCATTAATAAAGTAGTACCAGTTACCAACAGTGCTGCTTGTGCGTTTGTTACAAGGGAATCGCCTACGTTTCAGAGCAAAGAGATTTGAAATAATTAGGCCAGGGTCACTGTTACAAAAAAGAAACAGTGCAAACAGGAAAACTGGCGCAATCCTAGCAATGCCAGGGCCTCCTCTTGCAGCTCAAGGCAGGGCAGGCAGGAGGCTGTGCCCCGCCTTCCCCCAGCACCCTGCTAGAGGCTGCCCTCCCAAGTGTGGCAAACCAGCGCTGCGCCCTGGCATGGCCCCTTCTCAGGCCCTTTTCTTCTGGAAAGAGAAAAGATTCCCCAGGAAAGGCACAGGCTGAATGAGGGACATCAGCTCAGTTCCATTCCACCAATGCAGAGCAGGGCCCTTCAAGGGTCCTTGAACCCCCCTCTCTGGCTACTGCTTTCCTCTGCTCTCAAGATGATGAGGCCCTCTCCTCTACACAACCCCCAAACGTACACTGCCCGACTTTGTAGTGTGCCCTTCGCGCTCCATAACCAGGAAGAAAATAGCTTTGAGGAAAGAAAGGGGTAAAAGAGCCACCTGAGAGAGTGCTGGGCAGTAGGAGGAGCCCCGCCTCAGTGGCCCCAATTACTGAAGCCTATCTCCTGCTTGTATCTGTTGGTGAGGATGTTAGTTTTGCGGGTGAGTTTGGAGAGCACGATGTGCAGCCCACGGAGTTGGTAGTGGGACTGCTGCTCCAGATCTTCCTCACCAGCCTGAAGTGAGGAGGCTCAGCTTTCAGTAAGACCCTGAGACTGTGAAGCCATCATGGTTGAAGGCAAAATGTCCTTCGTGCAGGTTCAAAATTTATGGACATAAAACCACAGGAGAGAGGAGTATATTGTAATCATCAAGATTGCACTTTGTGTTGGACAGATCCAAGGTGAAGTCCAAGAATGCGTTATTCCCAGGTATGTTAGGAGGCACTGTGCGCAAAGCCGCAGTCAGCATCTATGGAGGCTTGCCCCTTTACTGGTCTACCTAACTACTTTTCTGAAATAAATTATTTACATTAATTCAGTTACTCAAGCAAAAATGTTCCTAAACCTTAAATCATTGCACAAATATGAACATACATATAATAATATCAGGGAATCTCAGCACAAATGCTTTTGGTCTTAATATAATTACTAAAATGTGATAATTAAAATAGTTGAGTTAGGGAAATACACAAATAGGGGGATCAAAGCATCTATGGATCTACATAGAATAAAGACTGAAATCTGAGAAAAAGAAATACAAAGCTAGAATACAATATATTAGAAGACAATATATTTAGCCATTTTTATTATATTAGGTAGAGAGGGATTTCTTAAACATGATACAGAAAGCACACAATAAAGGTAAAGTTGAATATATTTATATTTGAATATATTTATATATATTTGCTCTACTAAAATTTAAGACTCTGAAAAAGAAACCATAAAAAGCAGGTGCATGTACTTAAAATAACCAAAGGGTTATTGTCCAAAATATATAAAGAACTTGTAGACATCAGAAAAATAGTCCAATAAATGCAAAAGTACTATGAACAGATAATTCAAAAGTTAGAAAAAACTAAATAAATATTAATATGATTAAATGTTCACTGTTTCATAGTTACTGTTAGGGCCTCAAAGCAATAAAATATAATCTTTTATATGGTAAAAACACTAAACATTGTTGGGAGATTTAAGGGAACAGGAGAGTTTTAGATCTAACAGAAGATAAAAAGTTAATATTGCCAGGTGAGGTGGTGCATGCCTTTAATCCCAGCACTCAGGATCTCTGTTAGTCTTTTCCTTTTATAAAATTGCTTTTTTGTGAATTTCATATAAAATATTTTGTTTTTTAAATTTTTTTATTATTAATTTTATTTATTTCTGTATGTGTTTGAATGTACTGTCCGCATGCAAGTTTGTGCACCCATGTCGTGCAATGCCGCGGAGGTCAGAAGAGGGTCTCGGATTCCCCTGGAACTGGAGTTCTCCTGCAATTGGAGTCACAGACGGTTCTCGGCTGCCATGTGGGTGCTGGGGATTGAACCCGGGTCCTCTGTAAGAGCGGTCGGCGCTCTTAACCACTAGGCCATCTCTCCAGCCCCCATATAAAATATTTTGATCATGTTTAGCTACCCTCCCTGATCTGTACCCCGAAATGACCCCTGCTCAATTTCATGTACTCTATTAAGTCCTTTACAGTCGAATTTTTGTCTCCAAAATATTATGTGTTCTTAATGGTAAGTACATATGCAGCTATCATACTATTTTTATTACATTTTACTATGGCCTTTACATACTTTTTTTTTACTAGATTTTACTATTTAAAATGTATTTTCCCTTTTATTTAAGACACTTTGTCAAAGTACAGTACTTGGAAGAGTTTAAGTTACTTTGAAAAGGCGCTATCCACTAGTAGTTACAGCAAATGCTACAAGAAATGCATAATATAAATAGTATTTTCAGCGAATAAAATTATCAAACACAACTTGCCAGGTACTAAAATAGTGTTGTTGCTACTTTAACTTTATTTAAATCTCTGGCATTTTATTTTTAACTGCATTTGTTGTGTAAGAGGCAGGCTGACAGCAGAAAATACTCGACTGCTAATGAGTGCGAATGCCTATGAACTAGAGACTTCCTGGCTCTGTGTGGCTGAACTGCTCCTTCCTCCTCCTGGTGTCAACTCTGGCCACCTGTGATGACCTTCAATAATGCTCTCAGCAATGGTCCCAGAGAGAGGAAAACGAATCAAGGTCACTCCTCCTTCACCTCCAACCTCAGCAGAGCAAACAGCACACAAGACAATCACTTCGTTTTCTTCAGTAATTAAAGTAAGATTTCAGCTTATGAAACAAAGTAATCTAACAAAGGTTAGGTCAATACAGTATAAAAGTGACATTTATGAGCAAATTCCACTTCTATAAAGTCACGGTCCCCAAATAAGACTCTGTATGTTTTAAAGCAGGATTTCACATCTCATAGACCACATTTTTTTTACTTTTCCCTTTTTGGCTACCTCTGGTAATAATGAGCACTGTGGAAGAGGTCGACTCAGAAAGAACCATTATAGACTGCAACTTCATCTTCCTGAGATTTGGTTCTGGACGCTGCCTCTGAGTCTATATTCTCATAGACACAACAGTGGCTCGGCTCCTATAACCCAGAGTGGATTACTTGTGATCTCCCATGACACTGATACAAAGGTCAACCAAAGTTGCACAGGGCCATAGGAGGTAAAGCATAGGTATGCTTCCCAGCAGACTGTGACGAATTTCTGAGGTTCACAGAATACTTCCTATGATGAAAACTTTATTAATATTAAACATGACTTGAAAATTAAAACAGCACTCCATGCTTGTTATATTTGGTGATATTTTCAAGTGCTTCACAAGTGTGGTTAAAAAATGTCTATCCGACCACATTAAACCTTCAATCACATTATCAGTACAGCTTTACAAGAGAAATAGCTAATTAATTGCTGTTAGTACAGCCACACAGGAGAGATATAACTAGAAAGTCTGCAGTTTAGGTCCTAGCTTTGACTTGGTCATGTAGAATTTACATAAGAATGTGAGAATTTCATTAAATGTCATTTTACCTCAATTTCCTTCCTGGACACAATTCTTTAATATTTCTTTTTTAATGGAAAAACATTTCTGTGCTAATAAATGGCCTCGATAACTGTCCTAGTATATAAATGTAGAATGGACAATTATTTTTAAAGATGGCAAGATAATAAAACACTTGATTTTTTTTTTTTTTTACTTCAAAGCTATACAATAAGAATGAAAAGGAGGCTTAGACAAATACATCAAAGAAATTTACTTGGGGGTGGTGGAGAGATATCTCAGAAGGTAAGAGCACTGGTCATTCTTGCAGAGGGTCCAAGTTCAGGCCCAGCACATACATGAGGGCTAACAACCACATGTAACTCCAGCTCCATGACATCTGCTGCCCTCCTCTGTCCTCTGTTGCATTCAGATGGTACCCTCACATGCATGCAGGTAAATACTCATGCATACGATATAGACAAGTTAATAAGTCAAAACAAATTTTAAAGAAACTTACTTTTGTAAATAAATAAATGGTTAAAATGTGCCTGTTTAAAAGAAGAATCACACATCTAATTATCCTATGGCTTTTGGCACTGTGTAATAACACCCAAAAAGAAAACCAGTTGAGTTTCTTCCAGTCAAGTACTAAGGAGAAATGACGACCTGAGTGACCCTTTCGTGAGGAAATACTTCCTGTTGGCCTAACAACTATTTGTGTATATAAGTATATAAATCGTATATCTTGTATTTTAACCTTAGAAACCACAGAAACATATATTGTTAGTGTTTTCTTGGGAAATACTGAGCTGCCATGCTGCATTAACTATGGTAGGCTGTAATTATTCTCTTTCTGTTGAGGTTTCTTTCCATGTATAAGCTTAAACATGCAATCAATTTACTAGAAAAATCTACCAATTAGATAAAGAAGCTTCCAGTGAAAACTAAAAGGAGAGTATGAGGGTTCAACTAGACCTTTCCTGCTCTGTCCTCAGAATTTTAATCAACAAACCCCTCGTTTACCAGGGAATTTAAACTGGCACACATTCTTTTCTTTCCCACAGGTCTCCATAGAGGAAGGTGCTTGATGGAAAGAACTCTTCAACAAATGAAATTCTTTTTTTAAAAAAAAAAATTGGCATCTAGAAACTATTTGAACAGATGATCTGATTTACGTTTACTTCCCTCCGTCCTTTCCTACTCCCGTGCTCTCCTGGCTGGTTCCCTCTTATTCCCGTTTCAGGTTATAACATGCTAAACTGCACGGTATTTAGAAAGGGAGAATCCTTTCTTTCCATATCTTTCCCATGTAGCTATTATTCCCTCAACAACAGACCCCTGAACACTGATTTCAAGGTACTTAACTTGATGCATATCTTTTTTGCTGCACTGAGTTATATAATTGTTATTTTCATCTTAATTATCCAATGTGGGTGGGAAGGCATTTTGAGATTTGGCTTTCTTGGCTTTCGAAACAAGTTAACTAGAAAAGAAGCTCATTCACGTGCCTCTTTCCATAGGCATCCATTTATATCACCAAAGAAAGAGGAACACACAGCCGTAGCCTGTCTTACAGCTTCCCTATCTAGCCACTGATACATATGCTGTCCCCTCATTTTTGGAAGTACGCCGTTCAGAAAGCCTGCAGAGCTAAGGAGCCCCTAGGAAGTAAATTCTTCGTTGTTTCCTCTGCTTTTAGCTTCTGCTTGTTCATCTTTTACCAAAGCATCATTCCTCCCTGCATTTCATTTTTATCAAAACCTACCATAAACTCATTCTGTGCCCTGAATATGCATAATGTGACAAACAGCCAAGGCCTGTCTTGCTCACAAAGCTTAGAGTCTAACAGAGAAAATGAAATTATGTAGGCAATAATATAAAGCAAGCTTATAGATGCAAAAATTCTCAACAAAATACTTAAAAACTGATTCAAGATCACAACAAAAAGACCATCCATCGTGATCAAGTTGGCTTCATTACAGAGACATAGGATTATCCAACATAAATAAATCAATAAATGTAATTCCTTACATAAATGGACTCAAAGACAGAAATTACACACTCATCTCAACAGATGCAGAAAAGACCTGGACAAAATTCCTCATCCCTACATGATAAAAGATATGGAAAGACTAGGGAAGAGGGAACATACCTCAACATAATAAAGACTACATATGACAAACTTATAATCAATGTTATGTTAAATGGAGAAAACCTCAAAGCATTCCCACTAAGACCAGGAACAAGACAGGATGTCCACTCTCAAGACTTCCATTAAATAAGTGTTTGAAGCCTTAGCTAGAGCAATTATATATGAGAAGGGAATAAAGGTGTTACAAACAGGAAAATAAAAAAGTCAAAATACCCCCATTTGCAGAGAACATGAATCTAATAATAAGAGACCCTAAAGATTCCACCAAAAGCATTTAGAGGCAATAAACTTTCAGCAAGATGGCAGGATATGAAATTAACACATAAAAACCAGTAGCCTTCTAACATACCAGCAAAACAGTTTTGCAGGGCATGACAGGGCCACTGTACACATGAGCCCACAGCAGCTGACACTGTACACTCAAATTATATGCAAGATAAAACCAGGCAGAATCCCAGCATGGGAATGGGAAGGGGCGGTGAGGAGCTACTGGCAATTGATGGCTCCTAGTGGAATAAGTTAATTTTCTTAGGTGATATGTTTCCAAAGAAATTACACACGCTCCAAGAAAGAGGCCTACACCCATGTCCATAAAGACAGCATTAAACTAGCATAGTTAACTTGCTTCTTTATAAGATTTTGGAATCATGGGACACTAGGGATGAAACCTGGTCCTTTCTTGTCTTGATGATCAAGATATATTCTGGTCAAACATTATGTTAATGAAAAAAATTTTGTTGGTGGTAGTGAACAAAATCCTCTAATAAAATTCTTATTGCCTGAAAAAGTAAAAAGTCTGTATCATACCATGACCAGATCCACCTCCCACCGTTCTTGTGCATCATTCCAGCCACCAGAGCCGCATCCCATCACACCACATCCCTATATAGCTTAGAACAAGCATCTCCTGCAGGTAGACTGGCAAACAGGGTACACGTATGTATGAAGAAAATGTTCTGTTTCCCCTGGGCAGATACTTTCTCATGCCAGGACCTGCACAGCCCTGAGTGCACTACACTCCCTGAGCCAAGCTCAGCCTGTGCCAGTTTCTTCATGGGACACCTGTGCTGCTCTCTCCCCATCTCTCTGCATCACAGACACTTTGCACACTACCTTCTCCTACCAATCAGATTATGCACTTCCATGACACAGGGCCCTGCTCATGAGTCTAGGATCTCCCAGTCTCTCAGAGGTTCCCTTGCTGGGGCACATCCTCACTGTTCCCAGGCAGGCAGATGCCTTTGTCCCACTGAATTTCTACAGCCTTCTGAATTTGCATTGTGAGAACCATTAGATGAAACATAAATTATGCATCAGTTTGTTTCCTCTTCATTTGACTATAAGCTTCACAAGGTCAAGCAACATGAATTATTCAACTCTTTATCCTAAGTATGGTGCTCGGTATCCAATAGTCTCTCAATAAATGCCTGCTGAATAAATGGAAGGCTGAATTGCTGTTTATCATTGAACAATAAAATTATTCAAACAGCTCTAATAAATATAAGTGTATTTCTTGGCTAATTTACTTATATAAACATAGGGCCGTTTTGGTGTATATATGTCCACATATGTGTGTGTGTGTGTATGTGTGTATATATATATATATATATATATATATATATATGGAGAGAGAGGCATATATATATATATATATATAATATTCTTATTATTTCATGCTGCTTTGGCATCCATTCTGAGTAAATTTAATGTTCTCAAATCCAAAGTACAACTCAGACAACCTTGCCTCAGTTTTCAGCCATACACTACACACAAATAGCACAAGCTAGTGAACAGAGATATGTTTTTAGAAGCATCAACCCTGGTGAGCTTTCCTTCCTCTTCCTTTAACAGATTATCAAGCTATTGCTTGGGTGCTGGTTACCCACAACCTACTCTATTATATGTACCATTAGTCTGTTTCTGCCTGATTCTTCATTCCTGCTTCAGGTTTGAAGCACTTCTCCTCTGACTCATTATATAATAATGCCTTCCCGGATCTTTGTGAGTTCAAGGCCAGCCTGGTCTACAGAGTGAGTTCCAGGACAGCTGGGCTACAGGGAGACCCTGTTTCAAAAACAATAATAACAAAAAATAATGCCTTCCACCTACTTTGCCTAGGATTTGTAAGTAATGGATCTTTCAATCTGCTTTCTGTTGTGGTGGTATAATAAATGCGCGCTTCCTATCTGAAAACGAAGAGGCCGGCCCAGGTTCATGTTACCTGGGATAGTACAGAGAACACATGGTCAAGCTCCAGTGCCAGAGTGATGGTCAGACAGTATAACATGAATGTGGGTCAGATGAGAGAAAGAAAGGCACCTACCAGAGCAGACAAGTTTCCTGTGTGAGGGACTCCAAGGCTGGGAAGTCAGATGACTATGCATGAATCTGCCCTCCAAGTGAAAGAAAAGTCCCACGAAAAGCATACTGTAAACACTGTCATCCAGTCCCTTGTCATTTCCCACTAGGAAGGGAGAGCTAGCTGTTCTGGTACAGGAACCCCAATTTAGCTGGGGGCTTTTAAAAAGAATGTGTTGCCCAATTTTGTATTTCAAATGAGGTATGGCTTAGGCCATAGCTATTAGAACAAAGAACATTCAACCATGGTTCCATCCCATACCTACCATACTCTGAAATTTGATAAAACTCAATGTCCCTAGCTATATCTATCATTGAAAGTTGTCTTGTGAAATGCAAATCAAAACCACTTTAAGATATCATCTTACTCCAATAAGACTGGCTAGGATCAAGAAAACAAATGATATCAAGTGCTGGAGAGGTTGTGGGGAAAGGGGAACACTCATCCACTGTTGGTGGGAATGTAAACTTGTACAGCCACTATGGAAAGCAGTGTGGAGAACCCTTGGAAGACTTGGAATAAACTTTCCACCCGACTCAGCCATACTCCTGGGCATGTACCCTCAAGACTCACCCCACCACAGAGATACATGCACGGCCATGTTTATTTCAGCTCTCTTCACAATAGCAAGGAGCTGGAACCAACCCAAATGCCCCTCAACTGATGAGTGGATAGAGAAAATGTGGCACATCTACACAATGGAGTTTTATGCAGCAGTAAAGAAAGACAACATCATGAGCTTTGCAGGAAAATGGCTGGAGCTAGAGGACATCATGCTGAGTGAAGTAACACAGTCCCAGAAAAACAAAGGATGAATTGTATCCCTCATCTGTGGATCCTAGTGCCAATAACCTAGTTGTAAGTATTTCTTGTGCACGGCCCCTTGAGCTTTTGTCCAAAGCAGTTGGGAGTGATGCATTGGAAAGAACAACAGCAACAGAAAGGACTGCATCAAAGAACTGACTGAAACAGTGAACTTCTGCTCAAAACAGTCAACGTCCTAATGGAGAATATTGAGAAAGACTGAGAAAGAGATGAAAAGCATGTTTGGCAGAATGTATGAGCTCTGGCTGGGTGGGAGAATGGGCGGGAACACGGGTCTAGATTTGCTAAAAGAATAAAAATAAAGACTTTTTTATTAATTTTATTTCTGTATGTGTATGAATGTACTGTCTGCATGCAAGTCTGTGCACCCGTGTCGTGCAATGCCGCGGAGGTCAGAAGAGGGTCTCGGATTCCCCTGGAACTGGAGTTCTCCTGGAATTGGAGTTTCAGACGGCTCTCGGCCGCCATGTGGGTGCTGGGGATCGAACCCGGGTCCTCTGTAAGAGTGGTCGGCGCTCTTAACCGCTAGGCCATCTCTCCAGCCCAAGAATAAAAATAAATTTATGTGAAAAATAAATAAATAAATAAATAAAGCCAGGAAGAGAAGGGCAGAAAAAAATAATAAAATAAAATAGTAACTCCTACTTGCAAAAAAAAGAAAAGAAAAGAAAAGCATGTTTGGCAGAATGCATGAGCTCTGGTGGGTTGGGTCATGGGGGAGACACGGGTCTAGATTTGACAAAAAATAATAAGAATTAAAAAAAAGAAAGTTGTCTTGTACATTTTTGGTAGGGATGCAAATTAATACAGTCTTTATGGCAAATGGTATGGGTATTCCCCAAAATATCAAGCTTAGAATACCTTATGACTCATAGATCTCTCTAATGGGGATATATCCAAAGGAAATTGGTGTATTAAAGAGATATGCACTATATATCAGAGAACATGCACTCCATGTTCACTGAAGAATTATTTGCAATGGCTAAGAAACCGAAACAGCTGGCGTCCATCAACTGATGCACAATGAAGTGCGGTACGTGAACATCATGAAGCACTATCCAGCCATAAGAAGAATGAAATCCTGTCATTTGTGAGAAAAATGGATGAAAAGAGATTATTATGTCACCTGAAACAAGCCAGCCACAGAAATCTAAATAGTATATGATCTCGCTCCTAAGTGATCTCATCCAAGCTGGAAATAGAAGGACAGTCAGCAGAGGCAAGGGAAGTCGGGGGAGGGGCATGTCTGAGAAAGGGAAGAGAGGATCATTGAGACCAATGGCTGCTGAGTCACCTTTGGAAGCAAGGACTTTGGGTGCACTCGTGCAAAATAGGGTGACTATTGGTAAAATAATGCACTGTCCATTCCAATGAGCTGGAAGAGGGAATTTTGAATATTTTTGACATAAAGAGAAAGTACTTAAGAAGGAAAATATTAACAAACTTTATATAACACATACATTTTGAAACACCATTTGATTCCTCATTTATATGAACAATTTTTATTTTTACCTATCAGTTAAATTCAAACAGCTTGGCATGGTGGCTCATGCCTTTAATACCAGCTTTCTGGAGGTAGAGTCAGGCAGATCTTATGAATTTGAGACCAGCCTGGTCTAAATAGCAAATTCCAAGTCAGCTGAAACTGTAGTGAGACCCTGTTTAAAGTTTTTTTGAAATAAAAGCCAGTAAATAAAAAGATGGCATGACAGATTGATTGAGGGCAGTAGTTTTCTCTCCTGAATGAACAATTATCATTTATATCTTCAAGTCATTATGTACCCATAAGCAAAAATTAAACAGCTCTGTAAGCAAATGAAATTTTAATTTCTAACGTGAATAATTACTTACATGGTATGTCTGAAATTTCAAAAGCAGAGCTCTGTATTTGGGACTCTGCCATTTTAAAATAGTAAGTCGTTGTGTGTTCTTCAACACCAAATCCACTTTGCAAAATGAGCCTGTCAACAAATTTATACTCCTACATATCATCAATACAAAATATTCATCTAGTCCCCTTTCTCCGAAACATTAAAATACTATTAAAATGTGACAAAATGTATTTAAGAAGCCTAGAGTTAAAGATAAAACATGAGAGGACTTTAAAACATAACGCATGAAGGAATACTCTCAATTTTTATTCTGCTCAATTTGAAATTGCCCCCAAAACTATTTCACAAGGAAACAAATGTATCTTCTTAATGTGGGGACATTCTGTCATTGGGGTTAGCCCACGATTTCCAATGCCGATGTGTGACCTGCCTCTCAGTGACCAATGCTTTTGGAGACTCAGGGGTTCCTCCCATTTGATTAAAGCAATAAGAGGTAAAAGGATATATATTTTTTCAAAGCCATTGTCCTTAACACTAGTGCGGTCACCACTGTAGCCAGAATGACAGGTTATATGACTATGTTTTAGCAGAGATATCTACTAAACAATCCAAAGCTCTGCCATACATCGCTCTTCAGAGAAAAATGCTAACAGAAGCACCTATTGGGTGCCTAATGGGTAGAAAAGGGGCCTGAGCCATGGACAAGGAAATTAAGCACCCACGTGGCTGGGGATCGAACAGAAATAAATAATTAATCAAAAAAAAAAAAAGAAAAACTCTAGGGGTAGTAATTTGTAACACAAAGTGTTTCCAGTGACTTGGAAACATATTTTGTATCTATTTTTATAAATATGAAAGTGGAATTTTAAAGTTATTTTTATTGTTTTCACGTGTGTGTGTGTGTGTGTGTGTGTGTGTGTGTCTGTGCGTCTGTGTAAGTGAATGCAGGTACCTGTGTCGGCCAGCAACACTGGATCCTCCTGAAGCTGGAGTTTTAAGGTGGTTGGGAGCTGCCAGATCTGGGTGCTGGGAATTAAACTTGGGTCCTATTCAAGAACAGTATGTACCCTTAAGGTATCTCTCCAGATATAGGAGACTTTTCATCACTGAATAGGCTGGATTAAATTTGGGCTATTAAAAGGAACTTACAATAAACCATCAAGAACTGCATCACCTCATTCCAAGAAATTTTGGAATAATGCTTTTTAAAATTTTTTATTTATTTATTTTTGTAGGTGTATGAATGTACTGTCTGCATGCAGGTTTGTGCACCCATGTCATGCAATGCCACAGAGGTCAGAAGAGGGTCTCAGATTCCCCTGGAACTGGAGTTCTCCTGCAATTGGAGTCACAGACGGTTCTCAGCCACCGTGTGGGTGCTGGGGATCGAACCTGGGTCCTCTGCAAGAGCAGTCAGTGCTCTTAACCACTAGGCTATCGCTCCAGCCCAGAATAACACTCTTAAAAAATAGTTATTCACAATATTCCACTTAAAGGGGCTTGACAATATCTCTGAGCATTCTCTAACTTCTCTATCCTAAAGTATATCTGAATTTCTTAATTTGAAGTAGATTTAGATTGAGATAAACATAGTGAAAGAAATGGTTTTATAAACTTGTTTCACCTGGCATATTAAAGCTAGAAAAATATACTAGGCAGACATACATGCAACATGATTTAAGATAATTGCCAGCAAGGTAGTCAGAGCTGCAAAGAAATACTAATTTGCAAAATGAAGAGCTTGCTTGTATTTGACTTTGAAAAAAATTGATTGTTTTGCTTTTCTGTTCTAGCAAATTCCACTTCATAATTTTTATAATTCAAGGGAATGGTGTTATGATGGTGCTCTATTACAGCTATGATGGACCTTAAACGAAGCTTCCATTGTTCCAATTTGTCTCTAAGTGCTTGATATTAGAGAAAATTTCTTTTCATTTGAAGATTCTTGCAAAATTTATCAAAATATCACTTTATAAATACATCTATGCTCTGTGTTGCTGTGGTTTTAGAAGGCTTTATCCATTTTTCCTACAGTATGGAAAAAAATTAAGGAAGCTAGTAGACTCATCAGTACTCAAATGCAAAGCCTTTCACTGCTTATATACAGTACTCTGAAATATTAACCATTAATAATAATGGGAATTATGCTCTCATTAACAAGCCATTTTCATAGCTTTAAAAGTGTAAAAAGAAGAAATATATGTCAACTTTACAAAGAGATTACATAATTTTCACAGCACACACCAGGGTGATCTTTTATAAAGTCAGTATTACAGTTGAGTTAAATCCATATTTACTGATCACCAACTATGTTCCAGATGTTACAAATATAAACATGGAAGGATAAAGTTCCCACTCATAAAAAGTTCATGAAAGCTTGTAGAATGTAAACATGCACCAGATAACTTCAAAAATAACATGGTGGTCAGGCCAAATGGCAGAGGCCTTAAATCCCAGCACCTGGGAGGCAGAGGTAGGAAGGTCTCTGTGAGTTCAAAGTAGCAAATTCCAGGCTAGCCAGGGCTACAAAGTTGAAACTCCATCTCAAAACAAGAAAACAGCAGCAATGTTGTTATGGAAGAGAATTGGCATGCCCCACCAGAAGTGGGGTATGATAACGCAGGCCTCTTGGAAGAGAAAATACTAGAACCTATTTGAATGGATGAATGACAGACAAATAGAAGTTAACTAGGAATAGTTGGCAAGTAAGGTTACTTTGGTCAGAAACCAAAAGCATAAGCTATAACACAGTAGCAAGAAAGAACTGCAGTACTGAGTACATGTGAAAACTTATCAGAGGTCTGCTATCACAGAAAAAGAGAGCAAGAATAAGATAAAGATAAATTAGGTCTTGAGGCCTTAAACATTTTATATCAGGAGGCTGGTCCTGCATCCAAGCTTGAGACTGCAACTAGGACAGGCATATTCTCTCCACTTCAGTAACTCATTCTACTGATAGCCTGGAGGATGCAATAAACTTAGTTAGGTTTGGAGGCAAAATGAACAGCTGAGACTATTATAATCACCAATAAATTGAATAATAGTTTATAAATACTAGAGGTGTAGGAGGAAGGGAGGACTGGACGAAAACACAGAGATTGGAAGTGGTCCATTCCAGGCCAAGAAATAAGAGGTGTACTGTCTGAGGAGAATTTCAAACAATTAAACTAACTCAAAGTTAGCTTGGTTGTTATTATTTTGAGCCACAAAGTCTCAGCAATGTTACAGAACAATACTTCTCTCCAGTAGAGGGCAGACTATTCTCTTTGTACCCTTCTCCGTGGCTCAACACTGATCAACATTTTTGTGCAGAAGGGTCCTGTGCTGAAGTCTCTGGAAAGTGTAAAGATAAAGAACAGGCGCTTGTCCTCCAAGATGCAAGCAGCCCAGTAACAGAAGTAAGGTGCATATCTCAGTCACTGGAGCTCATAAATACACTTTCTAAAGATCAGTTCATACAATGGGACTGAGACTGGGATTCAAACTAATCTCATGAACTCTGAGTACATGTGGCCATCTCTGCTGAGGGCAGAGCTGACATGTCATAGGTCAACCAAAGGAAGGGTGATACCCACTATGTTAAGTTTTACTGCACACCAATTATCTCTTCTTCCCACTAAAAACACACTGCCCAAAACTCATGGAACCATTCACTCTCTTCATCACACCTACTTAAGGAGCGCATAAAGGACACACAGGGAAGCGGATTCAACCTGCAATCCAACTGCTCAAGAGAATAGTCACATAAAGAAAGAGACACAGTCCAACAGCAACACCACAAGGAGAAAGGTCACTGAAGAACACTCCAGAGGCACTGTTTTCATAAGTAGCATTATGTATCCTAAGCAGGTATGTACACATTTCTTCTTCTTTACATACTCTGCCTTATCTTTCCTGTAACTACAGAATGAACACTTAGCCTCCAAGGATAAGAACAGGAATTCAAAAGCATTAACTGCAACCCAATAATTTCCAAGCACACACAATAAATCCTACAAAGTTTCCATCACTTATCAACTCATACAACTGGTCAATAGTAACCATGAGTAAGTATGAAAGTGCTTACTCTTTAGGGAACAAAAAGCAAGAGTTAAAGCATTATTTTCAAAAGTGGGGCCCTTGGTGAACACCCGGCTGTCTACAATCTGGAAAGCCTCAGGGTTGTCCCACTGTGATGCAACCACCACAACAGGCAGTTGAAATCTCTAGTGCCACTATTTCCAGAGGCAGCACAGACTTCCCCCTCTTTCATCCATCCACAGCCTGATCATTTCTTGAGATACTGCCTTGAACATGTTCAGCAGGGCTCTCCGGTCTCCTCTCAGAAGCAGGTGGCTGAAAGCTCTGTTTTCTTGCCTTAGGGAACACTGAAGGGTAGAGGAAAAGGCTTGCACAAGTCCCTGGTTCTCCCTGCCCTCTGTAATTACCAGTATTAGAAGATGCTGCCTGGTGGCCCAAAGGAAAGGGAAAGAAGGGACACCCTTTCCATAGAACCAAAGGGAAAAGGAGGAGAGTCTTCAAACAGGAGGGGACAAAGGTGTGGCTTTGCCGCAGCTCTCCGCTCTCTGGCCTGCTGTGGAAGCTACCAAAGCTGCCCAAGGGCCTGGCAAAGATGGGCTTTCACCCTTAGGACAGGTCCATAGATAGGGAGTACCCATTGCTACCCTGAGATATTCGCTCACAGCCCTCAAAAGGGAGAGAGAGATGATTCAAGGTGGGAATTAAGCTGATTTTAAGAAAATAAAAAAGTAAAAGATGGCTTTATTCCATGGACACAAATTTAGGAACTAAAATTCCCACTGCCCAATTCCTGAAGTGTATGTCATTCTATAAAAAGTAACAAAGTATACCCACTGCCCTCAGAGAGAGAAGCTATACCTGTTTCTCTTCCCTGAAAATGCTTCACTAATTGATCAGCATATTTTCAACTCTTTAAATATTCATCTATAGTAGCCTTTTTTATTGATCTATGTGTCTCATATATTTGTATCATTATCTTAAAACAACAGAAAATATTTCACATCATACATAGTAGCTAACAATCATAAAGTACTTATCATGTGCCAGATCTTGTGCTAAGAAATTCATCTTTTAAATGCCATGGCAACCTTATGAAGTTATATTCCTATGACCTCCATTTTAACAAAGAAGCCATAGTAAGGCATACATGCATAAATGACTCAGGCTAGGTCAGGGAACAGTTAAAGAGGAAAAACTGGATTCATACTCAAGCAGCCTGATGCTCTAAACTGCAGAATTAAATTCCAAAACAGCATTATAAGTGAAGTACATGAAAGCAGGTAGCTGAGATTACAGACTCAGGATGGATCTTGTCGGTGAAGATCTACAGAGCCAAGTATGGTGCTGAGGCTCTATCAACGATTCTTTCTATTATCTGTACACAGAAAGCTGATAAGCTAGATGCCAACATCCCTCCCAGTGAACAGAGGTTGGACTGAGGAAAGAGAGTGCTTTACTCCCCAGGGATGGACTGGAAGTAATGAAATGTTAAGCCTTATACTGTTTACTCCAAAACTTATTTCTCCTCCTCTTCTTCCTCCCCTTCCTCCATATCCTACTCTTCTTTATTGGTTTTGAGACAGTCTCACACTATGTAGCCCAGAATGACCTCAAACAATCCTTGTGCCTGTGCTTCCCAAGTGCTGGGATGGCAGGCATGTCACACCATAGCCATCAAAATGTAATTTTTCCAACCACTTATATTATGGAGTTTCACACACTCTGTACTACAGATACACCACATAATGGGACAACAATCCAAGAATTATAATTCTGCAAGGTCTCTATAGTCACCTGAGATACAAGATAGGAATTTTTGTGAAAATAATATGAATATAATTATTATAAAGAGCATTGCTATAGTTGAGTGGTGATGGTTTGATTGATGACAATTTATGTTAGGATTATTTATGAACACATATACCACTAATAATAAATCACAAGATGAAAGATGATCAGCACATGAAAATTATTTAAAACAGTAAAATCATGCCTAAACTCTTATCTATATGAACAGAATGCAGACATTAAGGAAAATGCAATACAAAGAATAGCAACAGTCTTTGTTGCATTTGTTAAGGTCATTTCCTGAGACACACATGATTTTATTATCTAATCATGCTAAAAATCACAGCAAAGACACACTAAGGGAAGGGGAAGATGCCATAGAATGCGCCCTCCAAAGCTTTTATCTTCCTTGCTTGGAGTTGAAGCATCGAAGGTGGCAGGAACTCAAAGGCATCTACTGTGCCTACCTGCCCCACCTTGCCAATGGAACCTTTCTGGGAAGCCCTACGGCCTTCTAGTCACTTGAGCCGGTCCTCTCTCCTCGGGGGACTCAGACATTCATACAGCAGCACAAACTGCTCCTCCCTAGAAACCCTGACTTCGAAGCCCAAATAGCCTTTCCTCTATTCAGAATTTGCAACTAAAAGTGTTTTTCCTATTCAACCTGACCATTGTTATTTCTCTTCGTCCAACCTTAGCTCACATCCTCCTTGATCTAAAAGTCTGCAGCATCCATTGTGGAGGCCAGCCCGGATGCAAAAAGAAAAATCACTTGATAAGGCCCATTGATGGAGTGAATGTTCTCCTCCAAAGACTCCTATATTAGTTTAAAATATTGGGTGCTATAACTGAGTATAGAAAAAAGCATATACAGTTGGTCTTTCTATATGTCTGGGCTTTACATTCATGGATTCTGCCCACCACAGATTTGAAATATCCTGGAGAAAAATACTGCATCTTAGTAGAGCATGCACAGGCTTTTAAAAATTGTTGTTATTCCCATATAAATAGAGTAAAATAACTATTACACAGTACCAATACCATGATAGCAGGTGTTATAGTTGAGAGACCATTTAGCACGGATGGGAATATATGCATAGACTGTATGGGCACTGTGCTTACAATTTCTACTTAGGCATGATTTAAACTATTGGTGTAGTTTACTATTCTGTAAAATGATCATAATACCTATATCTCAAAGTTTATTGTGAGAACTGAAAATAATGTAAACATATAGTACATTATAAATGTCACTCTCACACTCAGTCTACTGCTACTTGTGAAGAATCTGCAGTACTGGTGTACAATTCAATGTGAATAAGAGACTAGCAAATCATCGATACCTTCCTTACTGTAAGCAAGAGGCTATCAGAAGCAGGAGCCCTGAGATGGATGGATGGTGGTAGCTTAGAAAGGAGAAAGGTGAAAAATCTTAGAAAATGTGCTGGTGCAGTAGGAATCTCTAATTGTCAATGATAACTTTATTATCTATGTGAAGAAGTACCAGTTAGATGGGGTTGGAGTGGGCAGTGTTCTATTGCTGAGGCTTTCTGCAACAGTTCCAAGGCTACTTATCCAGTACTGGAAAGTCCCATCCATTCTTGTGCAATGAAGGTATGGGCACTCAGGATTTGGGAGGACTCAGTGCTGACTCTACAGAGAAAACCCCCAAGGGAGAAAGGCAAGCCCTGATAAGAAGGTCAAAAGAATGCAGGGATTTGGGGGGAGACAAACTTGTTAGGCCAGTGTTCTTCAAAACTGAAGACAGAAAATATCCTACCTGTACTCTGATTCTATTTCACATTACAGAATCCTGCTGCTGTCCACCCTGGCCAATGCCCTTTTCTAAGATTTTTTGACTTAACATCTGAACTAAGTGTTCTGAGCATCCATATGATTTCTTCTTTATCCTTGACTGCTTGGCTGAAGAAGGGCCTCATCTGTCTCCTATGATTCTCAGCAACCTCAAGGATGTGTCTTCAACCATTCAAATTCCATGATCTTCTGCTCCTCACAACGTTTCTAATAGCAGGGACTAACAAAGTAAAGAAGTAAACAACATTGGGAAAGTCTTCTGATAAAGATAAAACATTCTCAGGAGTGCATGGAACTTTCTCCATGGATCCATTCCTTCCTGTGACATACTGGCTCCTGAAGGCCATAGACAAAGAAACTGGATCCACTTTGGTTTGTATATCAGATTTTTGCAAATTTATGATTGTTAAAAATCATTGTATTTCATTTCTTTTGTGAGATCTGGGGTATTTTTCTTTTTCTCAAATTGCCACTTATTCCATCTATTGGCGAGATACTGTTTTTGCATAACTTTCTTATTGCTAATTTTGTAAATTAGAAGACAAAAATGTAAATGTATAGTTGACATAAGGTTGATTCTCCAGTAAATGGTAACAAAACTGCATAGATGGCACAGTAACTACAGGGCCCATCCTAAAACCAAGCAAAACTGTGAATTACCTGCATAACTTTACCACTGAATAGGAGATAAAGGGGAAAAGAAAAATGCCACAGTGGGGCGTGGTGGCAAATACCTGTGACCAGGACTCAGAAAATGAGGCGACAGGATTAAGAGGCTGAAGTCACCTAGGCCAGTCAAGACTCTACCTCACTGAACCAAATGGAACCATAACAAAAGTACTTCAGAAGTTGGGCCTCACTCTTTGTTCTTTGCACAAATCTGCACGCCATGTTTAGATTCCATTTTCTGTCTGGATCAAAGCATTTCCTCGATTGTGAAACAGTAACCATGTGATATAGGTAAATTATTTTTATACTATTCTATAGATGAAATAACCAAAGTTTATTAAAGAACTACATGAAAAGTCCAAATAATTACAAAGAAGGTGCCAAGTACTGTGTCTGAAGCACTTTGAATGCATTATGACCACATGGGCCGGAGGAAGAAACAGAGCCAAGAAACTGGACCAGCTTGCTCTCATCCAGAAGCCTAAGCTCTTACCCAATACACTTTGCTGCTTGCTATGCACTATACACATGCATATCCTCAGAACACTTTAAATTTATATAACATCACACATTAACAGCCAAAGTAAAACTTTTTTCAAATTAAGATAAAAAAAAATGGTGCATTTTATTCCTTTCAGAAATGTTACTTGAGAAATTGGCATGAGCTATGAAATATGTTTTTTCTTGTGCTTCGATGATGATTAATGAACTCCTTTTTGGAGAGGCAAGATCTGTACTTGGCATTATATTATAGACTTCTCTCATCTCAGTAACTTCTCTTAGGTAGGGAAAGCAGTTACATAAGGCAGTGATTAATGAGATGCTGCAAATGTTGATTTAGTCCCAGATAGCAAAATTTTTCCTCTCCCAAATCTAAATCCTTCACCAAAATTAATTTTAAGTCACACTACAAATATGAGTAAAGTGCCGATTCAAGTTGAAAATACATCATATGCTCAACTTGACTCCATATGTTTTCTTTTTTCCAATTTCTTCCTGTTTTGCTAGAAAAAGAATATCCTTGAACAGTTTGAGATTCCAGGAAGGTGTTGCTATGTTGTTTTCTCAAAACCACTGGCCAGATTTTGTTCTTGAATACTGCTTGAATTTAAATGGAAGATGCATGCAGTCTTTAAATATGAGATCTCCAAAGCATAGCATTCTGTTTTCTTTTAGGGTAAAAAGCTGCAGATGTTGGTAGAGAAATACATGATTATTCCCCTTTCTACCCATTGAATCTTGCTTGTCCCAAGAAAGAGAGTTCTTCCTGAACTGAGGAGATCACATTATTCCAATAGGTCACTAAAAATAATAATAGAGAACAGGCAGGGCTGTTTCTATCTGGATACCCAGAAACATGTTTTCTAAGGGGATCAGAAATAAAACATATAGAAGTTTGACCAATTGCAAATTTAAAATCTATATAAAAAGAAATAAATGGGGCTAGACAGATAGCTCTATGGTTAAGAACACTGGATGTTCTTAAAGAGGACCTGAGTTCGATTCCCAGAAACCACATGGCAGCTAACAACAGTCCATAACTCCAGTTCCAGGAAATATGACCTCCCTCTTCTGATTTCCACAGATATTCCATGCATGGGTGCGCTTACCTGCAGGCAAAACACTCATGCACATATAATAAAAATAAATGTAAAAATAAAATAAATATACCAGAAAGTATCAAAATAATTTTAAAAAGTATATGTCAGTTATTTCTGCATTTTTCTTACAGATCATTAGGAAAGTAATAAATCTTGAACAGAAAAATAGTTAAGAATGATATAGTCAATAAACATTAAAAATAAATATCTTACCTAAAATAAAATTCATATTTTGAACTTTCAGGTACATATTCACTACAGATAGTCTCCAACTTACGATGATTTGACTTGTGATTTCGGACTTCATGATGGTCTAAATTTAATATTCAAGCAATAGAAACCTTATTTGTAATTCTGATCTTTTCCTGAACTGGGCAAATGCAGTATACAACTTTTCAGATGCAGGGTAGCCAGAGTACCTAGTTGGCTGTAGTCATGAGGATAAATAACTGATACTCATAGTAAAGCATCTGTCTGGCATGTGCAAGGCCCTGAGTTTGATTCCCCCTCCAAACAAACAAAATATCCCAATGATATGCTATAGTGTAATGGGTAATAAAACTATGATGCTTACATGTTTTAAGTGTCTTGGGGACATTTCTGACTTAATATATTTTGAATTTATAATAGATGTATCAAGGCATAAATATCCTGTCACAACCATCAGTATTTTGAGATAAATTTCAAGACATGATTATATTCTTAGCAAATGATTTACAGTAAAAGGAAAAGCACAGTGCTAATAATCAAAGGTCATGACACATCCTTTTATCCTAATAATGGTGGAGATATAATTTTTATTAAAGGCATTGATGCGGGCTGGAGAGATGGCCTAGCGGTTAAGAGCGCCGACTGCTCTTACAGAGGACCTGGGTTTGATCCCCAGCACCCACATGGCGGCCAAGAACCGTCCAAAACTCCAATTCCAGGAGAACTCCAGCTCCAGGGGAATCCGAGACCCTCTTCTGACCTCTGCGGCATTGCACGACACGGGTGCACAGACTTGCATGCAGACAGTACATTCAAACACATACAGAAATAAAGAAAATTAAAAAAAAAAATAAAGGCATTGATGCATATACACACCTATACATATGCCTATCTAGGAGTTCATGTGTTTTGATCCAGAAATTTTACCTCAATGACAACCACGTGGCTACATGTATTCATGTTCCTTAAAGTAGTAGTTTTCATAATAAAAATTCAGCAATAAATCATGCTAAAGTAACTTCATATTTTTGAAGATCAGTTACAATTTAAGAGTCCCCTCACATTATCGCTAGGATGATCCTTTCAACCACTAGCCTACCATGGTTGAAACCCTTCTAAGTCTCAGTGAGCTCTTCAGGATAGACTCTAATTTCCTGGTGTGGAATAATGAATGCATCGCCCCATTTCTCACGCACAGCTCTCCTTCTAATGTCTACTATTCTGTGCTTTTGTACACCCTAGGGACTTGGCCAGAGTTGTTCTTCACATCGATCTCTACCTCTTGCTATCAACCCTCTACGGGTATTATGGATCCCACTTTAGATATCATTCATTTCCTGATGACTGTGTATCCCAGAATCAACTCCTGCAATTCCCTGATTCCTTGACCCTTAAAAAAAAAAAAAAAAACACGGTCCTGTGGAAATTAATACCATATTTTGTTCATTTTTCAAACTTAATGCCAAGTCTGCATACTTGTCTCAAATGGTTGAACAAACAACTGAATAAACAAAAGTAAAGTGCTAGGGAAACAAAGAGATCAAAGGAAAAACTGAAAAGTACAGATACTTTGTAAACATGTGACTATCACAAATAAGTACAGGGGATAAAATGCTTCACGGGGGCTGGAGAGATGGCCTAGCGGTTAAGAGCACCGACGCTCTTGCAGAGGACCCGGGTTCGATCCCCAGCACCCACATGGCGGCCGAGAGCCGTCTGAAACTCCAATTCCAGGAGAACTCCAGTTCCAGGGGAATCCGAGACCCTCTTCTGACCTCCGCGGCACTGCACGACACGGGTGCACAGACCTGCATGCAGACAATACATTCATACACATACAAAAAAATAAATAAATAAATAAAATAAAATAAAATGCTTCACAAAACTTTACTGTAATAAATAGGCGAGCAGCCAAGTGAGGGAATTGTGTTGTTCAAGGAATTGTGCCTTCTATATTTCCTCATATGTGCTGAAATTCTCACAATATAAACTTCTTAAAACGTAAAACTCTAATCTATTAAAGAAGATCAAGTTATTTAAAAATTAGACTGCCTCAACTTAAGTCATAACTGGACAATGGATACTTGTTTTTTGTCAGTCCTTGCTAGAATTTCCCAGAAGACAACCAAGCAAAATAATCTTAAGACAGTTTTCAGAACCATACTGTATTTTAAAATTACATATTAAACAGTTAATACATTTAAATAGCTCGTTGAAAACTTCAACTACATTTGAGTTTAATATTTGGCCTGCCAGAAATTTTTCTTTCCATTTCAAAACTGTTCAGCAGAGTGAGCTCTACTCAGATTTTTTTCAGAGCCAGGGCCTATAGTTGTCGGTTTTAGAACCTCTAATTAGCTGCCTTATCTTCTGCTGGGGATTTTTCTGGTGCTAAATTTTAATGGCCCAAATTAATTGAAATACTGTAGCAATTTCAGATTAACATTTTCAAAATTAACAAAGCATAAAATAAAAACATCCATAAATCTTCTTGGTAACAACAGCCACTAATGAACTCTGCAAAGTAGACCAGATTCCACTGCTAATTTGCACTGGCCTAAATAGTTAGACCTCAGGAAATAAGCTTTCTCTATTCAAAGACCATAGGATGCATAGATCTTCAGAGCAGACTCTAGAGTCAAACAGTATAGCAAGTTTGGTACCCACCATATGCTATGTGACTCTGGGTAAACTACTTAACCTTGAGCCTCGGTGACGGGACTTCACTCCCAAGATTGTGCCTTGAATATTTTAATTGCTAGGGTGTACTACCACCTTCTTGGCTTGCATGCTTTGTGAAAACATCCACATTAGAAAATTCACACTGCGAAGACTGGGCTGCTAAAAGCCTCTAACAATGTTGAGTAGATAGGCCCTTAAATCAACAGCCCAATGAAAATAGAATGCTGATTACAGACATTTGGGTCTGAAAGTGGACTCTTCCCCAGCTAAGGCTTCAGATGAGATCTAGTCACAGCTGACATTTTTTTTATTTATTATTTTTTATAGGTGTACTGTCTGCATGTAGGTTGGTGCACCCATGTTGTGCAATGCCCCTGAGGTTAGAAGAGGGTGTCAGATTCCCCTGGAACTGGAGTTAAAGATGGTTCTTAGCCACCATGTGGGTGCTGGGAATCAAAACCCGGGTCTGCTGCAAGAGAAGTAGGTGTTCTTAACTGCTGAGCCATCTCTCCAGGCCCCACAGCTGACATTTTAACTGATGTTTTGTGAGCAAACCTAAAACAGAGAATCCAACTAAGTTGCTCAGGTCTCAGACAGACAGAAATTATGAGAAATGTGTGTCATTTAGGGCAACCTGTTACACAGCAGTATCAAACGTATAGGCATAGATATACAGATATTAGTAATAATCATCACACCATCATCATTTACAAATCAATGTGTACTAAGCTTTATTGATAAATGTTTTAATCTATTATTCTACTTAATCTTCATCACAACACAAGAAAATAGTTTCTACTTATCCCCAAGATTATATAACTAGTGAGTAGAGGGGCAGGACACCCTGCTGACCTCTGACATACTCTAAACTAGGGCACAGAAATGCCTCTGGAAATTAAAAGTGCTGATAAAAATGAAAGTGTTTAACAGAGACAAAGTTAAGACCTGCCCTCTTTCTTTCCTCATTATTTCCTTGTCCCAGCAGCAGGTTAAGGCTTAAATGCAATGCCTCCAGCACTACATGTTCTGGCTCTCCAGTACTCCCTGCCTGGCCCTTCCCAAAGAGAGGGTGCCTCTTCCCCTTTGTCCTCACAAAACATGATATACAAGGATACTGTTTGCTCTGCTCTCTAATCTGATGGACCAAGCTACTAACATGTAAGTAGGTAACAGTGGAACCAAGGCCTATGTCATCCTAGAAGGGCAAAATTCCTGCATTCATGGAAGAATGACAACTTGATGTTTCAGATACAAGAATACAAACTGTGGTACTGCCTTGTTGAACATCTCCACTTCCTAGTTTACACTCGCTGTTCCTGATTTCCTTTAGAAGAGCCCTCGAGTAGAAAAAGGAGAATGTAGAAGAGGTGGGAAAGCCTGCCACAGTAGACCCCAGAACTAAATGTCTGAAAAATGTTGTTTTCTTCTTTGTCCTTTCCAATTCTATAAACACAGAACTTGAAAGTAAACAAAACAAAGCAAAAACAAAAAGAACTTCTGTGCAGCAGGTTGAGTCAACCCCTCACTTTTCTCTTCTGGAAGGGAAGCCAGGAAACCGGTCTGTCCTATTACTGGGAACACTGAGTACAGTGACAAGCTACAAAGATCAGCCCTGGTCAAGTTCAGGACAATCAAAACCTTCCTGAGAATCTGTAACAGATGAGGGGAGAGGCATTCTGCTTCTTCTGGATTCACTAGTTACTGGGTCACTGTGTACTGAGAGTTACATGGGGTCATCCTTACCTGAAAATAAGACAAGCTGCCCAAGGCACTTGCTGAAAGGAAGTCCACTGAGAAGGACTAAGACACTGGGGAAAACCGAACCCAGAAGGTATTGGTTGAGTTCCCCTAGATACAGTTCTGAATGAACTCTAAATTCTGAACTTACCTGCTAGCTAAACTAGTATGCCTGCCTCCTTTAATTCTTAAAACTATTTTGAATTGGGTTTATGTCATAAGCAAAAGCATGCTGGCAGACACAGACTTAAATTGTCCTCAACTTGGGAACAGAAATCTATAGCTCTAGTAAAGCTACTGATACAGCTGTTTAGACCTTTGTGTCCTCTTCCTGTGTTTTGATTCAGACTTCAATGAATTATTCACTAGCTATCACCTGACAACTACACCATTCATAAACCTATACCACAGACTGGGGTGGGTGGTCATATGCTGAATAGCGTTATTGCTAAGCACATTATGTTTGTATTTTTACTGGTCCAACAAACTCCATGTCCATCAAAAGCAAGGAAAACTTCCTATATTCCTAATCTAGCTACACAGGAAAAAAATGAATTAGTCCCCAAGGAAAAAATTATCTGTAAGAACAATAAGAACTATCCTAAATATTTCCTTTCATTCTAATAAAAAATTGAAAAATAATCTTGTAATATACTGAAAAATAACTATAAATGAGTCATTTTGACAGAAATCTCACAAACCATACGCCAGTATTCTAGTTCATTTGCAAATAGTACTATAATAGTAATAAGATTGCAAGCTATTATGATATTAGGAAATACTTTATCAATGGCCTTTTTCCTGCTATCAGTTGGATATAATATCAAATATTGTTATTAGAAGCTAATATCTTTGATCCAACTGATTCCTTTAATCTAACAGTTGAGACCTAGGTTCAGAAATTACATTACCTGGCTCTCGGGAGTGGTGGGCCCAGAAGAAATTTCTGAGATTTCTTTTTCTATTGAGCATTGCACTGTACATTCCCTGTCTTCTTACATGGAATACAATTCAATTAGCATGGCCACAGAGGCAGAAAAGGAAGCGTAGGTCATATCTCGTCTTAAGGGACGTTTTAGCAATGATAAATGTTCAAACTAGCCCACTAAATTTATGACTTTCTTTCCGGAATGATTTTCTAAATATTTAAGAGATGCATACTTTATCTTCTAAGGGCACCATTACCAATAATAAGATTATGCTAGAAGTTCATAAACGACCCAGATGTAGGCTCTGTGTATTATAACTCAAGTGTTTTGTTATTTCAGTCATCGCCTTACTGATGTTATGCTTGCCATAGCATAGGACCGCTGTATACATCTTTGAATATTCGCTTCCCGTTTGTTCCTTCTCTAAAGGTACCTGTGCAGGATGAAAGACTGGCTTGGCAAGGCATGTACAGACCCGCCAGACAGCAGTTCTGATCTTTTGTGAACTTGGAATGAGCCTTGCAAAGGAGAAATAAATCCTTAAACCAAAAAAGACATGAACTAGGTACTGTATTTCAGAAATCTGTTATCCTGCTGAACGGAATTAGAAACGTGGTCCTGAAAATAACAACAAGGGATCAGCTGCCTCCATGTAAAACTAGTCTTATTGTTCATAGCTTAATAGGAGCTTGGGGGAAAATCAGTTATTTTAAAAATCAGACCATGCTCCCCACCATTGGTTCCTAGCTTGGCTTTCTCATTTCTCCGCAGTGAATCTTAATCGCTCAATCTCTTGGTCCTGTTTTTTTTTTTTCTTCACTTCTTTCAATGTGAAATACATATTTACATATTTACAATAATCCCCCCACATTTAGGTTAAGATTTATATTTGATAAGAAATTAGTTTTGGAGAAGATGGAAGAAACAGAAGTAGAAATTTCTAATTAATTTGGAAATATTAAAATCTATGGAGAGTGTTTCCTAAAACTTTCAAGAAGGCACATTTCCCTCATTAATTCAAACAAAAAAATTAAGTGCTTTTAAATCTCTGATTTAAAAAATGCTAGATTGCTATTTTCTTATCAATGTTTTCTATTTCTAAATTAAAATATAAAATTTCTCTATTGAAAAAATTAATACATTTAAAAGCAATGAAAAAGAAGCCAACAATTCCCTTTATATTTGAAATACTGTCCCTTGAAGTTCAAACACTAAAGAGAACCGTGTTAAACTGTAATTCAGTACTGTCAGCCAGAATAACAATATGTTTAGTTAGATAAGTGAAAAACATCTAAATATAAACCAGCTTAAAAATAATCTGGACCAGAGCCGGGCGTGGTGGTGCACGCCTTTAATCCTAGCACTTGGGAGGCAGAGGCAGGTGGATCTTTGTGAGTTCAAGGCCAGCCTGGTCTACAATGTGAGTTCCAGGATAGCTGGGGCTACAGGGAGACCCTGTCTCAAAAAGACCAAAAAATAATAATAATAATCTGGACCCACAATTATTTGCCTTTTCAATTTTATTCTGCTTTTCTGCATGTACATTGTACTAAAAGACATTCCTCTATGTTTGTAAGACAATTGATTTTAAGATATTATGCTTACCATTAACCAAATGGATCTGTATATATTATATAATGCTAATTTTTAGACATATATGTATATACATGTGCATTCGGGCAATTAAAACTGTGTGCCTTTATCTATTCCTTTCCTGGGTAGAATACAAATTTTGTGGAGAGGGATCATGTTTTTACATTGCTTTGTTTAACGTCAGATAAGACATGAAGTTGATGATGAAAGAAATGTTACTTGAATTTCTTTATCATATAAGAACAAGTAGTAGTGTCTCTATCTGCCCTACCCACCTGAAAGAGAAAGCAAACATCTTTGAAGATGTCTCTGCAAAGAAATGGTTACGACAACTTTTGTGGGAGTAAGGGCACAGCCTTTCTAAGTTACAGGTATCCTTTTTATAATCAAGAGTTTAACAATGAGCACATAAGCCTCTATTCTCTGAAAGGACTCATCAATTTAATCACTATCTGTTCACTTACTACTCAAGGTTATCACAAATCACAGGAGTAATTTAAGCGCAGAGAAGTGAGTTACCTAAACATTTCCCATCTACTGCATCTAATCTTTAGGCAGCTCAACAAAGAACAGCAACCTGCATATTTTAAAGGCTAGTGACCATGGCCCTAAATACAGAATGCAATGAGTTCTATGAATATAAGACAATCCTATAACAGTCTAAAACTTTGAACTAGGTGAAAGGAGCACATGTCATGCCTGCAGGTGTAATGCTTGCAAACAGAAATAAATCTTGTATCTCCTTTACTTAGATAGGAGGACATTTTTAAAGCTCAGTATTAAAATTTAATTGGTAACTTTGACCTTGAGTGCCACTTTGGGTGAAAAATATTACACCAGTGCTTGGATTTTCATGAGATTTATGATCTCATGTTCTTGAAAACGGGCCAGCACCTCCGTGTTCTTGAAATAATTGATCTGTCTGTTACAAGTGTTGTTTTCCTGATACCAACATCTGTCTCCGGAAGAAAAGTACAAACTGATAAAAAACATCCTGCTATATTTAAGAGACTCAAAAGAGCTACCAGAATTTGCATTTAACATATTATTACATTTAAAAGCAGTCAAATTGGTAAAGTTTCTTAGCACAGCACAGGACAAGGAAAAATAGAGAAACCATTAAAAATACTGTATATGAAGATTAAGTGCAATTAGTAATAGACCATTTTTTTTGGTCTTTTTGAGATGGGGTCTCCCCGTAGCTCTGGCTGTCTTGGAACTCATTCTGTAGACCAGGCTGGCCTTGAACTCACAGAGATCCACCTGCCTCTGCCTCCCAAGTGCTAGGATTAAAGGCATGCGCCACCATGCCTGGTGTAATAGAGCTTTTTTTTTTTTTTTTTTTTTTTTGCGTTCTTTTCGAGACAGGGTCTCCCTGTAGCCCCACCTGTCCTGGAACTCACTCTGTAGACCAGGCTGGCCTTGAACTCACAAAGATCCGCCTGCTTCTGCCTCCCAAGTGCTAGGATTAAAGGCTTGCGCCACCACGCCCGGCGTAATAGAGCATTTTAAATGTGCTTACAAGCCAAATGCAGACCTGTAGTTCTTATCTCTCTTGGGTTAGAGTAGAACCCTACTAGATATATGTTCAAACTTGAGGTCTTTTATTTTCTTTACTGCAATTAAAAACAAGTAATTTCATCAAAATAATCTTTCTCAACTATCACTCTTGGTTGTCACTTAATAGTGAATGTAAGCAAATGATTGTGAAAGGTATTAGGCAAGCAGGAAATAAAAAAATCTAAACTGACAATGATTACACAACCTTTGATTCAATGGAATTTAGGCAAAGATATAGCTGGCAAATCTTATTGATCCTCTACATGAAAAGATGTTCAATATTAAATACCACGTCTAATACAAATTAATCAGTATAAAAATTGCTACTAATTAGAATTTACTACTTACTAAGCACTTTCAAAAGTACTTTATAAGCATTACCCCTTGCAATGCTCAAACACTTGTATGGCAGGCATTGTTACTAGTCATCTTTAGAAATGAGAAAACCACAACACAGAGAGAAAGCAAATTGACAAAGGTCAATCAGCAAGTAAATTGCTAAGTCTGCTCTGAAGTTCCAACAACGTGGCTCAGAGCGATGCTTGCCAACACTAGACCATGACATGGTCTATTTCTCTTTCAGCAGATTGAATTTCAAAAGGAAGAGAGTTAACACCTAAGAAAAACTATAGTCATTCATTAATTCACTTAACATTTATAAAGTACCACTGTCTACAGAACTATGTGTTCCATTTCTTTCCAACACAAAAGGTCCATTAGAAGATGTGTGATTCCACATGGCTCTAAAATGTGAACCAGATGAGGTAGTTACACCTGGCCTTCCAAACTGTTTGATCATTTTCTATAATCCATTGTAGATGATACCCTGGAAAGCATTCAAACTTGGAAATGTCAACTATATTACTGAGAAGAGGTAGAAAATAAAAACTCCCACAGTAAAAACATCAACAGCAAACACTGCTCCTAGGAATTAATATGCCCATTCTGCCTCAACTGTATATATTTCAAAGTCTTGGATAAAACATTCGCCAGATGTTGTGAAAATCTGCTAAACAATAGTCAGGTCAAGATGACAGCAAGTCAGTTGTTCAGAGGAGTTTAGTCTGAACAAAGGAGCACTGCAGCTCACAAAGAGGCAGAGACACAAAAGTCAACAAAGACAGGCACATTGCTCTGGCCTAAATCTAAGGATACCCGTACAGGAAGAAACTGTTGAACCCTCTTTTGCAGCTTCAACTGCCAGATCATCACATATGTGCTCCTTTAGAAACGTGGAAAACTGATCAATACACTCACAGACACTTGTATCTAGTGGGGAAATACTCTAATCTACAAACAGGAGTACTTCATTTGCATTCACGCATTTATCTTCATGAAATGCTTTAGGATAAAATGGTATAAACTTATTTTATTATTGGTTTACTTGCCATATTTATAATCTGAAAATCTACTATATTTTACTTTAAATAATCTAAAGGATTATAGAACTCTGTGGCTGTAAATTGTCAAGAGTTAAACATGTTTCTTTTGACATATAAGTATAGAAATGCATTTGACTGCAGGGAGATAAACTAAAGACAAATGTCCACAGCAGAAAGAAAAAAGATACTTAAAATACTATTTTTAAAGGGTAGATGATTTTCTGAAATAAAATAAAACTCACACAAAGTAAGAAAGAAATACTACGTATAATATTAACATACCCTTACTACATAGAAAAGACTTCAAAATATTATCACATAGACATCTGCAAAGGATCTTGGCTTGGGAAAGCTGAATAAAACAGAACCCTATTTTTTAATGGCCTCCATCTTGTTGTGGAGTTCAAAGAGTTAAACTGATCTCGGGACATAAATGAGGCAATTTCTAGTCAAAGGCAACAAAGCTCCTATAAATCTCAAACAGTACATAAACTAGCAGGGCTATTACCATGGGTGTGGTTTCAGTTAAAAGCTACAAGGCTTTGAAAACTAAACTTTAAAACTAGATGAGCACTGCTTATGAAGAGAACACAAAACAAGGCACAGAATCCAGATTATCTTCCAGCAAGACTTCTCTGCAGTTCAAGTTCCACTTGATAAACTATGAAGTTCATATACTAGAAATGCTTCAGCTGAAAATACCTTTCATACCTTCAAGGATGGGATCATGCACAGAATGAAGTGTTCAGGGATTAAACTTTGGAAGCCATTTCTTAATGGGGGGGATAATTATACTAAAACAATGACAGGGTAAACTTCATAAGACAGAAAGTAAGTGAATGTTCTCAGCAGAAGAATCACTGGTCTCCAGAGAAGATACTTGTTCAGAGAGTCCTTAAAAACCATGCTCACTGGGGCTGGAGAGATGGCCTAGCTGTTAAGAGCGCCGACCGCTCTTACAGAGGACCCAGGTTCGATCCCCAGCACCCACATGGCGGCCGAGAACCGTCTGAAACTCCAATTCCAGGAGAACTCCAGTTCCAGGGGAATCCGACACCCTCTTCTGACCTCCGCGGCGTTGCACGACACGGGTGCACAAACTTGCATGCAGACAGTACATTCATACACATACAGAAATGAATTAAAAAAAAAAAAAAAACATGCTCACCAAGCAAGGAGGGTACCTGCTGCAAGCTCTCTTTTGCTGCCTTGGAATACAATAATGTAAAGTAGCAGTGTGCTACCTGGTTTTCTTACCTGACTTGGAGGGAAGCACGGGGAGGATGCTGGGTACCTTAGCATTAACCAGGCACCCTGAGGCTGTTCAGTGAGCAAATAACCAGCTCAACTACTGGCTGTAGAAAGAGTATGGAGCTGGAGGGTTAGTCATCCCGCCAGGATCTGCACTTTAGACCTTCGCCTCCTGGTCACATGGTATGGACCAAACTGCAAGAACGAAGGGCAGCAGTGCAGCTGACTTTCTCCAGCAATTCCCATAGACTTGTACAAGCATCTAACTGAAGTTATGACGGATGTATAATAAGAAACGCACCTGGGTCCACCTGTCTGGGAGCTTTCCGGAGTCCATTGGTCCGTTTCTGTGCAGAAAGTAAAACAAAGCAAAACAAAGATCAGTTGGTGATTTGGAATTATGACATTATTGTAACACTAGGCTCTGGAAAGTCAGTCAATGAATGGTGCCTGTTAATTTACAGGTAAACCACAGCTTAATCTCCCTTATTCATTTAATAAGTTTTCCACTTGAACATCCTTACATTTGAGAAATGATTGACACAAACAAATATTGTTGTTGGTCTAGTTTAGGTACCATGACCGAATAATCTTTTTCATATATTTTTATTGATTAGACCCGCTCCCCTATCTGCACTCCCCCATCACCCCCACTGTGTTTCATGCATTCTAGCATATACATTAAGGCCTATCAGGTCAAGTTTTTGTTTCCACACGTCCTTCAGTGTAAGTCCACTGGACCTTGGTCAACCTTTCTAGCCTCACTCCCTTAAAGAAAACCAAATCTCAGGTTTGGAGACATAGCTCACAAGTTAAGTGCACTGGCTGCTCTTGCAGAGGACCCAGGTTCAGCTCCTAGTACCCACATGGCAGGTAAGATCTGCCCCAACTCCAATTCCAAAGGATCTAACAGCCTCTTCTGGCTACCATGGGCCTTGCACAACACAGATGTGGACTTACATACAGGCAGGCAATACACTCATACCCATGAAATACTTTCTAAGCTAAGGTGGCTCTTCTTTCCCATTGTTCCCCTTCTGTGCTGGGTTTTTGTCTGGTTTGAGGTTAGAGGTTGCCTGGTTCTTGTGCATGCTGTGACACTGTTGTAAGTTCATATGAGCAACTTCTGAGCTGTCTGGAAAACTGTTTCCTTGGTCTTCCACTATCCCTAGCTGTTAGAAATTTTTCACCCACGTGAGCCAATAGTGTTAGAGACACAGGATTACAGGAAACAGAAGGACTAAGCCCAGAGAGCCATTCTTGGTTAGAAAATGTTTCAAGCAGAGACATATGAACAACAGTCTTATGTTAATCTGCTAAAATTCTAACTCGAGCATTTCTGGGCACAACAGAGCAGTGATTGAAGAAGGTCCTCAATCTCCAAACAAAGACCAGCAGCTCTGACTCCAGCAAACACTTAAGTGAGAATAATGTTTTAGTTATGGATGAGTTGCTTCTTGATCCATTTTAAAAAAAATAAACCATATGCAGCTCATGAAGCAAAAAAAGTCAAATCATTATAGAAAAGGGATCCACAAGAAAAACTGTCCAAGGTAAAAATTATGAGTAAGACACAGAGCAAGAGATTTTTAAATCTGAGAATGCATGGTTATACATTTGATTTCCCAAGCACCAGATGCATTACTACCTAATAACTACAGTAATGAAGGGAGATTTTTTTCACCTTTACAGATAATATTTTTTGATTCCCTGAGAATTTCAAACAATGTATTTTGACCATATTCAGACCTCCATCTCCTCTCAGAGATCCACTCCCCCATGTGGGGGATTTCCTCCCCTCCCCTCACTTCATGTCTTTTATTTACTTTTAATTTTGTTTGTCTTTGTTTTCTAGAGACAAGGTCTCCTTGTAGCCCTGGCTGGCCTGTACTCTATATGTAGACCAGGCTGGCCTTGACCTCACAGAGATCTGTTTGGCTGTCCCTCCTAATTGCTGGGACTAAAGGCATGTGCCACTGTATGTTCCATGAGCTTCACAAAATAGTGGTCCTAGACTCAGCTTCAAATGTAGTTGCATAATATAAAGCAAAAAATCACAAGCCCAGTGCAAGTCCAAGCCGGACAAAGATCCAGCATGCCAGAAGGAGGTGGGCCAAAAGCCCAGGCCCTAGCTGAGAATCCGCTGGCGCCTGATGGCTGCTTGGAGGAGAGTCAGTTGGTTTCAAGGGTGTGATGGTGGCTGGGCAAGGCAAATTCCAGGGGACAGACCCACACCCAAGAAGCACCTGAAATGTATTTTATACTGTGACACTCATAGAACATATTTAGTGTTTTGTTTTTTGAAATGTAAAAGTCAAAGCCCTTGCCTCATGTACTTCCCTCCATTAACTACTTTCTTAAAACCTTGGACACAGATGGACAGACCTGGTCTTCAGGTAGGGGAAGGGAAGGAGAGGACATGTCTGGTTGGCAGACCATGAGAGTCAGTCTCTGAAGTCTGAATCTCTTTTGATCTACCCAGTGGGAAGGGGAGGCAAACCTCATTTTACAGGTGCATGGCAATTATTTCATCTTCATTACTTTGTTTTTGTCATTTGAAAAAATACTTTTATTACCTAAAAATCTCTTGGTCTTCTTGCCTCTTTGGGGAAAATAACTATTCTCTTTTGATTTTTACCAACAAGACAAGCAAAATGTTCCTCTGCTGCATGGAAGTTCCCTTTGGTTCTTCTGTTTTAATCAACAACAGGAATGGATGTAAAGTGGCTGAACAGATAGGTACTGAGAAATCTGCTTTGTGTAGTCAGACGGCTTGGTGAAGAGTTAGGCTGCATCTAAGATGAACACCCTACGCGTGGCCATCTGGGCCTATGGGTCCTATGGCTATGGGAAACTGACCTATCTTGAGAATGAAGTATAAACTTTAAAAGATAAATTTAAAACCAAAGGCACTAAAAGGAAACAGAAGAGAGTTCTGAGCCAGTGCAATAGATAGAGATTACTTCCTTCAAGAAAGGAAACAAAATACAAATCATATTCTACATATTCTATACTATACTTTCATCTTAAATGGACCTAAGTTTCCAAGTGATTTGTCCAGCATAAAAGCATACTATAATTTTCTATTCAAACTGCAGGTTATTAGTGAAGTCACACATTAAATAAAAATTGTGGTTATATTCAAATGTTAATAAAATCACTAAAACACTAATGCTACATTTTTAAAAGTTCAACATGAAAATTAATTCCTTTTTATTAATAAGCTCACATGTAATTTTTAAAGGTATAAATGTGTCTGAGAGAATTATTTAATCTCATGTGAAATGATTAACCATTCCTTATTAGCACATTTTCCTTCTGCAAATACAGCCATTTCACATCATCTCCTTGAAAGAAAATGAAATCATTTTCTTATGAAAAACTAATACACATACCTAATAGGATAAATGTTAAATAACAGTGCGTTCAAGCTCAGAACTCTACAAGGTTATCTCACTCAACAATCTAAAAAGAACACTGCGAGAGAGGAAGAGAAATAAGGCTGCTTTGAAAATCCATCCTCAATACTGGAAGAATCCTGACAGCCTTAGTACAGAATGTTCCCTGTCTACTGGACAGACCTTAACACAAATGAGAGAATTTATGAAATCCAGTAGGGGAGTTATGGGAGGGTGGCAGTGGAGAAGGGGTACAAAGATGGTTGAAATGTTCTCTATGAAATAGACAAAAATTCAACAAAAAAATTAAATTAAAAAAATTAAAAATTCCCTGTCTAAGAAGCACAAAGAAAATTTCAGGTTACCTTACCTTATTTTGGCCTGAAAGAACTTGTATAATCTATTTTAGAATAAAATACTGGTATCTTGTTATACAATCCTTGATCTTATCTCTAGAATCTAACATACATACATACATACATACACACACACACACACACACACACACACACACAGAGGCACAAGTGGTACATTGAACATGAACTTCTTTATATAACACCCTGAAATCTCTTACACGTAAGTCATGTAAAAATGTAAAATTGCAGAAACAAGGACCTCACTGGGCAACTTTCTGCATTTTTCATTATTTTTACCAACTATATAAATGCTGGCTTATTATAGACATACAATCGCATGGCAGCTTTGTATTGATTTGGGGTTGTTTATTTTATTTTAATTTTTTGTGTTAGGAATTGGTAGCATTTTAAAAGAGGATAATTGATATATGTTAAACGTTTCAGTAAACAGATTTTTGACACTGTTTTATTTTAAAATTTTCATTTTATTTTATTTTGTCACATTTTATACTTTACTTCCCCTACTTTATTTTTGTAATTAGTTTGCTATAGTATTTTTACAGAACCAATTTAAAATTCTGTTCTCTGTAGGTTGCCAGCCAATACAGTGGTGGTCTGGAATCTGTCTACCATATTTTCATTCTTTTCCATATTTTAAAGTAGCCTTATTCTGAAAGATATATTCACTGATGACATACTTATAAGCCATTGAGAGTTAAAATGTGTGACATCAAAAGGGAATGTCATCAGATCTTGATTTAATCAATAGGACAAAATATTAATCAAGTTTGTGCTCAAGTAGAAAACTATTAGAAATATGAAACGACATCCTTTAAGGAACAACATTAAAATTTCAATAGTTCTAGAAAATACCGGGCAGTGATATAACATTTCATGACAGGAGACACTATATGTCTACCAACTTCCTGCACCCAGGTCCACCTTTCCCTCTTCACAGAGCTCCACTTCACATACTGCACTTAGTTACTCACCTTTATCCTCACCCTAAGGTTTTCAGACAACTTTGAACTGTCCTCTGATTCCAACCCTGTATTTCAATGACAAGTACCTGGTAGCTTCCTCCTTTTCTATTTCCCTCTCTTCATTGTAAAAAGCACATCACATCAAACATTGCAGAAACTCAAACCCATTTAAGTTAGCAAAGAATCGGAAATGCAAAGCTTATACATAAAGTTGAAATGTCAATCTTACCTCTGAAGGTTTGAGCGGCCCTTGTTCTGAAACAAACGTAAAAATTGGCATTGTCAGTGCGAAGTTATTTGGTCCGGTTAGCAACCTTAGCTTGGTCTCTGCAGTGGCAAAACACTACTGCTTTGTTTTCTTAACTGATACCTGTAACATATTTCCAGGGTCCCTCAGGCTGGGCTAGTAATTGTGTTGCAACCGGCTTCTCTTACCTTATTGGCTTGTCAGAAAAGTGACTCATACTTTTAAATGACTTTTAGGTTATGCTTAACTTTTTCAATTGTTTATTAAGCAATGTCAATTCAACCTCATAAAACTCCTTAAAACAAGGACTTGTACTAAATTTATATGCATGATAGCAAGATCTAAGCCTTTAACACATCTTATTTTAACAATCTAAATACACTTCTGCAAAGGTATTGCATGGACTATTTATAGCATTTGCAAACTGAACACAGTACAGCATTCCATATGAGGAAGTTTTCCATTAACTGGCTATCATCCTTGCTTTTTATTTTAGAAAAGTTCAGTTTGATTTACAGATAAAAAAAAATGGGTTTTTGTTGTTGTTTTTGTTGTTGTTGTTGTTGCTGTCGTTGTTAAGCACCTCAACTCAGGATTTGATTCTAACACTATTTCTTTTCATCTTCAGTTTATATATTTATAAACAGGCACAGCATTGTTTCACCATAGTGTAGTTCCTAAAATTGATTCCCAATCATAAAGGGTCCTAGGATCTTCAGATGAGAAACTTGGTTGAAGGTGAAAGGACTTAAGGGTAAGAGCTCACACTGTAAGGAGGAAACAGGTGGGCAGTCTTTTCTCTTCCTTTCCCCACATCTAGGAGCATCTGAGCATGGTATAACTTTTCCATGGTGCAGACCCCTCACCATGACTATACTTCTCCCATGCAAAATGACCACTAAGGGAAGATATTAGAAAAAAATGCTTCTGAAGCAAACATCAGGAGAACAAGGGTAAGACTAGACTGGAGTTCTGTTGAGTGTTCCTTTAAAGGCTTCAAGTAGCACAGGGCCAGAGTTCACAGGGAAAGCTCCTACCAGGACACCTGACCAGATTGCTTTGCACAAGAAGACTGCCTGGGGGCAGGGGACAGGAGGCTGCTTTGTGGGTTGTTGTTTTGTTTTTTGTTTTTTTTTTCATTTTAAAGGACAACTCTGGATTAATGGAAATGGAATTTCCACAAGTAGAAAGTCACCTTCTGTTGAAAAGCTAAGTATGCCTCCCTTTGTCAATTTCAAACCCCATCACCCTGGCTTTCACAGATGGCTGACTGCCTCCTCTGAAGGCTTCTCTGCTAGACCTGAAATTAGCCTTCTCAAAGGAGTGTTCCTGCACAGAAAGGCTAGCTCACCTCTTCTGTTCCTCCCCGTTAGAAATATGCAATGCTTCAGTAGAAAGAATACCTAAGAGAACAGGCTGGGAAGAGCAGATGTAAGAGTAGAACTTCTAGAACCCTGGTGGACCACACTTAAGGCCAGAGGTTGACACTGGGGTGTCTTCCTGATCACTCCTCTGCCTTGCTTTTTGAGACGGGATCTCTCACTGAGCCTGGATCTTGTAATTCCAGATAGGCAGGCTGGGTGGTCAATTAGCACCCAGGATCCACCTCCTCCCCGGGAGCTTGGTAACCATAGATGCATGCCATTGTGCATGGGTTCTGAGAGCGTGTGGGGGAATATGAACTCAGTTCTTCCTGCTTGCACAATAAGCCCTTTACTTACTATGCCTCTCCGCATGAATCTGATTGCTTAACATGATCTGATGGCTTATTTATTTGAGTGGTTTATCCTAGAAAACCTATATATTTCAAGATTTCCTGAACTATTGGTTGAGTAAGAGAAAAAGTCTAAACTATGGATGAGGCTGCACTAGGCACCAAGCAGGCATAGAGCCAGAGCACTCCATCAAGAAGACAAAGAAAGCTTCAGTATTTCTAGGTGACCTCTAAGCTGCTTAGAGCTTTTAGGATTGGAGTTTATTAATTAACACACATCTTAATTTTAATTAAAAAAATCCCTGTTTTCAGATTCTTTACATGGAAGTATTTAATGTGCTTGTAAAGTAGGTCTTTTATAACATGCTGTAACTGTCCTATGTGTTGTATAAAACCTATAGTTGCCTCATACAGCAATGCTTAGCAAGCTAAGCTTCATGAGGGCCCTCTGGGTGTTCCCTGTGAAAAGGAAACAATGGTATTAGGGTGTCCACCTTACTATTCAGACAGCTGCACCTCTTCACCAGAGGAGAAGGCCCTCCTTCACAGGATCTCATCTCCTTAGGTAGGAATTAGCTGCAAGACAGCCAGTTCTTGGCATGGGTGATTTCAACCACAGAGCCCAGGAGCAGACCAGTACTGACAAAGCACACACCAGGCTGGGATGACTCCATGACTCAACACTTTCCCTGATTTCCTTTCCTCGCTGTCTCCTGCTCGCTGGTTTGCTTTCAACCATTAAGAGAAACAGCTGTCCTCACCTCTCTGAATATAGGCGCAAAGAGCCACTCTCCACAAAGCCTGTCAATGTAATCCAAGTAAGAAATGGAAAAGAGCTCAGGAATGATGAGTCTTCCACTGCAAGGGCACATGAGTCATTATGTGGTGTAGCTTTTCTCCTTGCATTGTCAAAAATCCCTGTCCTCATGACTACCACATGTGCTGTGACTATCACAGCCCCCTGGGTTCCATGGACTCAGCACAGAGCAACCAGCACTCTGAACTGACCTTGTTAGGTAAGCCACACAAATAGCAGCTCTTAAAATCTAAGTTTAAAAAAAATCTAAGTTTTTAATGTGGCTATGTCATATGATAGGGTTCTGCTTAGGAATCTGCTCTGAGTTCAGAACTTCTTAACCAGGGTCCTTTGCTTATACTTTCAACTTTGTGACAGTAGTCAGAACATTAAGCGGGACTGGCTCCTTTTTCAGACAGAGTCTAAATTCACAAAGCCACATTCATTCAGCAGCTTGTTAACTTATACTAAAGTCATGGTAGTACAAGAGGAAATCTCAGCTAGAACACTAGTTCACATATATTTCAAAGGAAAAGTTTATTCTGGCTGGAAAAATAGAGCACCACCCTTTCCGAGAAGCATTTAATCTATGGAAAGATCTAGCTCTGAAGCCTGCAGCCCAATTCATTTCTTTCTCTTACAAACCCAAATCTGATAGGAAAATGAGAAGAATTTTCTAGAATTCTGTATGTACGTGGGACAGCAGCTAGGCCTGGGATAATGAGCTGGTGATCATCTAGTGTTTGGATAAATTCTGACTTAATGGTTGCTGGTTGAGATCTGATGAAAAAGACTCTCTTTCTGTTTCTCATTTCTTCTCCTGGGAACTTTCTTAGTATAGTAATTCTATTCTTCAGTTTCTAAAAGTTTTTAATCCTCAGCTTGTCTTTACCCTGCAGCCTACTTCTCAGGCTCCTATTGATCAAACTATAAAATGCTCTTACCCTTTCAAGAAACTTTCTAGATGGTGACTCACAGGCCCTGGGGGTTTTAAACCTTGCATTTCTTTTATCGTGTCCCAACTAGCTTAATATAATTCTGAGAAGTGATGTTACTGAGGTGCTTAGAGCCTTTGCCGAACCCCATCTTTGATGCCAACAGAGCTCAGTGTGCATATTTGGGTAAGATAAATGATTTTCACTGAGGCTTTAGATTCACTTTCTATAATTTGCCTGTTTAAATATAAAATTCCATCCTATTATGTTTATTTTTTCCAATAGAAGTGGCTTTCAGTTCATACATTATTGCACAATTTGCTTTGTCTTTTATCTGAAGTTCTATTTCTCATGACTAAACAAATCAATGTCCAGTAAGATTGGTTCTCAAGAAAGGGGCCAGGGAAAAGCAATTACTGATGTTATTATGGAAGGTGCCTAGCTGTCATGTCTAACATGCTATTGTTATGAAACATACAACTACAGGACAGACAAATTGATCAAAGTTTGGAGAGAGTACATGAATGCTATGCTTGTTGCTCATGCATTGGGAAAGAACAGAAAGCAAACCGCAAGCCATAAATAATACTTAGAAAAACCAATGATTTCAAGTCTTTTCAGGAATTCCAAAAGAAGCTAACCATAAAATAGTTTCTAATTCTAGTTAACAGTTATTAACGTCTCACTAATCTGACCCAAATAGTTAAATGAAAAGTTAAATAACTATTCTTGAATACAAAATCGTCTTGGTGAGTCAAAAACAGTGACTCATTTATACAAAAGTTTGAAGTACCCTTTAGCAGAATCAAAGTCACTTTTTAGTTTTGCAATCACTATCAAGCCTCAGTTCATGTTTAAATAAGGTCAAAATGCTTGGGGTAGAATATTGACATAACATTATGTTCTATAAGTTTTATCTCATGTTAAAATATGCAGTGCTATTTATAAAAGAGCCTATTTCAGATGCCAATTTGCAGTGCAGGTTCTAGGTAGCAATCTTGCTGGTTTAAATCAGTAGGATCCCAAGGCAACTTCCTTCATTAGAGGTGGTTATAGCAGCAACAAGAACAGCAGTTGGGCTAGTGAAAGGTGTGATTGAACAGATAAGGAAACGGGGATCTGTTGGGTTAAATATTAGAGCAGGCGAGGCTTGCCTTCCCAGTAAAGGAAAAGATGAATTGAACTGAAGTTGCCTGTTCCAGTGATATTTGCTTTCTAAAGCTACTCTCTTTGTTTAATCTGGAAGATGCAAAGAATGCACTACTGATCACTGTCAGAGTAGGGAAGGGACCAAAGGGGCTCAGCCATATATTATTGTCAAGCAAAATCATAAATAACCCAGAAAGCTGCAGTCCAGGATTAGACCTTCTCCTTGGTGTACTGTGAGAAAGAAATGCCACCCTAGAATTATATCGGCTTTGCAGTAACTTGCTGAGAGGCTCATGTAATAGAGTTTGTACCTATTCATTATTAACATTGGGAAGTTTTGGCACATACTTCACAGGATTGTGTGAGTACTGATCATCAGGGTTGTTATAGCGAACACACAAGAGTCAAGTCAAGAAGTCAAGTTCAACAAAAACAGGCATGGCCTTTATTTATGTCCATAAAAATCCCCAAATGTTATGAAGCAAATTAAGCACCCAACCATCAAATTTGTTTCCAAGATGTGTGGTTTCTTTTATTTAAAAAAAACCTCAAACAAGGCATGGTAGCACACACTAATCTTAGCACTTGGGACATAGAAGCAGGTAGACCTCTGTGAGATTTAGGCCTACATAGTGAGTTCCAGGCCAGCTGAGGCTACAGAGAAGACCTTGTCTCAAAAAGATCAAAATTTAAAAAAGGAAAATACAAAATAATCTCCTGCTCTGTTCCTACTTCAAATATACTTGAGATGATAATCTGTCACAGTCATATTAATATGAATGGATCACCTCATGCAACAATGCACTGCATTTTTGGCCAAGTATTCATTATTTCCAGGTTGAATGAAGACTGGGTAGATTTCAAGAATATAGAGCATGAACTAGAAAAGGATTCTGAACCAAGGAAAGGCCACATCCAAAGAAAGCTAACTTTGACAGAATTGTTAAAGAGATATTTTAAATGCCCAATGATTAATGTTTAGCCCCATGTTATATTATTATAACTGTGTTATTTTGAAACAGTGCTACTGTGAGGGCAGTAATAACTTCATTTTAAATGCCCTTTATTTGGACTTGGTACAAAGGGATAGATAGAAAAGATGAGAAACATTCCATATGTTTTCCTTTACTTCTTCTATATAGCACATACAACCAGCACATAAAAGAAGACCACATGTGGTTAGTTCTTACCTATAGTTACTATAAACCACCTTCCCATGTAATCAAGTTGAGGCCAGGTATCTGGTTTTCACCAACAGTGGTGGCCAAAAATTGGCACTGCCTACTTTCAGGATGTGCATCTAAGAAGCTGCAACCCTGCAGTGCTGGCAGTCACACGTGGAACTGGCCTGGGCCTGAGGCCATCTGCTTGGTTGAGAAACCTACTCTGACAACTAATGAACTTCTAGTAAACAGTGTGTGTTTACTGGGTCAAACATTCAAATATTAAAAGTATCGCAGTCACAAAAGGGATCAGCTCCCACAGCCCAGCTTAACCTTGGAAAAGAAATGAAACCTACATCTAAGCTAATTAGACAACTCAGTTCAGCAGGTGAGCAAGCTGAGGTTAATGATTTGCAAGGACCTGTATTAAAAGCTCCGGAAAGTAAGGGATGACCTTGGGACTATAAGGAGAAAGGAGGGTGGATTTCAGAGAGAGGTAGTAAGAAGAACAAAAACACAGGTCAAGCAATGGAACTCACTAGATCAGGAAGTAGATTTCTGTGGAAGAGAATGCTTTTCTCAACAGGTGTTCTATGAAATGGCTTATTTCCTTACCCATTAGTAACCTACCCCAGGTGTCCCTATCTAATAATGAGCAATGCTTAGGGCATAAATCTTTCCTTGCCTAACTACCAGAATGGATGTAAAAAGTCTACCTAGTTTATTTCATTCTTAAAGCAGAAGCCATGATTCAGAGAAGAATTTTTTTAACTTCATTTGTCCTCAATCTAGTCAAGTTCTTACCTCCATAAGAATGGAACCCAAACCTGTATAATCTCTCGCACCTCCTGCTTCTGGAGCTAAGAGTGTAGTGCTCTTCAAGTCCCAGGGACCTTGGTGAACTACATTCTACACAGTCAATTGTCTATTGCTTTGATGGCCTGTCACTTTGGTGGACTATCCATTCATGAATTCACACACTAAGTCTTCCCTGAGGTCAAAACATCAACTACGTATATTTGAACCTAACTTGGGGGGAGGGGGATCATTTGCAGGCTATTATATTAAATGTGATAAACACTCTAATAAAGTTCATTATGAGATGCCAGGAAAGCACAGAAGTGATAGACTAAGAAAGAAAGACCAAGCAGAAAGAGTACCAAAAAGTCTTCCAAGTAAAATAACACTGAATTTTCAGACATGAATAAAACAGGAAAGGGAAGACACTGAATGAGGCTGAATGAGGGAGACAAGCAGACATATAAAACTAAGAAAAGAAGTCAGAGAATTACAGTGGACAGAGATGCATCACCAGTTGAAGAGGGGAGGAAAGGTCAAAAGAAGGCTAGAGAAATGACACAGAGCTTTGTGTGGTATGTGCAGAAAGATGGACAACATCCTGTAGGGAACGGAAATCGGAGTAAGCTCCAAGTGATATATAATCATGTCACAATGGATTTTCAAAAGATTTTGAAAGATCATTTCAGAAGATTTATGGAAGGAATAAGATAAGAGCAGAAGGTTAGCATGTAAAGTTGCCTAAGTAGGAGACAGAGAGATCTTCTAACTAAAACAATACTGTATTGTTGGGTTCTAAGCAAGGCAGGAGAACACAGAATAGATGAGTAAAGAGGGAGGTGGGACATCAGACTGGCATTCAGGCTTGGGTGAGCGTTTGGATGGTACAACTCTAAGACAAAAGAATGAAAACATGTATTAAGATAAGGACACTAGCCTTATATTAGGCATTGGAGGTCACTGGACAACTGGGAAGTAGAATGTAAGTTGAAAACGAAATTTTTAAATTTATATTTTTGGGACAAAAGCCTCATGTAGACAGAACTGAGCTTTATCTTCCTGAGATGTGGGTTCTCCTTAAATGAGATAAACCAGTCAGATCTCCAAGGTGAGGGCACAGGGTGTGAAAGTGCATCAAGGAAAATGGCTAACAGTATCCAGTGAGAAAGAACAAGACACATCGGACCCGAGGTGGGATGGCCAGAGGAGCTTGCGGCAATGAAGAGGGGACCGGGGTTCTCTATCGTTAACCACTACTAGCTCCCTACCTCTCCACTCCTTTCTCTGAACACAGGCCATTCAGATAAAATGGCACTCTGTCCTTCCACAGCAACCGGTGTTTATCCCATGTCACCACTCATATTATTCACAGTGCTCTGAACCACAAATGCATGCTTCATGCCAAGACAGCCAGAATCTCCTTGTCTCTTGGGAATACAATTTGCCAATGTTATGCTTTAGAGCTATAAAGCTCTGTAAAGACAGCCTGAGTCTCAAACCATGAAACCATTACATGAACATTTGAGTTTATCTTGTTTTTTTTCTTACATTTTTGTTTTATTTATTTTTTATCACTTTTTTATTGAACTTTTGTGAATTTCACACATTTCTTAATCAAATTTAGAGCCATTCCCCCTTCCATGACCCCTACCCTACTCATGCATTCTGCCATACATGTCTTGCATCTTTTTCTCAGTTTTTTTTTAATTTTTTGACGCAGAAGTTTACTGTTTCGGTCAGTTCTTTGAATAAGTTTTTGTTGTTGTTGTTCCCTTTGATCTCACACTGCTCCAAAATATACACTCAATCCAGTACTCATTTGGTTCACATTTGCCTGTTAGGGTAATTTTCCTCAAAGTCAAGTTCACCTGAAACAGCAGCACACTTCTCTCCATACAAAATATCAATTCAAGAAAACCCTGTGTTCAGCTCCTAATATATCTTGTGCTTCCTCCTGCCTTCTCTACACCCATGTTTCCTCAAATACTGCAGCAGTGACATTACTCAATTGTGGTAAGCAGTGAATCCTGAATGACAAAATGAAAGACCATGGGAAACTTGTGATAATGCAGGGATTCTCAACAGCCCAGAGAAGAGATCATGAGATCTGACTTGCCTGTGACCCCAAAGGAATAGCTATTCTAGTCCACTCACATAGATCCACCAGGCTCACAGGAGCACTCTTCCTACTGTAACTATCTACAGCAGTCCAAAGATGAGTGAGCTTGAAGACAAGGCATGATGCTCAGAGGGCAGCTGCTCAGGAAGAGGGGAGAAAGGTGCCACTGCGGCCAGCACATAGACCCCTTTTCATTCTGAAGACAAGGCCTCCATATTACAAAGCCTGATCTAAAGGAAAAAGGAAGCCTGCTAGGCAGGTTCTGACATTTCATACTTCTGAATAACTCTGGGAATTCAATGTCACTTATTCATCTTTTCAAAGTCTGGAGAAGGAAAGGACATGAAGAAAATATGGGAAAAGTCACGGATGCAGGAAATGGAGGAGACTGGAGGTCAACGTGAGGATCTAGAGCAACAAGAGAAGCTCAAGAGCCCGAGGACATGTGTTTAAAATTCCAAACAGGAATTTAGTCTGAGGGTAAAGAGGCCTTTTCCCTGATTTAAAGTGAATTATGTAACAAAGTTTAAAGACTGCGGCTTCCTTTTAATAGGTGATATCAAAACATCTTCATTATCTATAATCTGCAGGGCACTGATATTCTTATCTTTAGTTATTTTAAAGTTTTTATAACCCAGTTTCCTTATTTTAAAATAGGGGGCCCTGGATCAGAAGGTATCTAAAGTCCTTTGGCTCTGAGAGTTTCCACAGAGAGGACAAGTGTGGCCCTAGAATGCCTGGCCCTTTCCCAGCAATTGAGGACATGCAAACCTCAAAACATTTGAAAGTTACTAATTTCATCAAATACAAAAAAGATGTTTTATTGCCTTAAAACATCTTTTGTAGGGGCTGGAGAAATGGCTCCATGGTTAAGAGGACTGACTGTTCTTGAAGAGGTCTCAGATTTGAATCACAGCACTTACATGGCAGCTAGCAACCATCCTAAGGGGATCTGACACCCTTTTCTGACCTTGGTGAGCACTGTATAACACTGGTAGGCTTACATATATGCAGACAATACATTCACACACATAAAAATAATAAAAAAGCATTTTAAGTCTATTATGACACTGTTCCTTTACCCGAACAGAAAGAAGTGATAATGATTGACAGTGTTGGTGCTGCCTATGACTTCCTAGCATACCACTATCGGGACTGGTAGCAGAGACCAGAGGTTGGGAAGAAGACACGAAACTGGAGTCATGGATGTGACCCGGGCCCTACTGCCTCAGCTCCTCATCCATGTGATAAGGACTGCACTAATGCCAACCTTGAGGAATTTTTATGGCACTAAATAATGGTAATGCTCTTATAAATAGTATCTGGCACTATATAATTATTTGTATTTAAAATCTTAAAGGCTGGGATGGGGCTGTAGCTCAGTGCTAGAGTACTTAGCATGTGCAAGGCCCTGGGTTTAATCCCCAGTGTCACAGAAAACAAAAGAAAGAAAATAACAGGTCAAGTACTAACCTCTTTCTTCCTTTAACAGGGAAGAAACTAAAAACAAAATAAAAGAATAAAACTATCCAAAGATTAAGCAACTGATATTCAAAGTAACATAAGCCTACACCAAGACAGCAGAGGTTATAGATCGCAGGTGTGCGATCATCTGCCTACACAAAACAGCTCCTCAGAGAATAGAGTGCATTGAAATAATGGCCAAGAACAGACACAGCACTCTTATCTGACAGGCCAGGAACTCTCACTTATTTTGATCAAGATTGCTTTAATATGAAAGTTATTTTAAAGATATATATCATCTTAATATTTACATGTCACTTTAATGTCCTACTTATAGACCATTTCAAAGTTTGCTACTAATTAATTTTTCTCTGCTCATTACTTCCAAGGCCATAGAACTTGCAAAAACACAGAACAAACTCATGATTTTATGAAGCTTATTTCTTACCATAGCACCTCAGATTAAGATGAAGAGTTCTTACTGTGCCTAGGCACTGAGGCAAGTATTACCATTATCTCAGTGTGTCTTCACAATAATTCCCCAAATTACATTTTGAAGATGAACAAATAAAAGTTCAAAATGTGTAGACCTATTTGCCTACGTTTGGGTGTATAGTGAACAGCAGAGCTAGGATGTTCACCACCACTGTCAGGCTCTACTCCTTCCTGTAGTCCTGTCCTTAGAACACTGCCTAATGTGGGATTCTTGGATGTCCTTCAAAGACTCCAGCTCCCTGAGGCAAGACTATGGGATTTATGCTAACAGTTTAACCTACCATATGCAGAAAACATGCTCATTGAAGGGTAGGACATGTAAAGGTGAAACAAAAAGAAAACTTTAAGTGATCCTTGTATCAGGTAGACATTTAAAGAATAACAGTCATAATGCATATTATTACTGTTATATTTCATAATTTTGTAAACTCTTTCCAACCTTCAAACCGATAAAAATGATTACCTGTCTCTTGCACTTCCCAGTCTTAAGCAAGTTACTACAGGCCTGTGAGCCCACTGGCCATGGGAAGAGTTGTCCATAAACTAAAGGAATCCCTACAGGACTGTGGGCACCAGAACCCCACACACTGCAGCTGCTTAGCCAATGCCAGGATCTCTGCCAGCAGAGCTGCCCTTGCCCAGCACAGAGAACAGCATACAGGCCCTTTAAAGATGTCTATGGATGGAACAGAGAGACAGGGCTGTGCCATGATCTGAGCCCTCTAATAGAATTCACCTTTCTCTACAACTGCCCATTCTCTGAACACCACTCTGAAATAAGATATTCTCTGCTTCACTCTTCACATTATCTGAAATAATTCAATGTCCACCTTTTCCTCTGGGAAAATCAAAGGTTGACATGGCTACCTTTTGAACTCAAGCTGTTAAAGATCCTTTCTTGTGTTCAAAAACTTTTCCTGATTTTGAAAGGTCTTATTGATAAAACACAGAGAAACTCAGGGGAAAAGGACAAAGAGAAAGAAGAAGAAAGAGAAAGAATAAAGAGGACAGTAAAGAAAGGGAGAGAGCCCAAGAGGAGCCGAGAGAGAGAGAGAGAGAGAGAGAGAGAGAGAGAGAGAGAGAGAGAGAGAGGAAAAGGCCTACTGAATGCATAATTGCCAAAGAGCTCACATCCCAAGAATGGAGTGCGGTTTTCAAAAAACAAGGAGAAAATATTTACATAAAATCCAAAGGATATATGCTATTTGTTAAATGCTGCAAAATGACAAAGTATTCATTCAATTCATAACTCATGAATTAATCTTTGTAATATTTACTTCTGGTACCAATAACAGATCTTAGCTAAATATTTAAGAGAAGAAAGAACTTTAAAATCTAAAGATGATTGGAGCAGATTATCTTTTCATTTTGTTTCTATTGCTGTTTGCATTGGCTGTATTAATGGAGTATGGATGATATTTTTTTGAGATTGAGGTAACTGCATTAGGTGTCATGAAACAAATTCAGCTAGAAGACCTCTGCTTCCAAAATATTTTGAAAAGCCAAATGGGCATTCAACAATTTAAGAATAAGATCATGTTAAAAATTCATGCCAATTTTAAACAGTTTTCTGTGTTTATATATGTAGGCTCAAAAAAGGTATGTTATAATAAACACATATTAAGAGTAAATTAGGCCTTAGTTACATTTATCAAGTTTTATGCCCTCTTTAAAAACAGAATTCAAGGCCAGTCTAGTGTACAGAGTGTCCTTCCAGGACAGCCAGGGCTACAGGGAGACCCTATCTCAAAAAGACAAAAACAAACAAACAAAAAAACCACCAGATTTCCAACAATAAACATGACTTACCAACAGAATTAACTCTGCCACAACAGTCTACTCTTCCCAAGCATTCTTTGTGTGCTTTTGCTCCACACTTAAAACATAAATAGCCTTGATAAAATGTTCCCCTGAAAGGTAAAATTAGAGAAAGATATATTAAAAATGCTAATCTCTGTTTATATGAACCACAGTCAAGAAGCAGGGAAAGTGGATCATGGTGCTTTTCAAAGAACCATTAGAAGAAGAGGAGAGGCTCCCTCTGGAAGTCTTGAGGAAGGACAGCAGGTCCAAGTGAGCACTGAGGTACTGTCTCACCTGTGGAGGCAAGATCTCCACTTCAGAACACTTTTGGGAAGAGTACTAGAAAAAGCTGAAATACATAGCAATTATACCAGCTCATTTAAACTGGAAGACAGGCCTGAGCAAGCTCACCTCAGGAGCATCTGGCAGACTCTGCAGGAAGTTACCCGAGTGAAGGTATGCATCTTGAAGTCATGGAAATTGGAGTCTGCATAGTCTGGCCTTATGTTAGATCTGTGGAAAGGGAAAAGTCACTTCCTAAACAAAGTTTCATAGCAAAGCATCAGTCTAGGAGACAAATTCATCAAAACTGCATCAGGTAGAGATCTGATTCAAGCTAACAGGCTCTCAAATATGTAGTGGCTTCTAAGCCAAAGAATCTTAGCATTAGAAAATGTGCCAAAGTCTGGTTATGTGGAGACACAGGAGAGAGGATCTAAACCTCCTCAGAACTGAGTGTTCCAGAGGTGCCTGCAGCACAACAACTTGATTCAACCTGCTACCAAGAAACAGAACCTACTGAATAGTCACATTGTGTGCTAGTTTTTGTTTTTATCACAGAAATATAAACTAGCTGGTAAGGATGGAAAGGAGGGGCAGAAGGCAGTGTGTTTGCAGAGTCCACCTCTGAAGATCTGTGTGGATCATGTAAGGCTCTATAGAAAGAAGTGAAATCACTGTATTGAAAGCTTGCCAGCCATGTGCCAATCTAATGAGGAAAAACTTATTCCTAATCAATTTTCTTTCTTCACACTCCAAATAAAATAAAACAAAATTATCTCTTGTTCTGAGTTATACTTATAGTACATACACCTATACCAAAAACTGTTATGCATGCCTGAATGTCAGGGTTCACTGTACATTTAGACTGTGCTGGACAAAGAGAAAGCAGCTGACATTTTGTGATTGTTTAATTTTCACATCAATCCAGAATGCCTGGCATGAATAAGAACACTAGTTTACAAACAAGGAAACAAGTTTATCCTAAGCAAAGTCCTAATGTGTTGGAAATGGCAGACAATGTGCTCCAGCACAGTACTGTGCTCTCTACTACTTAAGCGACAATGAGAGAAGAAAAGTAGCAGCATCTTCATTCAAAAAACAAGGATTTGTGGCTTAGTACTTTTCTTGAAAACAGATGAACATAGACATTTCTAGGCCAATTTTCTGTGATTTTAATCTACCCATGGCACAGAAAATTTAGAATAAAGGTAAGCTTTAAATGATCATAAATTGGAGTATAGTTAGAAAGCTAAGATAATACCCTTGGAGACATGACACACAATTGGAGTGACTGTAGCGAATGTCTGAGATTCTGATGAGCTAGGATTTCCCCTTTTATAGAATACAGCATCTCTCAAGCTCACAGAGTCTTGGCGTAATGAAGCATAGCACAGGCGGGCAGCCAGGCATCAATCTCTGAGGTACCAGGAGAAGCCTTATGAAAAAATATTCGCCAAGGCAATTGGACTAGCAGGCAGTGATGCAGAAGTGTCAGGGAGGTCAGCCTTCCCATCCATCTGCTGAATAGGATCGTGCTAAAAATGAAATCAGATATGAGTGCCACCTGGGATTTCTCTGCTCTGGGCCTCTGGTGACCCTGCTTTTTAGGAAAATGTTCCAGTGCATGCTGAAAAGTACAGTTATTTCCACAAAAGTGCTTCTGTATTGCTGATTAGAAATTACAGAGCCGTTGTTCAGGAAGATAGGAGAAAACATAAGAATCTAGGAACAACTCACCTTTCATCGTTCAGAAAACACCGAATCCCCAAACCATGTACTGAAAGGAGCTCAAGCTCCATTTCCTTACCTCGGGAGGGCTATCGTTCATTTTTCTGTATCAAAGTGATCCATTCATATATAAATTGTCAAATTTATTCTAAAGCAAAGCTTTTTCTTTTTTTAAAATTTATATATATATATATATATATATATATATTTATAAGTACATAAGTATATACATACATACATACACACATCACCTGAGTTGGAGAATTTTCTTTTCTTTTTCTTTTTTTTTCTAAAAATGATGTCATGTTTT